>JANAVB010042420.1:20288754-20741254 GCA_029216955.1 Iris pallida | reverse complement strand
GCTTTTTAAAAGCGTCATAAAATAACCGTCATGAATAGTTTCTATAAAAGCATTATGAATAGTTAATATATAGTGCACAATTCAGAACAATTTTAAAACGTCATGAATAGATAATATGTATAGGCTCAATGCAGCACATTTATAACACTTTATACTATTCAAATTAGCATATTTATAATGCTCTATACTGCACAGTGTATATTACATTCCAAAAACTTAACATTATATATCACCATTTTTATTACATTTCTCAAAATAGAGTACATATCAACATCTTCATTACATTGAATATCCAAATACAGAATGTACCCAAAAAATAGGAATAAATCTCTCTTTTGCTAACCAAATTATTAGAAATATTTACTTAAGTAGATTCTGACCATGGATCTTCTCTCTAACATCTCTTGAAGATATCGGGAGTCCTAAAGAGAAGTAGTGTCGCATCTGAGCGACGACTTGGTGCTGCTACAGCCGGCGCCGTCGTGGGATAGCCTCATCCTCTGATCCCTTACTCTCGCCTGAACCCTCACCAGCGCCTGCATGCACCTCAGCGTCACGTTGTGCCCTTTTTTGCAAAAAATTGAAAATGTCAGCTTAGCACTTTAGTAATCAACGCTGAAATGTGAGCCTAGCAATCAACCTGGATTTTACCAAGCCAATAAATTAAAGAAAGTTAACAAGAAATTTATATATTAGAAATCAAAATCGAAAATGCATAATTAAGAAAGCATCACTTACTAGACTGACTGCACTTGGCGCAAATGGAGAATTGCTAAAAATAGAATGATATTAAAATGCCAACCAAATGGAGGTCTCGTGTTCCAAATCCTCACCCCACCTATATCCACAATTTAGATGTTATCAAGTTAGAACCAGGTATAAATGACACATTATATTTGAAAGACCGAAAACTGGAAAGAAAAAAAAACTTCAAGTCACTACAAAATTTAAGAGAAAAAAAAACATAGGTTCAAGTGAATTTCAGAAAACCCAGAAGCCAAAACTTTCATAAATGGAAAAAGTTTATAGAACTCTAAGTGCTCATGTCAAGAATTCCTCTGCTATGTGAAGTCCTCAGACAACTTTCAGAATGAAGCATGCATTAACATTTTCTAATTTGTACTTCTTTTGCAGCAGTAAGTAGAACCTTCTTTCTTTGGTCTTCTTTCTTCTCTCTATTTCTGAGGTGTGGAGTGGTTGTGGAATCCACATTCACTCATAGGTCCTATATATCTGAAGTTGGAGCCATTTGGGCTTTTCAATACCAATCTTTTTTTTTTGCAGCAATTCTTCATTTGCTTTCTATCATTATTAGATAATGATACATTGTATTATGACGTGATGTGCAACTAAATTGAACAAATGAACTCAATTTCTATGACACAATTTTTGTGAATTTCTAACACTAATTCAAAACTAATAATAAGTTATAACATTTATTCGTATAAAATATAATCTCTATGAACTCAATCTCTATGACTCTATGACACATTTCATCAAACATAAGAAGGACAGATTGAAAAGAAAGAAAGAAAAAACCTTGAGGCCCTGGAAATAGGATGTAGTGATCCTCCATCCATGATCCTCACATACTTCTCCAACGTCGCCACTCGCCACCACCAGCGCCTCCCTGGACTTCCTCTACCTTGAATAAATATGAAAATATAAGAAGAAAAGATAGAAGATGAATCTTTCTAATAATGCCTTGAAAATATATGAGAAGATGGAAAAAAATGTCGAGGATGTCGAGACTCGTTCCCGAGTCAGTGCTACTATTTCTCACATATTTTCAGCTTCGTTAATTGTTTTATTTCATATATAAGGTTTCTCGTACCATATGTTTGGCATAACATTTTAGTGCTACTATTTCTCACATATGAAAATATGTTTTGTTTTGGTTCTTATATCTTTACGAGTAAGCTTTTCATTCATATCTTACATGCATGTATTGGACCCTGTTAATGTGCATCTGAATTTCTAAAGGAAAGCTTGGTATCTCTATGCCTTAATCCTGCTATTAACGGAGCTCGTGCCTTATTTATGGCTTGCTCTCACTTTTTATTTACGCTCGTCTCTCTCTCATATTCAGATATTTCAGCAGAAATAACTAGATACCATGCGTAACTCAACCCATCAAGTTAATGGAAACATTTCAAAACCTCTGCTAAAAACTTAACGCTGGAAAAATCAAATTTTGCTTACATGACTTCCGAATCTAGCATACCAAGAAACTAGAGGAGTGTCTACACGTGCATTTCAAAACCTCTGTTAAAAACTTAACGCTGGAAAAATCAAATTTTGCTTGCATGGCTTCCGAATCTAGCATACCAAGAAACTAGAGGAGTGTCTACACGTGTATTGCACAAGCGATCCCGGTGTCTTCGGTGCATCAGCCTGCTCCTTGTACACCAGCAAGGGTGTGCCAGCGCTCTTCGCACGGTGGTGACTTACAGGCGGAGGCGCATCGCCGGCGGTCGTGGTTGTATTCCGTGTCCTGCACCCAGATTTCCAAAAACAAGTATCAAATTCTTACAAAAATACTAAAATAAACACGAAGTCGGGGCACGGATAAAGTCTCAGACTTCGGTCTAGCATATCATATGCTGCTCAGCATACACCTCAACACATATGGGACACGTCCTGACACGGGGTCAGTGTTCCCGATACGGTTTGCGTATCGCTTAGGGTCATTTGATCAAATAATAGACCATCACCAAACGTGGATACATAATACCAATAGGAAACCATAGGAATTATCCAACTCGAAAATGTGATAATTAGGTCACATTTGAACCAAAAGAAAGTCACAGGAAACCCTAGGAATTATCCAACTCGAAAATGCATAGCCCAGCATATCAAAACAGAAACTGAAGATATAATTATAGCAAAAAATAATCACAGTACTAGATATCCAACTTGATAGTTTATAATCAACAGGCCACATAATTCCCAATGACAGCAAGCTAACCCATAGGAAAAAAAAATATACCAACAGCCAGCAAGTGAAACAAGGAAAAGAAAGGAACTTCAATTACAGAGAAGTAGAACAAAGAATAGAAGGAACCCAACCCGAATGGAAACGCTCCTAAGCATAACAATATCCAATGAACTAAAACCCAACTGTGACGTGAGATGTTCACAGTAGAACCATAATCCAATAATAGCTTATATACATACATGTATATCCAACCACAACATAAAAACAGGAACCCAAAAATATATGATGCATAATTAAAATACATAGGTATATTTCCCCCAGTATTTTAAGAAAAAAATCGAATATTTATCCAATCCCATATGATCATTATATCATAACCAACCAACAGAACACATATCCAAACGTTTATTTAACTAAACTGAAATCACAACAAAAGTATGATCAAGGATCATACCCATCCAAAATATGTATCCGTTATAACACAGCATCAAAGAAGCCGATTTCCCTTATAGGTAGGAATCGACTAACCGAATCATCATTGACTAGTTATAATACCCGAGGAACAAAAATTCTAGACAAGTAATACTCAACTTGGGATCGAGTCGAGTCTGCCTTTCCAGTGTCCACGAAGCCATCCTCCTCAAGTGTCGAGACGACACGAGCAGTGTCACTGACTCGGGAACGAGTCTCGACATCCTCACAAGCTACCAAATTTACCCATGGATGAATCTTTCTAGATCGCCGCGGTGGTGCTCGTCTTCGCCATGGCTGCAAGTTTCTCGACGAGGAAGAAAGCGGCAAATGATCGAACGACCAGGCTCTCGTCGGCCACGTCGACGGAGGTCTTCGGCCACGTCGACGGAGGTCTTCGACGGAGATCTTCCGACGGAGCTAAGGTTAGGGTTAGGGTTTGTGGGAGGGGGCGTTGGGGCTAAGGTTAGGGTTTGTAGGAGGTTGAAAGAAGGAGGAGAAGGAGAAGATTAGAGTTTAGGAAAATTTTAGGGTTCATGGAGATGGAAATGAGCAAGAAATTGAAAGGGGTTTGGAAAATTTTAGGGTTCAGAAAGAGGAGGGAAGAGGGGGGGGGGAGGGAAGCTCTGAAAAAGATCGGATGTGAAGGGTTTTGTTGAAAGTTTATTAATTACAAGTTTGCCACCGCTCTAAACTATTAATGATGCTTTATTTTATAAACGTCATAAGAAGCCCATAATTAGTCCAAACCGTCATAGAAATAAAGGTATTTCAAACTTTGATAATGCTTAGGTATCAGGCGTCATCAATACGTCTTATCAAGAGTTATTAAAAGGGTTTTTTGTTGTAGTGCCAGTATACGATATGCTATCGGGATGGAGTACTCACGGCAGGATGTCTTGTCTGATATGCATGGAAAATAGTAAGGCGTTCCGCCTTAAGCATGGAGAAAAAACTTCTTTTTTTGACTGTCACCGTCAATTTCTACCTGCGAGTCATCCTTGAAGAAAGAACAAGGACGCGTTCAGAGCTAGAAAATAAGGATTTTCTCATCCGCCTGCCAGATTGTCGGGATACGATATTTGGGATGATGTAAAGGACTTGCCCTCCGTAATTGAAGATCCATCGAACAATTGTGTCGAGGGGTTCGGACAAAGCCATAACTGGACCAAGCGGAGTATCTTATGGGACTTGCCTTATTGGAAAGATAATCTTATAAGGCATAATCTTGATGTCATGCATATCGAAAAGAATGTGTTCGATAATGTCTTCAATACTGTAATGGATATTAAAGGAAAGATGAAGGACAATCCAAAAGCAAGACAAGACATTGTCAAGATATGCAAGCGTCCTCATCTGAACTTGATACAAAGGGAAGCTGGTAGACAATTAACTAAGCCGGTAGCATAATACACATTGAGCAAGGAAGATAGATTAATAATCTGCAAGTGGATATCTACTTTAAGATTTTTCGACGGCTATGTGTCGAATTTGTCTAGATGCGTTGATCTCAATGAATGCAAGCTAACGGGAATGAAGAGTCACGACTGCCACGTGTTTATAGAAATATTACTGTCCATTATGTTGAGAGGGTTGTTGCCTTCTTCTGTATGTGTTCCGTTGGCCGAGCTATCTACATTCTTCAGGGATATCTGTTCAACTAAGTTGACGATGCAACACATGGTTGAACTTGAGAAGAAGATTGTCTTAACAATTTGCAAGTTAGAAAAAATATTTCCTCCGGACTTCTTCGACAATATGGAGCATCTACCGATTCATTTAGCATACGAAGCCCGTGTCGGTGCACCTGTTCATTATCGATGGATGTACCCATTTAAGAGGTACATAAAAATCGATATAATTTAAGTTGAATTTCATTTTTAACTATACTGATAATTTCTCCGTCTAGATACCGACACCACTTAAAGAAGAAAGTTGGCAAAAAGGCTCATATAGAGGCTTTGATATGCGAAGCATATCTTATTGAGGAGGTATCAAACTTCTGCTCCATTTATTTCGATACTCATGTTAAGACAAATAGAAATAGACCTCAAAGGAATGACGAGGACGTTGAGGATGGAGATATATTTAATGTAAGGGGTAAGCCTATTGGGGCTAGTAAGAAACGGTAGTTGACGGACGATGAGTATGATGCCGCTCACCGATATGTCTTGTTAAATTGTGATATACAAGAAGTGAGAGATTTGGAGAAATAAGTGACTACACTTACACTCGTTATAATCTCTAATTTGGTGAAGTAACTGACTACACTTATTCTTACTCTCTAACAGTGTATTTAGAGATGAAGTCTAAATGAGGACACCCGATAGTACCGATGAAGGACTTCAAAGAGAGGTTGATTGTACCTTTCCATCCTGGTTTCGCAAATACGTAAGTAACAGAGATAATAATTTATGTGGCTACTATTAAAATATATGCATCTAAAATATTTAAATTATCAATATTTGTTTACAGGTTTTATTGCTTGACACAACACTCACAAATAATAGTATTCGTTATTTGGCATTGGGACCGAAGAAGCATGCAAAGACTTGGCCAGGCTATGTCGTTAATGGCTTCAAGTTTAAGGCAACTCAGAATGCTATAAATGGCAAATTTCACAATGACGGTTTTAGTACCAAGGATTCTGGTATTTGCATAAGAGGCACCATCTATGACGACGAGCCGAACTTTGACCATTATGGAGTGCTTCGGAATATTATAGATTTACAATATAGTGCCCCATATGACATGCATATTGTGATGTTTAAATGTGAGTGGTTCGATACGACACCAAATATCGATTGGAGAATCGATAAACAATTTGGATTCGTCGATATAAATCATCGCAAGAGGTATAGAGGGTCCGACACATTTGTGATAGCAAGTCAGGCTGTTCAAGTCTACTATACAAGCTACCCAAGACGTCGTAGAGATCGATTTGACTGGTGGGCAGTATGCAAGATTAAATCTACAAATACATTCAACGTTGGATACCCAGCATACCAAGAGGACCAGATCGAAAAGTCCCAATACTTGGTACAACATTCGGATACCATGGATGTTGAAAATATTATTAAAGAAAATAGAGGGGAGGAAGAGATTGATACACAAGACTTAGCTGTCAACCAGGGAAGAAAGAGACGTCTTGTCCCAACTATTAAAGATAAGGATGAAGAAGAAGAAGAAGAAGAACTTGATGAGGATGAGGATACAGATGAAGTCGATGATGAGGATGAGGATGGGGATGAGGACGAGGACGAAGATGATGACGATGATTAGATTAAATATCAGTATATATTAAAAATACTTTCAATTACGTAATTTTAGTTTGACCTCATAAAAGCACTTATAACTAACTTATATGAATTCAGTTTAAACTTCTGTATATTCTTGTTGCAGATGGCACTCATAGTTGTTCTTATATTCGCGGTGTCACTTATCGCCCTGCTGATGGCTAGCACTCTTCGTACTGGTGGTGCGGGCCATGGTGGTACTGGTGGTACTGGTCGTAGTGGTGGTGGTGGTCATGGTGGTGGTCCTGGTCGCATTCAGCCTTCCCGGACGGTGTTCCCATCTAGCGAGCCCGACCCGGAGAGTACCCCGGGCACAGAGTCATCCCGCCGTCGATCTAGCCAGGGGCTATCGACACTTTCGTCGATGGGGTCTCCATCCGCTAGCGGATCCGTTCTGCCAGCGGATCCACCAGTAGATCTACCAGTGGATCTACCAGCTACTGAGCGACAGTGGGCCCCAGAGTAACCCCACATTCAGTTACATTCGGTGACTGGCGAGTACACGCGCGGAGTCGCGGATCCTCCGACGCCACCAGAGAGGCCGATGGACGAGTTTCGATAAGAGCTATGGCCTGCGGGTGAAGCGTAAGTAAATTTAAGTTAATTTAATAAATTTGTCTCATTTATTAAAGTTAATAATCCAGTCGTTGCTTCTTTGTAGGTTTTTTCCGTGGGATGCTACCAGGCTTCTAGGGCAGATTATCCGGGCTAACTACCATGGCCCCTACCTCAATTTTTCTGAGGTGCCCCTAGACATGCAGTACCTGTAACGCCCCAGTCCCAAAATACTTAGGGCTAGGTACGTATCCATGCCAGCTGTATACATATGAAGTAAACTCCAATGTATAGATCCTCGTATGTATGCATAAGCTATAAAATGCAGTAAACCATGATAACTAAATCTCATCCACAACAATAAAGAATAATATTATAATCAACTCAAAAATTTATCATTTATACATGTAGTTGGGCGGAGACAAATCCACTACCAACTATTTTGAAAGAAAGAAATATACAAGGAAATGATATCTAAAAATGACAAGACGAACCAAGGGCAATCATCTTCGAAGGAATGGAGAAGATCATGGCCTTGGCTAGGACACCTGCGAAAAGTCATAAAGCACACACCTGACGAGATAACCAGGTCCTCAGAGGGACATAACAAGATACAATAAACATGCCATATAAATACTGAACATAAATTATGCCACAATTAAAGAAAGTGACAAGACATAAATAAGGTAACCTAACCGTACTAAAGTGATCATGTAGTTGAGAAACAATCCTTCGACGCATGAGCCCTGGCTGTAAATGGGATCGACATAGTCCCCATATAGGGCACCATGGGCCTACGTCCGTAACGTCCGAAGATCGTCAGAGGGCATCATGTGCAAGGGGGTACGTCCATAACGCTCTGGAAAACGTCAGAGGGCACCTGGAGCCTGCGTCTCCGGAGGAGCGCACAAGTAAGCAGGGAAGTGCAAAGAAGCCCATACGTCAGGTATTGTTCTCCCTACCCAATGTACCTTTCAAGTCGCATCTACGACCATGTACCTCTACTAACTGCTAAGTCTCCTAACACGCCTCTATTAGCAGTTAGCCCTAACGCATGCGCATGGGGGATCAACCCACACGTAAGAACCTCTACATGCTACTCATCTCACACATTCTCGTGGTACAACTGTGTCAAGGTATATGCGATACACTACAGACGGTAGTCCCTTAACTCTAGGTTCATGTGCAACCAAAGGATAGTAACAAAGTAAACTAATAATCACTGAGCATGTAGTAAATCAAGAACTGTAATAACTGAAAATAATGAACAGTGATATATAAATAAATGTAAACTGAATATAAACAGTATAATGGCAAGGTATCTTGCCTGATTCCGTCCTGTAAATATGAAATACCGCTCCCGCGTCCACGCCTCCGGAACCCGACACTCCTAGATAATTAATTAACTAAATTAAGTCACCACTCATGAAACTTACGATACGACTTAATTGGTCGAGGTAATGTGTTAAAATTATATTCAATCTCTCGTGGAACCATTTAGATCCATACAATCACACACAGGTTCCACGAGACATCGAAACACAGTTTTTAGTGTTTCTATCTTTTAATTAGTCGGTTATGCCCCTACTTCAATACATACTTAAAAATTATATAAAAATCATAAAAATAATATTTAAACTAATTTTTTACAGATTTATCTCTGAAATTCTAGAATTAATATTTCTAAAGACATTTACGACTGGTTGATTACTAAGTCAGCTAGTCTACCCGAAACTCGTCCGAAATATAATTAATGACTCAAAGTTGCTAAAATAACCAAAAATATATTTTAAATAGAAATAAAATACTTTGTTTCATAAAATAATATCAGAGGTACAAGGGTTGAGTTATACTACAAGTTTGGGATATTCTAGGTCAGCCGGTTACCCGAAATTAGCTAGTTTTGACCTATAATTTTCCCGACCATATTTGAGTTTCTAAAATTGTAGAAAAATACTTAAAAATCCTAATTTATGTATATGAACACACATAAAATTCAGTTTCAAAAATATGCACCAATAACTCATAGTTCCTTCACAATGGGGTTAATTTTGATCCTACCGACACATGAATATTATGCCTATATTTTATGAAATCTTTATGGATGATTATACCTAAAAAATCTATCAAAATATGATTTCTATAGAATTAATAACATATTTCCTACAGAATTTTAGGAAAAGTTTTTAGAAGAAAAGATTAGGGTTCTTACCAAAGATTCTTGCTAGAATGGGTGATGATGACTTCTCTTCACCAAAGCTCCAATCTTTTCCGCTATCATCACTTGCTAATCCTCTCTTGGTAAGTATGGGAGAGTTTATAATGGCTATAGAGGATTGGATGGGGGAGATGGAGTTTTTAGGGTTTGTTTTAAGGGGTTTCGGGGATGTATGGTGGAGGAGATGAGTTTTTGTGAAGGATGGAGAGATGTGCAATGGAGGAGATGATGTATGGAGACTATGGGGAGTTTGTTGCTGCCAAAATTATGGAGAGGGAGAGGGTTTTGGTTGGCCAAAGGTGAGGGAGAGAAAGAATAGGATTTGGTTAAGATTTGGGATAAGTTGGTATATTTAAACGTATCCTTAAATGAATTTTAAGCAATCTAGGATTTAAAACCTATTTAATTTGATGTATTCAGCCATGGAAGGGTTGCTTGGCCGAAATTATCATGGTGGGGGTCCACTTGGCATGATTTGGTTTTTTGGTGAGTTGGCAAGTTGATTGGATTGAGGATTTAAAAAGGGGTTTCCTAATATAGAACTATTTAATTTTATCTATGTAATTACACTACAAAATCTGAATTAAATATAAATAAATGTAATTATTAATATTTATTAATGCCCAACATGCCTACATAGGGTTGGATTTGGCTTGGAAGAGGTTTGGGAAGGTTTGGTGCAACCGGGTCTCCTAAAAAGTCATAAAGGCTTTCTTAACTAATTAATTAAATAAAAATATAACTTGTGCCATAATTTGAATGGTTAACATGCAAGAGATTACAATATGACCGTGGCATTCCTAACATGGCTAGCATACTAGTTAAAGCACCCGACTACGCTAGGCATGCCATACTTTCTAGTCGCCTTGCATATTCAAACTCAACCATGGCTATAGTCCTTTTATGTAATATAAATAAGATAAAAAAATATATTAGAATTAAATAAAATCTAAAAATAATTTAAATATTTCTTTAAATTATAAGGGATTTTACAGTACCGCTGGCTCGACGAGATGAGAGTATATATATACATATATCTTGTGATTAATTATTAATTACTCTTTAATCAACTATTTTTTTAATATCGTGATAATTGAATTTGTATGTCAGAGGACTTTCTGGTGCCCCCCATCGTGAGAAGGCGATCTGCGGGACCTATAGAAGCACCGCCGGAAAGAAGATCCGGGATGCGGTTTATGACCTTCGAACGACGCATTCGAAGGAGTGGATCCGACAGGACTACTATGAGCAACTCTTGGAGAAGATGGATGCTCCTGTCTTCAAGGAGAAATCAAAAAAGCGAAAGTGAACCGATGGGCCACGGAGCTACATATGGGAGGATCAAAGCCCTACGCAGCGACGCTTGCAGATCTGGTGAGATACCGCAAATTCATTCACTATCTAATTCGGTACTATTAATATATTTAATTAATTAAATTCTATGAAAATTTCGTATGCAGACCCAGCAAGCATTGAAGGAGGGAAAACCTGCTGACTCGGTCACCATGTACGATGTATTCCAACATGTCCACAAGAGGCGGAAGGACGGGAGCTTCGTCGACGAAAGGGCCAAGGCGACGGATGTAAGTACTTACGTTTATGAGATTTATGTTAGAATTATAAGTATTCAGACAATAACTTAGGTAAACATAGGATTTAGACAATAACTTATTAGGTAAACTTAGGATTCAGATTATAACTTAGGGTAACATAAGATTTAGATTATAACTTAGGTAAACTTATAGTATAATAAACACATTCATTTGATAGGCTGCGTATCGTGAGGCCTTTAGTCAGATTCAGCCATCTGCTCCCGAGGATGTCGGCAAAATGATGCCCGTAGGGACGCCCTCTTCTATGGCCACTCGCTACGACGACTTATTCGTAGATACCGTCGGTGGCTATAGGAAAGGGCGCGTGTACGGAGTCGGCTCCCTAGCTAATTTGCACTCGGCGACTCCAAGATTTCTACCTCCCCCGCCTCCTTTCGCGGCCCCGGCAGACGATGTGAGGTCGTAGTTTGCGTATCTGAACGAGGCGGTGTCGGAGATTCGGACACAGTTGTCTACGTACCTGCGTCCTTCTACTGGTGTTGCCGGTCCTTCTAGTGCTCCCGGTCCTTCTTCCGCCGAGCATATTTCTTTTGACCCTACTGCCCCTATCGTACCGCCTACTACTTTGACGGCCCTCCTTGACATGATGACGCCAGAGCAGCTGTGCCAACTTCTAAGCCATGCCTTTGAGGAATTGCCGCCGTACTTGGTAGAGGAGTATATGAGACGGTCGCAGCAGGGAGTACCACCACTAGCGGACGATCGCAGCCCTCGTCGTTAATGTTTATATTTTTGGGATTATTTTGTTTATAAATATTGAATATTGAATATTTGTGTTTAAATATTGAATATTTGTGTGAATAATTTGAATGCTTGGGATTATTTGTGTGTTTTGTGTGTTTATTTGTGTGTTGGAATTGTTTGTGCGTTTTGTAGATTGGAATTGTGTATATTAGAATTGTGTATATTGGAATTGCTTGGTATTATTTGTGTGTTTTGTATATTGGAAATGTGTATATTGGGAATGCCCAGTTTTATGCTATTTTTTTGAAAAATTTTCCAGATACCGACGGACTGGCGACCAATTGCCGACGGACAATCCATCGCTATCTGGGAGATTCCCAGTTAGCAACGGATGTGCGACTAGACGCCGACGGACTATCCGTTGCCAAGATTCTAGAATTATGAAAGATTCACAGGATAGGACCGATGGATATTACGTCGGTATACCGTCGCTAGTAGTCGATAAAACATTGGCGACGGATAATCCATCACAAAAAAAATCGACCGATTGGCGACGGTCTAGCGACGACTAACGACGAATTATCCATCGCCAATGTTATAAAAATATGAATAATTCACGAAACCGGGTCGACGGATATGCCGTCGACATTCCGTCGCGAATCCGTCAAAACTTAGCGACCATTCGCGACGGATTGGCGACGAATTTTGCGTATCAGAAACGCTCTGATACGCATTTACCGACCAAGTAGCGACGGATATGTCCGGCGGTAAGTGATACGTCATTATTTCTTCTGATATGTGATTTGACGGTAATCCGTCGGCGAGTCGTCGTAAACTGCATGAGTATGGTTGACGACAGTCCGTCGCTAATTCGTCGCTTGGCGACTACGTGCCGATGGATTGTAGTTAGCGATGAGGCTTTTCCCGACGACCGTTTTTAACCAATATCCATCGACCATCCGTCGGTAATTATATTTATCGACAAATTTTTGACGGATATAGCCGTCGCTAAATCGATGAATTTTTGTAGTGGATAAAATCATCCAAAGTTGTATTTATAATTTCTCTTGTGGACCGTCTTAATGGTACCGATTCTTGAGGTTGTTGAGTTTGTTCCTCAGGAACAACTACCTAATCTTGAATGGGGGGTGCCACTATGTTGTCTTGTTGAGGTATCTCAACATCGACTTGTAGAGGTAATTCGACATTGTCTTGTTGGGATTCCAAATTCACTTCTTCATCAATGACAGGTACAAAAATCTGCACATCATCAAAACTGATAGTAGAAATCGTAACCGATTCATCCTCAAAGATAATGTCCCTAACTTTATTTCCTCTCCCAAACTCAACATTCTCAAAAAATATAGCAGTTTATGTCTCAAAAATTGACATTTTTATGGGATCGTAAAATTTATAACCCCTTGATCGCTCCGCATAGCCAATAAAGTAGCTGCTTACAGTTTTGGGGTCCAATTTCTTTTCATATGGCTTATAAGGCCTTGCCTCAGGTAGACAACCCCAAACATATAAATGCTTCAAACTAGGCTTTCTGTCTATCTAATGCTCATAAGCTATTTTTGCAGCCGCTTTATTTGACACTATATTCAAAATATAAGCTGTTGTGAGTGCTTCACCCTAGAGTGACTTTGGTAAGGTAGAATGACTGTCATGCTCCTCACCATTTCCTTAAGCATCCTATTTTGTCTTTCCGCTACACCATTCATGCTAGGTGATCCTGGCATGGTGTATTGTGGGACGATTCCACATTCCTCTAGGAATTTAGCAAACAATCCTGGACGTTGTTCACCTAATCCATCAGATCTACCATAGTATTCATTAATGCATTCAGACCTGATGACTTTTATTCTTCTGTTGAGTTGGTTCTCAACTTCAGCTTTAAATAATTTGAACACGTCCAAAGACTGTAATTTTTCATAAATGAGATATAGGTAGCCATATCTAGAATAGTCGTCTATGAATGATATAAAATATTCTTGACCATTCCAAGAATCCAGAGGGAATGGTCTACAAATATCGGTATGTATCAATTCTAAGACTTCCGTAGACATATTGGTACCTAATCTATTTGTTTTGGTCTGTTTTTTCTTTACACATTCAACACAGACATTAAAGTCTACGAAATCAAGGGAATCCAAAATTCCATCAGACACAAGTCATTCAACTCTATTTCTAGAGATGTGACCTAATCGCTTGTGCCATAATGAGACTGAATTTTTATTGTTAATTTTACGTTTAGTACCACGTGACTTCAAATGCAAGGTTTTATTGTAAAATCTAATAGTTTTAAGTGAATATAGATTATCATAAACGTTAAGGGAACCACTACCAACAATATTTGAGTTTAAAGATAGACTAAACTTATTGTTTCCAAATAAACAACGATAACCATATTTGTCCAGTAAGGAAACTGAAACTTAATTTCGTCTAAAAGACGGTACAATAGAAGTGTCTATCAAATCCAAATAATAACCGGTTTCTAATAATAACATAAAATGTCCTATTGCTTCCACTTCTACAGACTTGTTGTCACCCATATAGATGTATCTTTCACCATTAATTGGCTTTCGATGGCTCAAATAACCTTGTCTAGAAACACTAATGTGGGTAGTAGCACCAAAATTTCACGACCATGTATTTTTAGATACTGAAGCTAAATTAACATTAGAACAGACCAAATTTAGAAATGTATTTTCCTTTATACGTCATACGTGGTACTTTATACATTTCTTTCTTATGTGTCCTGGCTTGTCATAAAAGAAACAATTCTTAGTTTTATATTGTTGTTTCTTTTGAGCCGAACCCTTAACCGCTTTTTGTAGGTCCTAAAAAATTAAGTTGCATCAATCAACAAAGTCAAGAAATCAAGAACCCATCATTTGGATGAATTGCGCAGACAACAGATTGCACAGCAATCCAATTGCGCATACTGCTTTGCGCACACTTCCAACTGCGCAGACTGACGTGGCAGAAGTCATCATTACCAAATCAAATCAAATCTTTTTCTGACAACTGACAGCACGAATAATAAGGAGTTTGTTCGTTTCCTGCGCCGCACAGTGCTCGAGGGCGGCTGACAGCTGGCAGCGCAAACCAATCCTGCGCAGTTTGAGTCTGCGCAAACCATGTATGCGCAATTCAACTCTGCGCACTCCATCAATATAACTGATAAGTTACATGTGGCATTCATGCCATCGATTGCTCATTACGTGGCAACTGTTTATGCACGATCATGCGCATTTCTAACAAATGATGCCATGTGTCCATGATAGTTGGCCCACGATCCAGTAACTGTCTGCGTAAATCAATGCTGCGCAAACCAATGCTGCGCAAATCATCCTGCGCAGTCCCAAAATAACTGAAAGTTAGTTATTTCTTGAACTCTATAAATAGAGTTTCAAGTCTTCATTTCAAGGGGGATCAAGATCAGAGATCAGAAATCAGAGAGTTCAGGAGTTCTTGCCAAAGTGCTGCTGCATTCTTCCGAGACTTTTGTCTTCAACTTCAGAGGCTTTTGCCTTCAGTTTCCAGAGTTATTTTCAACTTCAAAGGCTTCGTCTTCACAGTTCACATCGTCTAAGGGATAAAGCAATCGTCATCAAGATTGGATTCCTATAGTTGTAATTTTCCCAGAATTCTTGTAATCTTTATTACAGTTTGTATCAATAAAGTTCTATACTTTTGTTTTTGCAAACAAAATGGCGACTCTGCTGGGGACAACTTTCTCCTCCGACGAGAAAGTAGCAACTCAATGTGACGTAGCGTCTATCGGGAAGACGCAGAAGACGCTGGTTGTGAAGGTCAACCAGACAGCCTACGAGGCGATGCTCAACTCCAAGACCACTCCCCGTACTGTAGCCACTTCTGCCAAGAGCAAAGTGCGCTCAGTTTGGGTCTCCAAGCCTGCACAATCTGGCATTTTTGCCACCAAGGATGCTGTACCAACTGTTGCGCAATCTACTAGTCAGACTGCTGCACAAACTGCTGTGCCAACTGTTGCACAGTCTGTCTCAGCAACTGCTGCACAATCTGTTGCAGTCAAGGCTGCGCAATCTGTTGCAACTGTTGCACAGGCTACTTCATATGCTGCCTTGTCAAAACAGAAGACTCCTATGACTCTGGCGCAATTGGCAGTGGCTTTTCCTGCGCAAAATAGCACTCTTGTAACTAAGGTGCATCCCAAGCACTCTAAGACAAGAACTCCTGATGCACTTCCTACCAAAGCTTCTAATGCACAAATGACTAGTGCACCTTCCACCCATGCGCAAACCAAGTCTGCGCAATCCAAGAAAAACAGCCTTTTGGCTAAATTTCCTTCTTCTCACAATAAAAGAAGAGATTCTACTCCTCTTTCCAAACACCCTATTGCCCCTGCGCAATCCATTGAGGGTAGTCCTTTGACTATTCCTCCTTCTCTTCAAAGCAAAGGAAAAGGTCCATTGGTCTTTTCTCAAACTTCCTTGTCTCATGACTTGGAATATAACAGAGGGAAACGCTCTTTAGCTAACCCTTCATCTCAAAACAAAGGAAAAGGCCCTTTAGTCTTTTCTCAGTCTTCTTCAGTCTTTACTGAAGAAGATCCATCTCAATGTGTCTCGACTCCAATCAATTCAAGAACTCTGGCAAACAAGGATTCTTCTTTCCTTTATAACAAGAGTACTTGTACTAATCAAAGAGGTATTCTGCCTACTCCGATAGCAGAATTCTAGGACCTCTCGACTCTCCAAATTTGTCGTTCCAGACAGGGAAAACTGTTAGTGTCTCAAACAGAAACTCCTGGGGGTGAATTTGCTGACCTCAGAACTTATCTTAATCGACCCACTTCGGTAAAACGCAAACAGCCAATGCCGAAGGTTAAACATCATCAGAAACAAATCTCCAAAGTCAGAAATCCCGACACTTATGCCAATGAAGTGAGTACTTCCCTGTATACTCAAGGGACTAAACATTTGAAGAATCGAAATCATGTTCCAAATGTTATCAAAGAACAGATCCCTCGGAACTTTCCTCGTCCTATTGTAGATCTTCGAGAACATTTAAGACAAAAACAGGATAATGTCTCAATATCTCCATCTGATCATCACTGTAATCATAAAGTCATCATCCAATGCTGTTGTCAAACGACAAAACGATCTGTCTTCGATCGTTTAACTTTTGCTAAATCTGAACCTATGTCAGAAGAAGACGAAGTTTTGTATGCTTCTGTTAACATGACTTCCCGAGACACTGGGGGTAAAAGATGCTCTAAGCATGATAGACTCCGCAAGCCAAGCCAACGGTATTTGGAATTACTTCAAGAATCTTCTGAAGGAGTATTTCAACATACCCGTTCTCGAAGCCGAGATACAATCGGTCAAAGAAATCTTCCTCAAAATCCTTCAAGTCATCTCCCTGTTTCCCAGTCAGGAGATGATTCGTTTTCTGATTATGATGCATACAGTGAAAGTTCTGAACAAACAGTATCTTCCACTGTGCCAAGAGAAGTGACGGCTTATGTTGTCACCGATGATCCAGATGCTTCAACCTCCGCAAATTAGGAACAACGAATTGCTGCACTCGAAGACAAATTAAAAACCATGGCTGAGATGGTTGCTAGTATGCATTCCATCATTGTAGCACAGCATGTTACACCACCAACGGCACCTATTACTAGTCCAGAGATCATAGCGTCTTCAATACCTGCCAATACTGGGCTGGGGGTAGTGCCTCCCCAAATGCCTCCTATACAAGTGCAAGTACAAACTACGTCTAGCCATTCAGGAGCTGGGGGTAGTGCTTACAACGCTGTTCCTCCTCCTACCACTACAACTCAACCTGCTCCTTCTTCTTCATTAGAAGACGCCAATGAAGCTGTCAAACTCTTACGAACTCAGTTTGAAGCATTTAAAGAGAAAGACAATCAACAAAGGTTGGGGATTAAACAACCCTATCCGGTTGAATGGAAGGACGTCCCGTTTCCCCCAAAGTACAAAATCCCTACAATCTCTTTGTTCGATGGCAGTACTTCCCCAAGTCAATTCATCAATCATTTTGAGGTAATGACTGTTCAACTTCAGCCAAATGACGCTCTTCTTACCAGAGTGTTTGTCGGTTGTTTAGCCGGCGTAGCATACGACTGGTACAGAAGTTTGCCCGATGGTTGCATCACATCCTTTTCAGGTCTCAAACAAATCTTTCTGGAACGGTTCTATGAAGGATTTAATGATATGACTATGTCAGCTCTCAACAAAATCAAACAAAAATATAATGAAACGGCTGAGAGCTTTATTGAACGGTTCCGCCGTGAAGCCTTGAAAATGTCTCCAGGGACTCCCGCTGCTGTCACTATTGATACTTGTAAGGCGAATCTTTTACCTATTATCAGTATGTGGATGGGATCAACCCAATTCCAAGATTGGCCCTCATTTATCGTCAACGCCAAAGCCGCTGAAGTAAGTGCCGACAAGTTTAAACAATTGGGGGTACAAATGTCTAACCCTGATCGCGATGAGCATCAGAATTCAGGTGGTGGCAATCGCCAGAACAATCGGAAAGCGAAAGAGACTTTAAACATTAACTTGAACAAAAATAAAGAATCCTTGGCTGTCAATATGGCCCCACCTACATCTACTCCTACTCCTTCTGCACCTCCATCGAGGGAACCTCGTCCGAAGGTAGAATATTCCTTTGACGAAAATGACACTGCAAGTATCTTTGAGTGTTTACTCAAAAGCAACAAAATTCAACTCCCTGATCCAAAGAAACCTGATGAAGTCAATAAGACTGATCATCCCAAGTATTGTGTCTATCACCGATTCATTGGACATCCTACTCGAGCATGCTATGTGCTCAAAGGTAAGATTCAAGAGCTTGTTAATGCAGGTGTAGTCACTTTGCAACAAGATGAGAAGACTGTTACTGCAAATATGGTTTTAGTCCAATTTGGAGATTTCCCTCCGTAGATGATACAGCATGGTGTCATTCCAATTCCTAAAGCAACCCTTGAGATTGAGAATCTCTCGCTTCCATCCAATGAAGGTCTTATTCCCTTGTCTCTTGACAACGGAGAAATTATGTGGATTCATCCTGATCTTGCTCCAAAATTTGAGATATCTTCCAAGAAGAAAACTCATTCTAAAGGCAAAACCAAGATTTGCAACATGGTATCTTTTGATCCCATTATTGACGAAGAGATTCTGTTAGGCACCAGATCAGGAAAAGCTTATTTGAAAGATCATTCTGAAGGTCAAAAGGATCCTGCTTCTTCTTCCGAACCTGCTCTGGCACAACCTGCATCTGTTGAAGAGGTCCCTTCTACATCTTCACCAGTTGTAGTATCAATTCCTCCTAAGCCAACAACGGCTGACAAAGGCAAGCAACAAGTTCGATTTGACAAACCTCTAAAGAAGTCATCTCCTACTGGGCTTGAGAAGCCTTACAACTTTGATATATTGGCTCAATTAGCCAATACACCAGCCAGGCTGTCAATCTTTAAACTCTTGCGTCTTTCCAAAGAGACACGAGAAACTCTAAGTGAAGCTCTGATGCAGGCTGAAACTTGCTTAACTCTTCTCAAGAAGCCAGAATCAGAATCAGTCTCTTGTCATCACAGTCATAGTGTCTTGGAACTGATCCCAAATATTACCTTCACTCAGGATGATATGCTAATGGAAGATAATAGACATGATCGTCCTCTTTATTATACATGATATGTAGATTCAATGAAGGTTGATCGTATCCTGATAGATCCAGGGTCTGCACTTAGTATTATGCCAAAGACAATGCTAGATGCATTGAAGATACCAGTGCATAGTCTTTCAACCACGATAACTACTATTCTGGGATTTAATCAAGGAAAGAGTGAACCTTTGGGCAAGATCCGTCTAAAACTCCAAATAGGCAATCTTCGCACAAAGGTGACCTTTTATATCATTGACAATCATGGTTGTTCTTATAATGCTCTCCTGGGAAGGCCATTCCTCCATGAACACAATGTCGTTCCATCAACTCTTCATCAATGCTTTAAATACGTTGATGACAAAGGACAAGTTCATAAGGAAGTTACGGACCTTTATCCTTTCAAAGGTGTTGAAGCTTATTGCAACGATGCTCGTATGTACAAGGATGAATTTATGAAGGTGGTATTGGCTATGGATACTGAAGAAGATCAAAAAGCAGTACCTCAAGACTCTCTTATCATACCTGTTAAGGGGCGAGTTTTTCATCCTCAATCTTCCAAGCCACTGGTTATTCACTTACCAGTTCAAAAGAAATCAGTTGATGCTGATGAAAATCAAAGGGAGCTCACCTCTTCTGAGCCACTTGTTATTGACTTACGTCGTAACAAAGAAAAAAAGCAGCTCATTCCTTCTGAGCCACTTGTTATTGACTTACGTCGTAACAAAGAAAAAAAGCAGCTCATTCCTTCTGAGCCACTTGTTGTTGATCTAAATTGCAACAAGGAAAAAAGGGAGCTCACCTCTTCTGAGCCACTTGTTATCGACCTCCGTCGTAACAAGCCTCCTCCACGTTCTTCTTCTCCCCCTCTTGTAATCAATTTGACCAAATCTGCTAAGGTTAAAGGTCCTGTTGTAAATACTGATGTACAAATCAATGAAAAAGCACCTACTTTCCAGTATATTGATGTTATTTATTATACCAAAAGTTATTTGGATATGTTAGATAGCTTCCAATCAATTACACTGGGAGTCGTACAATCTCTTCAGACAGAAGTCTCGCTTGAAGATCCAGATGATTCTTACCGTATTCACCCTTCTTTGAAGAAAGGTAAAAGTCCAGCATTTTTATATAAAAGATCGGAAACAAAGATTAACTATACGGATGATAGCAAAGTTAACGATACGGGACGTCTCCAGTTCCATCGTTATAGTCAACAATCAAAAGATATCCTCTGAAAGATGGGTTACGACTTTAAGAGCGGCCTTAACTATGGTAAAGGTAGACGAACTCCCATTCGTACAACAGTTCCGAACGGAAAATCACAAATGTATTATGACAGGACCAAGAAAGGTCTCGGATATACTTCTCCTCCACTGTTATCCCCACCAGTTTCTGAATCAGATAGTGAAGAACGTTCTAACTCTTCTGATTCCAGATCATGGGATTCCGATACCAGCATCGGTAAAGTCCATCGTATAATTGTATCTTCTAACATGGTCTCTGTTGAACTACCAGAAGGCTGTGATGAAGATGTTGAAGAAAGTCCGGAAACAGATCCTTGGGCTCAACATATGGATAACCAATGGGTACTTCGATTTGAACAACGTGAACCTCCTACTGAAGATCAACTACTTCAAATTGATGTAGGAGAAAGAGATTCACCTCGGCCAATTTTTATTAGCAAAAATCTTCCAGAAGCAGACAAACAAGAGTTGATTCTTCTTATTAAAGAATATAACGACGTCTTTGCCTGGAGTTATGAAGACATGCCAGGTTTAGATCCTAAGATTGCTACTCACAAACTGAACATTCTTCCTAATGCTAAACCAGTCAAACAGCAACAAAGGCGATTTAAGCCTGAAATAATGGACGTAATTGATGATGAAGTCAAGAAGCTCATCGCTTGTGGCTTTATTCGAGAAGAGCAGCATCCTGATTGGGTAGCCAATGTCGTCCCAGTTCTGAAGAAAACTGGAAAAGTTCGAGTCTGCATCGACTTCCGAGATCTCAATGAAGCATGTCCAAAAGATGAATTTCCTCTTCCTATCACAGACGTCATGATTGACAATACTTGTGGGTTCGAAAGGATATCTTTTATGGATGGATTTTCCGGGTATAATCAGATCAAAATACATCCTGAAGATGAAAAGCATACATCTTTCCGTACTCCTCGAGGAGTTTATTGTTGTATAGTGATGCCATTTGGTCTCAAGAATGCGGGTGCAACCTACCAACGAGCTATGAGTACCATTTTCAGAGAACATCTTCGTAAAACAGTCGAATGTTACGTGGACGATATTGCTGTTAAAAGTCGTCTAAAAGAAGATCACATCCAAGATTTGAGAACAATATTTAATCTCATGCGTCAACATCAGCTCAAGATGAATCCCACCAAGTCATTTTTGGGTGTCTCTAGTGGCAAATTTCTTGGCTTCGTCATTACCTCTAAGGGTATACACGTGGATCCCGAGAAGATCAAAGCCATCCAAGAGATGCGTCCTCCACGCAACCTAAAAGAGCTACGAGGATTCCAAGGCCGACTTGCGTACATCAGGCGATTCATTTCGAACTTGTCTGGACGCTGCAGACCATTCACTCAACTAATGAAGAAAGGTGTATCTTTTGTTTGGACTGAAGAATATCAACGAGCATTCGACGATATCAAACAATATCTTATGAACCCACCCGTTTTGGTGCCACCTATCTCTGGCATTCCATTCTTGATGTATGTCTGTGCTATGGACCATTCATTAGGTGCCTTACTTGCCCAAAAGAACAAAGAAGGCCATGAACAAGCTATCTACTATCTTAGCCGAACTATGATTGGTGCTGAACACCGTTATAGTCCTGTCGAGAAAGAATGCTTGGCTCTCATGTTTGCTGTGCAAAAGACGAGGCATTATATCATTGGTCAAACTATTCATGTTATATCTCGAGTTAACCCTCTCCGGGTACTCATGAAGAAACCAAGTACACTTAATTCTCGGTTGGCTACATGGGCAATCCTGCTAGCTCAATATGACATGGTGTACGTTCCACAAAAGTCTGTCAAAGGTCAAGCGCTGGCGGACTTCTTAGTAGCTCATCATGTGCCTAAAACATCTAAACTCTATGACGAAATTCCTGACGAGACGTTAGAAGTCAATATGATCTCCGAAGAGTTTCCAACCTGGCGTTTATTCTTTGATGGTGCATCAAGAATTGGACCAAATGGTGCTATAGTGGCAGGTGTTGGAGTTGTTCTCGTTTCTCCAGACGGATTAACTATCCAAAGAGCCTACTCTTTAGATGAACCTTGCTCCAACAATGTGGCAGAGTACAATGCCTTACTTGTCGGCCTTCAGCTAGCTAAACAACTGAATGTTGAATATCTGGAAGTCTATGGTGATTCTAAATTGGTTGTAAACCAGGTTAGAGGAACCTATGAAGTCCGTCATCAAGACCTGGTGCCTTATCATGAAGCGGCAATCAATATAGCTACATCATTCAAAGCCTTCTTCATTGACTATGTTCGACGAGCTTGCAATACTGAAGCCGATTCTTTGGCCAATCTTGTAGCTGTCTTAGCCATCCCTGTCAAAAGGCATCAGGTGGTGGTCATTTCTAACCGAGAACTGTTCTGTATTAAGAACAATCGTAATATTGAATTTAGCAATCTTGCTGAAGTCGAAGTTATTGATGACGATTGGAGAACTCCTTTCATCGATTTCGTATTACATGACATACTCCCTGAAGATCCTAAGGAGGCTACAAGCGTTCGACGTCGATCTCTACGATTTTACTACAATCAAACCACCAAAGCACTCTATCGACGAACTTATGATGGTCTTCTTCTACGCTGTTTAGCTGGTGATGAAGCCAAACAAGTGTTGCGTGAAGCTCATGATGGCGTCTGTGGAGCACATCAACCTGGTCCTAAATTACAGGATCGCATTAGACGTATGGGTTATTATTGGCCCTCTATGGTATCAGATGCCATTGAATATGCAAGGAAATGTCGTGCTTGTCAAATCCATGCAGACTTCATTCATCAACCCTCGGAATTCTTACACCAGACTGCTGCTTCATGGCCTTTTGAAGCTTGGGGTATGGACATCATAGGTCCTATTAATCCTCCTTCTTCTAGAGGACATCGGTTCATATTGGCGATAACCGATTACTTCTCCAAGTGGGCCGAAGCTATACCTCTGGCTGAAGTCAAGACTAGCAGTGTCATCAATTTCGTTAAATACCATGTCATCTATAGATTCGGTGTACCTCGCAGAATCATTCATGACAATGGACCTCAATTTATTAGTCAGAAGTTCACTAGATTCTGCGATGATCATCGGATTAACAATATTACTTCGACGGCGTACAATCCTGTCGCTAATGGTTTAGCTGAAGCCTTTAACAAAACCATTATTAAGCTCCTTAAGAAGTTTGTATCCACTAACAAACGGAATTGGAGCGAGAAACTTGGCGAATGTCTTTGGGCCTATCGAACTACAGTCCGCAATCCCACAGGCTTTACACCTTTCTCTTTGGTGTATGGCTGTGAAGCTGTCCTTCCTTTGGAGTTACAAATTCCTTCTTTAAGGATTGCTATTGCCAATGAGCTTACCACAGAAAATAATGACCTTCTTCGACTCCAAGAGTTGGAAGCATTGGATGAAAAGCGGTTAATGGCTCAACAGCATATTGAGTTATACCAAGCCCGCATCTCAAAGACATTTAATCGTAAAGTAAAGGTTAGAGCCTTTCAGCAAGGAGAACTTGTTCTAACGGTCAGACGTCCTATGACTATGACTCATATGAGCAAAGGGAAATTCGATGCGAAATGGGAAGGTCCCTATGTTGTGAGCAAAGTCTTCTCAAACGGAGCTTATCAACTTTCAGAACTTGATGGTCGAGTTGCTATGATGCCTATCAATGGCAAATTCTTAAAGAAGTATTATGTATAAATGTAAATATTTGTAAATTATCAGACAGAATCAAGTTCATAAATTCAAATTTTATTTCATTATATGATAGTACATATCAAAGGTCACTATCATCCTTTTCTACATTTGGACGAGGGCCACTGCCGTCCTTATCAAAAATACGGTCAGCAAAAGAGTCGAGAACCTCCTTGCTGGATCCCACAAGAAACTTGCAGGCGGCCATCCTCATGGATTCTTCTTCTTTAGTCCTTCCAGGTTCAAGCAGGAAGTCCAGAATGTCTCGTGGTGGCTGAGGTGCAGACGGACCTTCGCCCGCTTTTGCCTCCTTCGGCTGGATTGGATCGGCAGGGCGTTCTTCAGTGCCCTTCTCAACCTTTGAGACGATTTCGGCCCTCTTAGATGCTTCTCCGGACGACATTTTTATGTTGAAGAGCAGAAGTGTTTATTCCTGTCAGATTTCTGCTATATTTATAGACAGAAGTTCCTCAAATAATAAAACGACGGTTCATCCGTTCATTTATTACATTCATCAGACGGTTCATCCGTTCATTAACTTCCGACGGTTCATCCGTTCATTTATCACATTCATCCGATGGTTCATCCGTTTATTACTACCCGACGGTTCACCCGTTCATTCATCATCACCTGATGGGTTATCCGTTCATTTCCATTCAACGGTTCATCCATTCATTAATCACCACTTGACGGTTCACCCGTTCATTGTCATCTATTATTTGACGGTCTTCCCGTTCATTCATCTCACAAACATTGACGATTCGTCATCGTTCATTATTTATATCAACAACTTGTCGTTTTTGATTAAGTTGTCAAATCGAAATAATTATACTCAATATATTCTGCCACGTCCATATTACCTCTGAGTAGATATAATGAATATAATTATTTTTTATAAAATCATCAAGAAATATATCATGCCTTGCACCTCTGAATATATTTTCTATCTCTATTATTTATATCTGAATAAAATAAGCAATAATAATGGAATCACAACAAAATGTCTTTTATTTAATCAGAATATAAGACAGTACAAAAATGCTTCCACAGCAACAAAAACAAAGATACAAAAGAGTTTCAATTAAGAGGGAGGAACAATCAAATTGTTGATCTGTTGCTTCAAAGTCTGCAACTCTTCTTCGTGACTAGTTGTTACTCTCATTCTTGCTTCTTCCATCCCTTTTTCTTCATCAAAAACAGGCATATCTATTGTCCTGCGGGTAATTTCAGCACTATGAGTCTCTTCATACTCATTTTTCTCCTGAATTAGGGCATTGAGTTGTTCAATCATAAGTCGTTGATTGGCAGTTTCTTCTTCAAATTCCTTCTGAAGGCGAATAATTTCTGCTTTCAATCCAGTAAGCCTCTGTCCTTTGTTCTCAGCTGCCAAAGTAACTGATTCTATCTTTGAGTTGAATTCAGCTGACTTTGCAGAATGAGCTTCTAAAAGGTTCTGAAGGTTTATCCTTTCAATATCAGCTTCTTGGGCTAGTCGCTCATATTCGGCTTGCACCAGAGAGTCTATATTCTTCTTCTTGAGCTCCTTATATTTCTTTATGGATACTTCCAACTCATCCAATATATGTTCAAGAAGAATGGCTTGAGCCTCATCTCCTTGATCCCTTATGGCTCTTATCAAAAAAGAAGTTGGCTTCCTAACCATAATAAAGTCAGCTCCTTCCTTCTCTATCATCTTATGAGCAAGAGATCCCAACGATTCAAAAAAGCATTTGGTAAATGATTGTACAACTTGCTGATTGATGGCTATAGTTCCAGGAGTCGAAGCTACCCCTGTTGAGGATGGGGTAGTCGGTTGCTCAATCCTTTGCTGCTGAATGATGGGCTCTTTAAACAAAGGAGCCAGAGTAGAGCTAGCTGCTCCTCCTGTTTGTTCTTCTACAAAAAGTAAAATTATTATTTTACTAATTTGCCAATAAACAAAAAGATCAAATAAAAACAGTCTTACCTTGATTTGATCTAACAACAACTGCATCTCCTGCTGGAATAGACTCCCGTTGAACGGAAGTAGCTTCAATTGCGACAGCTTGACTGCTACCCGCTTCAGAACCGCAAGATAAGTGATGGCTACTACTAACAACCACCGTCGGAATAGGCACCATAGCCAGGTTCATCGGAGGTGTTGGTAGAGTATCAAGATCTGCAAGAACTACAAATGAAGATATTAGATATCAATCTATTTTAAAGAAAGAAGATTGTTAAATCTCGTTTTATACCTTGGGGTTCGGTGGCGGGATTCTCTTGCTGAACATCTTCACCAGCCGCTTCTTCAGGAGATATTTCTATCTCGACGTCTTCATCAGGGTTAACAACCTTTTCTACGGACGCCTCTACTTCAATATCCTTTTTAGGATTCAAAGCATCATCGGCGGTATCAAGAGATATGTGTTCTTCGTTGTCCCCTTCAGGATTCTGTATATACTCATCAACATTTCTAGACGAAGAACTTTCTTCATCCTTATCTTCTTCTTCTTCTTGGGCTTCATTCCCACTATCAGTTGCGGTTTGATCCTCCTGTAGGCTATAACAATCTTCAAAAGCTCCGATCATTTCACGCTCTTCTTCTTCACGAAGAGTCTTAGGAGTAGGAGGAAGCTGGGTCGTCTCCGCGACAGGTGAAAGAGGTCGTGTAATATTTAGCTCCTCTTCAATGATGTTTTCTCTGAGTGTTTCAACTTCAGTTCTGGGGACAAGATCTCCCCTCTGTTCAGTCTCTTCAAGGGTTTTACTCCCTGATTCAGAAACAGGTGTGGGAGATGGCATTATAAGTCCTGCTGCAGCATCTACTGAAGTTAGGAGTTGTTTGGAAGAAGAGGCTTCTAAATTTCTTCTGGTGACCAACTTCTTCTTCTTCTTTCTATGTAGAGGTCTATCAGGACTCTCTACATCTATTGGTGTTGTTTGTTTCTGTACAGAAGTTGGTGTAGTAGCAGCTTCCTGATTTGTCTCGGCTAGCTGCCGAGATTGGGATCTTGTAGTAACTTTATCAGAAGAATGCTCCAAGACCAATTTCTTCTTTGCTGCAGGAGCAGGAGGCTCCTCTCTTCTTCTTTTCTTGGCAGGAGACTTCCCACTCTCAGAGAGATACGCATTGCTGCGTTTACCTCTTGTTGGAACATCATTTCTCTCGAAGTTTCTAGAGGTGCATCCGCCGGCTCGTTCGCCTCATCATTTGCAGGGATTGATAAAGCTATCCTCCCTTTCCTCAATCTTGTCGCAGAAGCAAAACTATCGGCGAGATTAAAGTTCTCGGCAAAAGTATTTGCAGATGTGTAAAATACCGAGTATGTGAAGAGCATCCGAGGCCCTTGAGGAGTGCTCTTTGGTGGCATCGAGAAGGTAGCCTTTGTGTCACGGGCATTGTAGTAGGCCCAAGCTCGGGCCCCGTCAATCAAGAAACCCTTGCCCTGAAGGCAGGTGATTGCATTCCCTACATGGAATTGGTCATATCCAAACTACCGGGCAAACCGGCTAGGGAGGTATGGTTCCAAGAAGCATTCTTCTTCAAAGCGGTATACTAAATGAGATGGTCGAATTGTCTTCAACCATTCAAAGGCCACACGGTTTAAGGACTGCAGCTTTGAATCTACCATGTTTGGTGGCATCTGGTCATGACCGGCAGGGAGAGGGGCGCAACAGAAGTTCCATCCTCTGTTCAAATTTAAAACAAATCTGTACTCACTCAGAGAGGTGTACTTCCATTTACCCTGAGAATATCTGCGCAAGAAGCTGCCATCTACTGGTCCCATACCAGGGTCCATTAAAGTTGGATAGTGGAGGAGTAACCATCCAAAGAGATAAGTGTACGGCAGTTCGAGGCGGGGGAATTCTTTTTCTCCCTTTGCCTTCAGCATCGAGTCAACATACAAACGAAGACTCGCATTCAATCTGCAGGTCATTGCTGATAACAAGTCAACCTTATAGCCGAAGACTAGCTTGACGGCAGCAAAAAGTACACCGCAATGGAAACGGTCCACTGCACTAGATCCCGGGACCACGAATCGTCTGAGCCAGTGTGTCAGAAACCCTGCTAACTGGGCTTCTTTGGACATGGGTCGGTAACCCATTCTCAAAAAACTCTCCAAAATGTCACCTTTCTTTAAAGGTGGACATTGATAATCATCCTTCATTTCCTTATCATAATGTTTACTTTCTTCCATCATCTTTATGACTTCCGTGTTACTTAAGGGTTTGAAAAAATTAGGGTAACATTTGTCATTTTCCTTGGTTTTCTTCTCTTCAATATGATTTAAGAACAAGTATGGCAGCCACTTTGAAGAATAGCAAGTGTTGGCCGTAGCACTCTTATAGTACAAAGAGCAAATCTTGTAATGGCATAGCAGTTCCTCAAACACTGCTACCATCTCTGTATTTTCTTTTCTGAGTTTCTCTAACTCATCATTTGTGGGAACAAACTCCTCATACGGAGCATCCGCCATGGGCAAGTATGAGATGTACTTCATCTCGTAGAGTGCAAACCCCATCTCTCCACCCGGGGTCATGAAGGTTCCTATCCTGTAATTGTATCGCTCAGCCAAGGCCAAAAACATATGAGGGTTAGGAGCAAAGCCGTATACAGTGGCATGCACTGCTTCATACAGGTTGATTTGTTGGAGTCTGTCTTGGAATTTTCCCAGAACCCAATTCGCGATATAATTCCATCGCTTGTAGTCCGGATTCACCAGTCCAGTCATTCTGATATCCTGTTCAGGGTATTTTTCTTTTTCCTTCACAAATTCATTTTCGAATATAGGGGTTCTGACGGGCATCAGCATAGAGGAGTTCTCCGGTGGAATGCAGCCGGGTCTCAAACCTCTCAACATAACACTGTATCTGTCAGAAGAGCTGTAAAACATATCTTTCCCGTTAACCTTCTTTACAAAGATCTTCCCTGCACGAGCATCCTGGAGAAGGGTGATGTTCCACTCCATCTTTCTTGGGTAACTCGTATGAGCATACCGCGACAAAGGGAGGCAGCGAGAAATATCAGGAATGAAGAATGATCTATCTTCCCGGTGGACTACCATCTCCTCCATCCTTGGCCTAGGCTGGGAGACTTTTTTAAAGGCGTCACCAAACAAGAATAAGGGTTTCTTGTGGATAACAGCATCTGCTGATTCCAGAGGCTGTCCATTCATCAGACACATTAAAGTTTCGTTGTCCTGGGAAATCAATATTGCCTGACGAGAAGCCGGCAGATCGTACTGAGGATAATGAACATGAGACAGATCTTCTTTATATTCAGATTCAGACAAAGTTCCCACAAAATATTCATAGTTTGGATCTTCATTGGTTTCAACTGCATCAAAAACAGATGAAGATCAGTACAAGTCAAAGATTCTATTTTTCAGACAAACAAAACAGTAGAGTATACAATCCTCAGATTGTGCTGACATAGATTGCACAATATCAGTTTGCGCATCTCATCAGGGTGCGCAAACCAATCGATTGTGCTGACATCTAGCACAAATCAATCGATTGCGCTGACATCCAGCGCAAATCAATCGATTGCGCTGACTTTCTGTCAGCACAATTCGATAGATTGCGCAGGATTACAGCCTTCATAAAAATGAAGACTGACTGTTTATGCAACCAAAAACCCTAAAAAGGGTGGCGCAATTTGAACTCATCTCTAAAAAGAGATGAGTTTCGAAGATCGAAGAAAGTCGAAACACCCTAAAAAGGGGTTTTCGATCGGTTTAACTTCCTATCAAAGCGGGGTGCGCGGACTCATATCGAGATGCTCGCCGTACAACTCTGTCAGATGACTCGGCCGAAGCTTTTCCCTTCGCGGCGGCGGCGGCGGCAGCATTAGATCGTCGGGGCGCCATGGCAAGTCGTTGGAGTTGGAAGACAGTAAGGGCTCAGAGGAGATTTTTCGAGATTGTAAAGTAAAGAATTGAAAATGAAAGGATGGCTATTTATAGCCTTTGAAATACGAAACGGCTGCCTTGGATTGCGCCTAAAATTTGGGGGCACTTCAATTTGCGCAGACAGCTCATCATTATGCGCAACTTGATTCAAAATTCAAAAATTCAAAGTATTTCGAAACTTTGAATCAAATCAACTTTCGAAAACTTTGAAGGGGGTCTTGTAGGTCCTAAAAAATCAAGTTGCATCAATCAACAAAGTCAAAAAATTAAGAACCCATCATTTGGATGAATTGTGCAGACAACAGATTGCACAGCAATCCAATTGCGCATACTGCTTTGCGCACACTTCCAACTGCGCAGACTGACGTGGCAGAAGTCATCATTACCAAATCAAATCAAATCTTTTTCTGACAACTGACAGCACGAATAACAAGGAGTTTGTTCGTTTTCTGCGCCGTACAGTGCTCGAGGGCGGCTGACAGCTGGCAGCGCAAACCAATCCTGTGCAGTTTGAGTCTGCGCAAACCATGTATGCGCAATTCAACTCTGCGCACTCCATCAATATAACTGATAAGTTACACGTGGCATTCATGCCATCGATTGCTCATTACGTGGCAACTATTTATGCACAATCATGCGCATTTCTATCAAATGATGCCATGTGTCCATGATAGTTGGCCCACGATCTAGTAACTGTCTGCGCAAATCAATGCTGTGCAAACCAATGCTGCGCAAATCATCCTGCGCAGTCCCAAAATAACTGAAAGTTAGTTATTTCTAGAACTCTATAAATAGAGTTTCAAGTCTTCATTTGAAGGGGGATCAAGATCAGAGATCAGAAATCAGAGAGTTCAGGAGTTCTTGCCAAAGTGCTGCTGCATTCTTCCGAGACTTTTGTCTTCAACTTCAGAGGCTTTTGCCTTCAGTTTCCAGAGTTATTTTCAACTTCAAAGGCTTCGTCTTCACAGTTCACATCGTCTAAGGGATAAAGCAATCGTTATCAAGATTTGATTCCTATAGTTGTAATTTTCCCAGAATTCTTGTAATCTTTATTACAGTTTGTATCAATAAAGTTCTATACTTTTGTTTTTGCAAACACTTTTGTATTCCTTTTCTTTTTGCCCTTAAAGTTTATCCCATTAAACATAGAAATTGAATTCTTATTGGCAGATATTGTAGCAACATTAATTGTAAAGAGAACAAAATAACAAAACAGACATGCTTTAATCAATAATCAAAGAATAAAATATAGTCAAACAAATTCAAATAATGGTGAATTCCATCTTAAGATATCTAGTACATCATTAATATCAAATCTGTGGACACTGATATTAACTACAAGTGGTACTCTTTGTGTAATAATTAAACGTTAATAATAAGTCATGTCAAATAATAAGCCTATATTTGGATCGGGTTATTATTTACATGTAAACTGTATAATTTTCACACAATTATCACCACAAGTATGTACGCAATTCGGCCAAGTATTAACCTTCCTTTGGGCCGGTTAATACCCGTATGACTGTACACATATAAATATCCGACATCCCTTATAGATTATCTACGCAAGAGAGGTCACTTTGGTGACATATTATTTTAGTGGATATATTTAGAATGTTAGACAACTATTATTAGTTCTAAATGTATTAATTTTACAAAACTGAATTGTTTGCCATTAAATATCAAGCACTACAAATTACAGATGAATTGAACTTGATTGCAAACTTGCTTGTACAAGAGAAAGCCTAGAAAGAAAGCCTAGGAGACAATCTAAGTACAATTGTTTAGTTTTGATTCTGGGAGTGACGATAGAGGTTCGGGAAAGTGTAGCAACTTTGTCTTACTCCTTGGACTATCCGACGCTCTCCTTGCTCTCGAAGAAATTGCCTTTCATAGGTTACCAGCCTTGGATTGCCAACTATTTGCTTGGGTGTAATACCCTGATATTTATAGCATTTTCTGCAGTAGCAGCTTTTTGGGTCGCATAATGGGCCACGTGGCCACGTGTCTCTCACAGCGCACAAAGACTCGATCTCGGGCTGCCAGCTGGTGGGGGTTGTTGAGATTTTATTGTAGTAAATTTGGGTAGTTAAGACTTGGTCAGCCTGCCACGTGTCTCATCGCAAGATAGACCAGTCTGCTTACGTCATTTTGAGCCGCATAGGCCCTTCAGAGTTAGGCCATATTGGGCCGCATCAGACTCATGCAGCAGTCTCCCTTAGTCTGCATGTAGCTTGAAGATTTTTAAGCCGCATAGGTTCTTATATTCTGGGCCGCATAAAGCTCATGCGGCTCGGATTGTAGTTACCCTTGACCGCATGAAATATATGGATTGAGTTGCATAAGGTTCATGCGGCTCGGGTCGCCTGTCCAGTCTAATCATGTCTTATCTTCTTTTCAGAGCGTCAGAGTTGTCAGGACTGTCAGTCTTTGCAAGAGTTTGTTAGCTTTATCAGACCAGAGTCAGCTTTATCAGAAGGATTAATCAGCTTGGCCGCATAAGTAACTATTCTCTCTGCGGCTCAAAAGTCAGTGGAGATAGGCCGTAGGGGACGTACTGAGTCTGTCATGCGGCTCTTCTTTACGCGGGTCAATCTGTTCCATGGTACTCATGCGGTCAGTTGTGATCCGTATGAACTCCATAATTTTTATGCTTCTACAAGACCCCCTTCAAAGTTTTTAAATTACAAATTTAGAATACTTTGAATAAGAAGCATGGATGTATATCAAGCCACAGAAAAAATCTTCGAGTCAGGAGAGACGTCGTGTCGCAGGGACATTTTGGGCCGCATGGACGCTTTCGGGCTGCAGGTAGATCTTGAGCCGCAGGAAGATCTTGTGCTAGCTGTCACTGCTGTATTTAATGCCTTGATTTGGTTTTTTGATTTGGGCTCTTTTTTTCAAGATAAAGCTGACGGTTACTAAGGATAAAATTTCCAAACGTCATCTTTATCCTTAATGGATACGAGAATCGAAGCGGTGATGACGGCTATTAAGGATAAAAATCTCCAAACGTCATCATTATCTTTAATGGATACGAGAATCGAAGTGGCGTTCATATGTTTCCATTTTGAAGAGCTATAAATATGGGCCATTCGGAGAGAGCTTTTCCCTCAACTTTTTCTCCTTCATCTTCATCATCTTCGTCCTCTTTCTGTCCCGGTTAGCCATGGATCCGAAAGCTTCCAAGTCGACTGATGCCACGGCCAAAGAAGAGGGGCTCGCCTCTCCGTCGAGTGCTGCGGACTCTCCTCCCGTTCATCCTGACGTGCAACCCCCTGTCACGGGTAAGGACGGTGGGAAAGTGGTGACTTAAATTTGAACGGCCATATCACATATTTTATGCACGGGCTTGTCATAAATTGCCTCTGCGCTTTGGGCATGATTGATATATCCCCCATCTCAAGGGACTGCATATGTTCTGTTTGATGGGACCATATAGGTTGGGCCGCATAAGCGCCACTGACCTTTATAGATGCCTCATACTTGAGCCGCGTGAGCGCTACAGGGCTGAACCGCATGGATGTCTCATGACCAAACCGCATATACATCTCATAACTGATCCGTATAAATGCTTCATGGTTTAGCCGCATGATCATTGCATAACAGAGCCACATGCATCTGATTTCTTATAACTGGGCCGCATAGGGTCTGTTTGCTGTTTTTTTCTTCCTGCTATCCCTTTTTTTAGGGATCCGGCTAGCAAATTTCTCCAGGACCGATATCGGCGATAGAGTGAAAATGCACCATTCTGACACACACATCAGGCAGCTCAAAACTCACCATGCTTCGGAAGAGTTTTTCCTGTGCTATTTTGGCATACACATCAGACAATTCAGAACTCCTCATGCTTCGAAAGATGTTTTTCCCATGTGGTAGGAAGAACCTTTATACCTCGGAGAGTTGGACGGTGGTCAGGCATCATCATGAAATTCATGTTTTCACGGCTCTCTAAGTAGGCAAAACCACCATTATGGATGTTGTTTTGAAGGTATGGTCTTTTGGAGGAGCGGGGTTGAGGTATCCGCAATACGGAGGGAAGAAAAGCATGCTATATTTTCCTTTCTCCGTATCGCTCCTTGGAGATGCAACAGCCTTGTTTGCTTCTCAGCAATAAAACATGACTTCTTTTGAGGGCCACAAAACTGCTTTTTGGTGAAGGCGAAGTGTTGTCAAACTGACCAAACTATGTATTGCTAGATCTTCCTTTCTTTTCTTTCTGCTGCTGATGTAGTCCTATGAATGTAACTGATTTTGAATAAGCAGAATACATTCACTCTATTCTTTATTTGTACTAGAGGACCTAATACAACATTTGTGTTTGATAAAGTACATCCCACTGGGGGACTTTTTGTGGACATATTGCCCTTTTGTGCATCTGGAAATGTGAGCAAATAGATTTGAATGATATTTTATGGACCTACTACTCTTTGGTACACCGATGGTACGAGTAATAGGTTAGAATAGCTTTTGTGGACCTATTACCCTTCTGCGCACTGACGGTGCGGGTAATATATTTGAAACAAAACCCAACAAAGGTAATATGGACGTGATAGGTTTTGTGGTCTTAACACCGTGTCTTTTATCCAGGATTGGGTACATGTGTTAAGTCGGAAGGCTATCGGTGTCAGAGGTAATATGGACGTGACACACGATAGTCAGGTATAATCTTTGGTGGACCTATTACTCTTCTGCGCACTGGTGGTGTAAGTAATAGATTTTTGAGACAAAACCAATAGAGCTAATATGGACGTGATAGGTTTTGTAGTCTTAACACCATGTCTTTTATCTCGGGCTGGGTACAGGTGTTAAGTCGAAAGATTATCGGTACCAGAGGTAATATGGACGTGACACATGATAATCAGGACCAGAAAGTTTGCACAAGGATAATGATGAACTGGGCAGACTCCTGTGAGGTATAGCATTAGAGTGGGAGTTCAGAGGTATTATCGTACATGACTCGCCACTCAGGAAGATATAATAGAATATGAGTTCAGAGGTATATCATACATGACTCGCCACTCAAGGAGATACAATAGAGTGTGAGTTCAGAGGTATCATCGTACATGACTCAGGAAGATGTGATAGAGTGTGAGTTCAGCGGTACTATGGTACATGACTCGCCACTAAGGGAGATAGAGTATGAGTTCAGCGGTACTTAGTGTATATAACTCGATAGTTTAGAAGATTTGATAGTTTTGAGGGAGTCCCAGCATGTCCTTTAGACATAGTATTTCTTCAGGAATTTGTCATTTATGGGCATCATGAGCAAGTTCCCGTTCTGTTTTGCGAGCCGGTATGCGCCGTTGGAGAATACGGTCTCGATGATGTATGGACCCTCCCACTCGGGTTATAATTTATCGATGTTTTTGTGAGTCATGACCATCGATCTGCGAATGACCAAGACAAGATCGCCTACTTGGAATGTCCTATGCTTGACTTTCTTATTGAAGGCTCGAGAGATGCGTGCTTGATAGAGCTCGATGCTTTGTTGAGCTTGCAAACATTTTTCGTCTAACGCTTCCAATTCTTGTAGCCGTCGGCGGTAGTTATCGTCCGATGTTAACTGGTAGGTAAGGACCACACGAAGTGAGGGGATCTAAGCCTCCAATGGGAGAACTGCCTCGCTCCTGTACACCAGAGGGAATGGTGTATTTTCGATAGCCGTTCGACTCGTAGTACGGTACGCCCATAAGCATTCGCCCAGCTTTTCATTCCAGTCGCGCATGTTTGAAGATACGAACTTCTTGAGAAGCTTGATTATGGTCTTGTTAAAGGCTTCGGCCAGACCATTAGCTGACGGATTATAGGCCGTTGAAGCCACATTATGAATCCGATTCTTGTCACAGAATCGATAGAAGGCATGGCTTGCGAACTGCGGACCGTTGTCATGAATGATCCTCTTTGGCAGTCCAAAATGGTAAATGACGTGATATTTTATGAAACTGATCACGTTTGATGCCTTTACCTCTGCCAACGGAACAGCTTCCGTCCATTTGGAGAAGTAGTCGATGATTGCGAGAATAAACAGGTGCCCTTTGGACGACGGCGGGATAATTGGGCCAACAATATCCATTTCCCATGCTTCAAATGGCCAAGAAGCCACTGTTGGGTGCAAGAACTCAGATGGCAGATGTATGAAATCTACGTGGATCTGACAAGCCTTGCACTTCTTTGCGTAATCGATTGCGTCTGCTACCATCGTAGGCCAGTAGTAACCCATCTGACAGAGACGGTCCTGCAACTTTGGGCCCGGTTGGTGAGCCCCGTAAACGCCAACATGAGCCTCACGTAAGGCTTCTTTGGCTTCTGTATTTGACAGACATATTAACAGTAGTCCGTCGTAAGATCGTCGGTACAACATTTTTGTTTCCGTGTTATAAAAGAATCTAAGAGAACGCCTTCTGATTGAAGTTGCTTCTTTCATATTCTCAGACAGGATTCCGTAAACTGCAAAGTCGATGAACGGAAGTCTCCAGTCTTACACATCATTGGTTATCTGGGCGGAGTAACTCATATCCAGTTGAATGTAAATTTTGGGACAGACCAGCTCGTGGCCTATAACGTCAACTGGATGATGAGCATAATTTGGAACCGCCAAAGAAGCGACGAGGCCTGCTAGGGCGTCGGCTTCAATATTCTGGAGCCAAGAAATTTTTTTTATAAAGAACCCCTCCAAAGTTGCTATGATAGCAATTGCTGTCTGATGATAGGGAATCAAATTCGCGTTTTGAACTTCGTACGAGCCTCGAATTTGATTGACAAGCAACTGCGAGTCACCGTATGCTTCTAGGTATTTGACTCCCACTTCTTTTGTAAGTCGAAGCCCGATGAACAAAGCGTTATATTCAGCCACATCGTTTGAACAGGGTTCCGTGAGAGAATATGCCCGGTTGACCACCAATCCAGAGGAAGAAATTAATACTATCCCGACTCCAGCGATAATATCACCTTGGGGCCCGGTTCTTGAGGCACCGTCGAAGAACATTCACCAAACATCTTCATGTGAAGTCATGTTTGAGTCAATGACTTCATTCGGGATTTTTTCATAGATTCTGGCTATTTTTGAGCCTGGATGAGCCGCCAGAAAGTCGGCTAAGGCTTGACCTTTGACAGCCTTTTGCGGAATGAAGATCATGTCGTAGGGGGTAACAGTATCGCCCACGTAGCTAGACGAGAACTGAGTGCACCTGGCTTGGTCATGAGAACCCAGAGGAGATTGACTCGTGGGATAACATGGATCGTCTGCCCTGACACATAGTGCCATGTTTTCTGAATGGCGAACACCAAGGCAAGGCATTCCTTTCCTACGACGGTGTACCTATGCTTCGGCCCTACCATCATTCGGCTGAGGTAATAGATGGCTTTTCGTAACCCGTATCATTGTTTTGTGCTAGCAAGACGCCGAGGGAGTGTTCCATTGCTTGTACATATAGTTGGAAAGGCTTTCCGACAACCGGAGCTACCAGAACTGGCGGATTCGTCAAGTATTCCTTAATGTCATCAAAGGTGTGTTGGCATTCCTCGTTCTAAATGAAGGAGACGCCTTTCTTTATAAGTTGTGTGAAGGGCTGACATTGCCCTGAGAGGTTAGATATGAACCTCCTGATTTAGGCTAGTCTTTCCTGAAGGTCGCGGAGTTCACGGAGGTTCTTCGGCGGACTCATCTCCAGGATTGTCTTTGTCTTATCGTGGTCTATGTGAATGTCCCGGGAAGTGATGACAAAGCCCAAGAACTTTCCACTGGACATGCCCATGAAGGACTTGGTGGGATTCATCTTCAGATTGTGCGCTCGCATAAGATCGAACACTGTTCTCAAATCGTGCAAGTGATCATCCTTGGAGAGGCTTTTGACGACGATATCGTCAACGTAACACTCCACCATCTTGCACAAGTGATCTCTGAAGATGACGCTCATAGCTCGTTGATATGTGGCACCGACGTTCTTCAGGCCGAAGGGCATGACTGTGTAACAGTACACACCGATCGGTGTTCGAAATAACGTATGCTTCTCATCGTCATGAGATATTTTGATTTGATTGTATCTTGAGAAGCCATCCATAAAGGACATGTGCTCGAAGCCACACATATTATCGATCATTATGTCGATAATAGAAAAAGGGAATTCATTCTTAGGACACGTCGCATTCAGATTACGAAAGTCGATGCAGATTTGGATCTTTTCGTTCTTCTTGACGACTGGTACTATATTAGGTATCCAGTCTGGATGCTGCTCCTCGCGGATGAAACCGCTAGCTATGAGCTTGTTTACTTCTGCTTCGATAAAATTCATGATGTCTGGACGGAACAGCCGTTGCTATTGCTTGACTGGTTTCGCATCCGGATGAATATTGAGCTTATGAAGTGCGATCTCGGGGTTTAACCTTGGCATGTCTTCATAGCTCCAGGCAAAGACGTCGATGTATTCTTTGACGAGTTGTAACAAGGACTCCCGCTCGCCGTCTGTCAGGCTTTTACTGACGAAGATTGGCTTTGGAGAGGATTCATCACCGAGGTTAACTTGCATGACCTCATCTTCAGTGGGAGGATCACGAAGTTCAAAGCGTTTCTCCTATTGTGCTTCCAGTTGTTGGGCCCATGGCTCTAATTCAAGAGGTTCGAGTAGATCCTCTTCTTCCTCTTCAATGTTAGCAGATGCCATGTTGACAGATAATGTCTGCCTGAACAGATCTTCCATGTTGTCGTCGGAGTCATATGTAGGTGATTAGGATGAGTGAGAATGCCACTCGCATTCCTCATCGAAGCTCTCGGGCGTTGTTGCTGGTGTAACATACCCGAGGCCGTATTTGGACTTGCCGTAGTGTAACACCCACTTTTCTAAAATGAGGGTAATTTTAAACTTTTGTAAAAGTTTATTATTTAATAATAAAATTTATGATTTATGGGGATTTTTAATTAATTTAATACTATTTAAAATTGATGAATTATAATTTTGATGTGTTATCTAGTGAACCCTAGAACTGTTGAGCCTAGAGACTAACCATGACCATGGAAACCTAATCATGTGATTAGAATGGCTATTTACAACTTTTTAGGCTAAGAATATTTTGGTCATTTTGTGACTTTTGAATTATTTAAAATTTTAAATAATTGATAAATTTTAGATTATTTTAATAATATTTAAATTAATATAATGTAATTTTGGTCATTTATCATATTTTAATATTTTGGAAATTTTTATATTTTAATATTGATTTTACTGGATTTGTTTAGACGGATTTGAGTTTCGTTTCGTTCCGACTTGTGTTGGTGACCCGGTTAGCTTAGACTCTGGAAGAAACCCCAAGATTAGTTAGTCATGGCCCACAAACTCCACTAATTAAGTTAGTAAGTTTAGACTAATCCCACTTGTTATATTGGTTAAGTTAGAGGTTTAAATTTAACCATTTTGATCCCAAACTTGAACCTAACTTAAAATTAACCAAGAGGACTAGTTGAGGCCTTATTGGGCTTTCCCCCAAGGCCCAAATAGGGTTTAATGGCAGCCACTATAGGTAGGTTAGCCTTTCTTGCTTTTATTTTATTCCATCTTGCCTCTTTTCCTTCACAAAGTATTCTTTCCCAAATTAGAGAGCTTCCCTCTTTGATTTGATCTCCAAATCCTTACATCCCTCCACCAAAACTTTCATCTAACCTTCTCATACTACCAAGGGAGGGTGCTAGCAAAGATTTGGAGCAAAGTGCAAGAAAGAGTGTCCTTTTTGGAAGATCTTCGTGTCGGAGCCGTGTCCTTAGGAGTATCATTGGGATTCTACTCCCAATAGGTAAAAACAACCCTCTAAATTGATTTCCTATGCATATTAGTTAGTTTTGAATCCATAGGATCCACCCCATGCATGTACCCTATTTGGATTTAAATTTGAGGCCATATGGAGCTCTCTTGAGGATTTTAGATATGTGTCTTGTGTCCTACTCGATAGATCCCAAATTAGGACACCCCATGTGTATGTATGTATGTTAATAGTTCAAATAGATATTTAAATTCAGTTTTAGAATGGTTAGAGAGTGGATTGATCTTAGTTAGGATCGTTAGAATGAGTTTCATTTGGATACCTATGTTGGTATCCAAGTATCTTGGCCTACATGTGTTTCTTTTGTCCAAAACAACTCAAATTCGTCATAATATTCATCCGCATTTTTATTAACCAAAGCAACTTAAAAATGTCATAACTTTTAGCTTAGAACTACGATTAATCTCTCTTTTTTTTTAAAAGAGCCGTATCGAAGTTAGCTTTCCAAAGATATATTTTAAAAAGCAAAATTTGTTCTAGAACTTTTTGTAAAATTATTTGAGTGTCAGTTGTCCGAAAGACAAACGCGTTTCGGTTTTTTTGTAATTTCGGGAGCTTCCGTACAAGAAAATGCGATCCGTTTGAAGTTTCGGAAAGATAACACGAAGGGCTACGACATACTTTAATCCTAGAATTTAATGAAGGCCCAATTGGTACAGTATTGGTTTTAAGTAGAAGAGTGACTATACAACATAGGCATTTTGTATAACCTATGAGCCTATGTAGTATGGATATTAAATGAATGTAGAGTATGTAATGCATGATATGTCAAATGAACGAAATAATATATATATGATATGTATCCTCTTTACATTAATGTATATATATAGTTGAATATAAGCATACAGGAATGCAATCAATGTAATGTAAGTAAGCAATGCATAAATGTATGAATAAAAAAATGATATACAATGTATGCATGAAAGTATATAATAAATGCTAGATATGAATGCAAGGTATACATGTAATGATAGATATGAATTCATAATGTATACCTAATATAATGCAATATATAATGATAGCATGTATGGTAATGTAGAATATATGATGCACGCATGTATATGCCCACTGTTTTTCCTTTTTCTTACATTTTCCCCTTCCCTTTCCATTTCAGTTTTTTCCCTTTTTTCCTCTTCTATTCTTACATGTTTTATACAATGTATATAATGTATAGATGCATGTAAGTATATAATATGCATGAATGACATGTATGTAATAAAAATAAGTATATGTATGCAACTTAATGATATGTGAATGAATATAATGCATGAACTGAAGTATGCATGTATATGGGATATGAATGAATGATATGCAAGTATCTATGTATGCAATAACGAATGTAATGAATATGCATGTATGTATTGTACCTATATTGTATATAGGCCTAGAGTGGTTTACCTTATATGACTTGTTGGTTAGACTTGTAGTTTGACTAGAGTTCACCTAGTTTGACCAGAGTTGACCTAGATTGGCTTAGAATCATGTAGATTGTATTATAGATTTTATTTACCTTATTTTGGATACATCATAACCTGTATTGCTTTATTTAGGACATTGTGACTCAGGTTCAAACGTCTATTTCTATCAGTTGCACAGGGTATCAGACGAGTACATTCTCTGATAGTTCTCTCATTTACTTGTCAATTATTGTACTTCAGTTCTAGTTAGTTCTATGTGATTCTCTGTTACAACACGTATGGATATTTCTGGATTCATGTATGCGACACACCTACCATCTTGTCTGGCCTCTATTACTAGAATCATTCTGGAATCATTGTTGGTATCATCACGTTTGGCTGGACTCATCTCCATTCTCGTATCGAATTCTGGATTCACTTGTATTGCGGGGCGGGAAAATATTGAGTGAGACATGTAGACATACCCCAAATCTGGAATCTCCAAACTGAAATCTACTGGAAGCATAGCCATCCCTCGCCTGGTCAGTGGATGATGTGCCTGATACCTACAGCCGTTTACATGTCGATCTCGGTATTTTAAAACATACTGTTAGAATATAGCTAGTCTCACCTGGATTCTTGATCACTGACTAGAATTATCTTGTACTTGATTCATCTTGTATTAGATTCGTCTCGTACTGGATTTATATTAGATTTACACTTGTTTTACATTTACTGTCTAGACTTATCATGTTACTCTAGTTCAGTTAGAATCTTATTTTACAGTCTTTATTGCCATGATTCTTCTCTTGTTTTAGTTACCTTACCTTCCTTGTATCTTAATTATTTCTCTATACCATCACCTGAATATAAACTACCATGTTCATCAATAAAACTGTCTATAACAGCTTTATAGTTCTCTGTCATTTACTTGGATTTTCTAGATGAGTTGTGCTCGTTCCTGTCCTGACTGTACCTGTTAAAAATATTACAGATGTTTGTCCTGAGCACACTTGCCCTACTTGCTTGGGATCCGGAGACGGTATAGCTACCTTGGACCTTGACACTCAGGAGTGATCGGGAGATTAGTTTAATAGACTTGCTTTAGACTTTCATATTGAACTTATATTGTAATAAGTTGAGATCTTGACTTTGTTTTGAGTTTATTTGAGATATTATTATTTTAGTAGTTTATTAGAGTTTTTGTTGTTTTGGAGTTAGTATAGCTTTTGTGATTCTGTGTTATCATATCGTGCTTAGACTGTGATTGAGTATTATCAAATCTTATACTTGTCCTCCGTTCGGAGTTGAGTTTTGACAAGTACATTATATATTTGCGTGAGTTATTGTTTAGATAGTAACCTTATACAGCATTCTATCGCCGATTCTGTGGCGTAGGCTGGGCGCTGTTACGCACTGTGCCCTTACACAGGGTGCGGGTCGTGACACGTAGTAATCCTGAGATTTTCCAGACAGAGTTGACAGCTGCAGTGGCGATCGCCGACCGCTGCCGTAATTCGGACCTGGGATAGCCTCCATGTCGTACCCCTGCTTTTGCATAAAGTACTTGGCCTGAGGACTATACAGGTAGAGCGGTAGTCTCCCAGTATCGGGTTCGAGATCATACTCTTGAGTCATGAAGGGTTGAGGACCTTCTTTTCGGCCAAAGATGATCGTGTGATCCCCTTCTCTTCTGCCTGGGACTAGGAAGTAGGCATCTTTAATGGGAGCAAGTCGGTTTACGATATGGACGGTTGTCACCTGTGTGTGCAAGTTAGTGTCCCAACCGAGTCCAGCAGGATACATCAGATTGAGTTTATTACACTCGGGATAGTTCAATGGCAGCCTCTTATTGATGAAGTAAGGAATTTTGTCCATAGGGATTACATCATCAGGAGAGGGACTATCCACCTTTACAACCAGATACTTTGCGAGTTCTGCATCCTCTTCAGCTACCCCCTGCGTGACCGGAGGTTGGGGCACTGTCTTGGGCAACTTGACCACCAAGGGTTCAGCTTGTGGTATTGGCTTGCCTGAGGGTGTCGGATCGACACTTAGTTGTCAGCTCGTCTTGGGAAGACGGATGACCATCGGCTCGGCAGAGGACTTTGTGTCTTCCGATTGCTTTTGACTGGATCTTGGCAATCGGATCACCATCGGCTCCCCAGAGGGCTTTTCGGCTTCCGGTCGCCTTTGATTGGATTTTGGCAATCGGATCATCATTGGCCCTGTCACGACCCGCACCCTAGAGTAAGGGCACGAGAAGTGGGTAAGTTCAGTCTACGCCGCAGTGTCAGCGGTAGAACGCTGTCCTAGGTTACTATCTAATCAACAACTCATGCAATTATATAATGTACTTGTCAAATCTCAACTCCGAACGGAGGACAAGTATAGATATAATGAATCTCAATCATAGTCTAAGAACGATAAGATAACACAGAAGTTTATAACTAAAGACTAAACAACAATATTTATAAACTACTAAATAATAATATCTCAAACAAACTCAAATACAAACTCGTATCTCAAGTTATTACAATTCAAGTTCTAAAACATGAAAACTAAACCAAGTCTACTAGCTAGTCTCCCGATCACTCCTGAGTGTCGGGGCCATAGGTAGCTAAGCCATCTCCTGCTCCAAGGCAAGTAGGACAAACGTCCTCAGGGCAATCATCTGTAATATTTTCAACAGGTCCAGTCAGGACAGGAACGAGTACAATTCATCAAGAAATTCCAAGTAAATGACAGAGAACTATAAAGCAGTTATAGACAGTTTTATTGATGAATATGGTAGTTTGTATACAGGTGATGGTATAGAGAAACAGTTAAGATACAAGGGAAGTAAGGTAAGTAAAACAAGAGAAGAATCATAGCAATGAAGACTGTAAATATAAACTAGCTGAACTAAGGTAACATAATAAGTCCAGATAGTAAATGTAAACAAGTGTAAAACCCAAGTAAATCCAGACAACATAAATCTGATACCAGGTGGTTCCAGTACAAGATGAGTACGGTATAAGGTGAGTCCAGTTGGTGATCAAAGGTTCCAGGGTGAGTCCAGCATATACTCTAACAGTGTGTTTTAAAATACCGAGATCGACATGTAAACGGCTGTAGGTAATACGGCACACCGCACACTCGGCCAAGTGTGGGATGGCTATCGTTCCAGTATAATTCCAAAGGAGTGGTTCCAGTATTTGGGAATGTTCACATGTCTACTCCAATATTTCCCCGTCCACAAGTACAAGTGAATCCAGAAAATAACCCGAGAATCGGGATAAGTCCAGCCAAACATAATGATACCAGCAAAAGATTCCAGAGTGATTCCAGTAGGTGGTTCTAGTAGTGATTCCAGAAGGTGGTTCCAGTAATGGTTCCAGAAGGTGATGCCAGTAGTGGTTCCAGAAATAGAGGCCAGACAGATGGTATGTGTGTCGCATACATGAATCCAGAAATATCCATACGTGTTGTAAGAATCACATAAAACTAACTAGAACTGAAGTATAGTAATTGACAAGTAAATGAAAGAACTATCAGAGAATGTACTCGCTTGATACTCTGAAAAGTGTAATGTAATATCAGATGTCTGCACCGGAGTCACAATGTCCTAAATAAAGCAGTATGGATTATAATGTGTTTAAAACAAGGTAAATAAAGTCTACGATGCAATCTACATGATTCTAAGTCAAATCTAGGTCAAAGTCAACTCTAAGTCAAATCTGGTCAACTATCTAGGTCAAACTGTCCAAGTCAAACTTGGTCAATTCTAGGTCAACCCAAGTCAACACTCTAGTCAAACTAGGTCAATTGGTCACATCTAGACTCAATGTTGACTTTTGGTCAACTCTAGTCAAAACCTATATCAAGCTAATCTCACAAGTTACCCACATAACCAATACCTATATCCATCTTACTTTATCTCATCTATCAACCTTGTCTCAACTAACCATAACATATTACATATGTATATACTCAAGCCTATATACATAAGATCAATATTTTCTCTCTTAAACCCTCCATATCAGATCATCCATAGGGCATACCCATATACCATAATATATACTCAATATATCTCATAGACATATATATAAATATGTATACATGCTCTATAATATCATCTATAGGATACAATATATATAGGTACAAACATACTTGCATACATGCATTACATAGATGAATTAAAACCCCATCTAAATTGTACCCACCTATTCTTAGATAACTAATCCTATTGATACCTTAAAACCCTTGGTACTTCTAACTTAGCTAAACAAGTAGTCTGCATCTAGCCTATACTCTAACACATATACATTAATATATTACATTGTATATCTACCATTCAATTATAAAGAAGGAATGAAGGGAACTAGGAAACAGGGAATGGAATGTGTCTATGTGTGTTTCAGGAACACTCTTCATAATTTGATTCATGTATTCCTTCACAATATCATTTATCTATTTTAAACTATACACTCAATCTCAAACCTGAGAATCAAACCCCATACTCTCAGTCCTCACTGTTAACAATTTCTCAGGTTTCGTATGAGGTAATGAACCTTAGTTTTAGTTTACTGAAATAACAGACAATGTGTGTGTTTGTGTAGAGTGTGTGTATGTATCTGTGAATTCTCAGTTTACAACATTCAGAATTAACATTAACCTATATCTCAGGAATTTTATTTCCCATTTCAGTTCTTAACATACCAAATCTCAGTTATTAATTACATGTGAAACCAACCCCACATTCCTGTGAAATCTCAGAATTGGGAAATGACAGTGTATTCAAAACTGTGTGTGCGTGTGTACCATCTTGAAATTAATCACATAAAGCCAGTGAAACACGTGACACACACATGAGACTTGAAATTCCCAGGTTCGAGATCCTGAAACCATCCTATTTCAGGTTCACAACATCTAAAACCCAACTGAACTCAGTGTTCAGTTTAACCCAGTTCATCCTATTTCAGATTTTATATAAACCTACATAAGTACATACATATAGATTTGATAATATACATAAATATACATAAAATCAAAGCCCAACAATCATCAAAACCAATTTCAGTTAACATTAACCATCCCCATTTCAGTGAAGTTCTCAGGAACTCATATGGGTAATCTCAGTTTTTCTTTTTTTGAAATACCCCTGTTCAGTGCATTCAGTTTCAAATGACAACCCAAATTAACCAAACAAAATCGAAGTAAGATAGTGAAACAAGGTGTGCAGGTGTCTAGCATTTCGTGTCAACCTATAGACGTGTTGTAAGTCCCCTGAATTTTCAGGATTTATTTTCAAATTTTTCTAAATAATTTATTCTCGATAATTAATTTTGATTTAATTAATTTTGATCATTAAATGCTCTTTACCGTGACTTGGAATTCTAGAGCATCAGGGATGCCAGTCTCTGGAAACTTCCTTCTTGAAGTTTGTAGTAGACGAGATTATCTTCACAGTGATATTTCGTGTCCCACTCGAACTCGTTCCCTTGTGCTCCTTTTGTATCACACAAGTTCGGGTTAATTTAGACCATTTAATTATTAATTGATTTCCCACTCTTTTTCTTGATCCTCATAAGCACGTTATCGTGGCTTTTAATTTAGGAGCACCAGACTAGTCTTTTTCTTGAAACCAACTTGTCATGCCTGATCTACTCGAGACGCTCTTCACCCATGACCTTCGTGTCCCACTCAGACACTCTATTTTGTGCTCCATTTCTTTCACACAACTTTCGGTTAAATTTAGGCCAATTAATTATCTACCGTGAAACCTGATTTAATTTCCAACTTAATTGCGGGACCGACATCGGTCCAATCCAGTCGACCCAATATATGGCCCTGGCCTGTTTTGAGCCTACTATGCACGCGCCACTTGCGTGCCACCGATTTGATCTCCCTTGTGCTCCCATTCTATCCGTAATTTTAATTGGTTTAATTTATAAATTAATTAAATCTTGACTTCGACTTTGTCCAAACTTGGCCCAACGTCCGACCCAGTTTGGCATGGACCCTACCATGACTGCCCATACGTCCCACTGATGTGTCTGCATTTTTTCCTATTTGAAAATACGTTTATTTTATATAAATATCTCTACCTCTTATATATATATATATATAATGTAACTCTCTCTCTCTCTCTCTTCATTTAAACAACACTCTCTCTCCTCACTTCCCACACAACCCCCTCACCCCTGTACCCGAGCACATCACCCCACCCTCTCTCTCTACTTTCTCTCTCTCTTTAAATATCTCTCTCTCTCATTAAATATCTATCTCTCTCCCTTTCTCTTTATATATGCACACACCTACATATATTATGTAATCTCTCTCTCTTCCTCTCACCATCACTCCATCACCGTTTCGTCCGGTCGCCTTTCCTTTTATTTGACGTTTAGTGGAGCACCATTCTATACGCTGTGGCCTAGCGGGACCTATTTCTTTCGCCCGCGACCCGCGGAATGACTGGTGGTGTAACTGGGATCACGACCCCCCCAACCAGGACAACCCATCCCCCTATGTACCCGAGCACACCCCCCCATCTCCATTCTCACTCTCTCTCACTTTCTATACATTATATGTAATCACACACACATTTAACTCTCTTCCACTCTCTCACTCACCTCTCTCTCTCTCTCTCTCTTTACTCAATTTGCAATAGCAGCAGCTCCACATGGCCGAACAACCCCTCCTCAACTCCTTCATCTTCTTCTTCACATTTCCTTCATCTCCTCCTTATTTATTTATTTTTTTTCATTCAAAACCATTCCATCACCACCTCACCACAACCACTCCCTCGCCATGCACCACCTCGACCACCGCCATCGTGCCACCGCCGTGGTCGGCCTGGCCCGCCCCCACGCACGTGAGAGCAGCCGCAGCCGCAGCTGCAGCAGGCAGCAGCCACAGCGCAGCAGTACGCGCGTTGCCGCGGCCAACCGCACGTGAGCGCCGGCCAACCGCGCGCTGCCGTCGGCCGTGGCCGCCGTGGCCGCCCCCCCATGGCCGGACGACCTCGGGCGAGGCCTCCCTTGCCGTCTCCGTCGTCTCCGATGCGAGAAACGGGCTATTCGTGCGTTTTGCACGAAATAACGGCGTGACGCACGCGGGATCAAGGCTGAAAGTTCGTTCTGGGACAGCAACTTCGTGCCGATTTTTTGGACAATCCGACCGTTGGATCGGCAATTTCTTCGCTCCGTCTCAATCTCGGTATATACCCCTTCATCTCTCTCAAGTTTGAACCGTTAATTTCGTCGTTTGATACATCAAAACTGGCCACCAAGTTGACGCTTTTAATTGAACTGTTTTTGGACAGTTTCGTGACGCCAACTTTGCGGGTTCGTATCTTCGTCGTCGTAGCTCCATTTTGTGTGCAACCAGTTTCGGTACACAGCTGGTATAACCCTCTTCCTGTCCCCTTTAGATTTCATTTCAGTTTGAGCTTGTTAGGTCGGTCGAATTCGACGCCAAAGTTGGCCGTTCGAATTCTTAGTGTTGTACTTGTAAAATTCCATTTTTGAACCCGGGACTCTGGATTCAATTTCTGACACCACCAGTAGACTCATGGCATCGTTCTGGCCTGTTTTCATATAAAGTTTGTTAGATTTGGAGAACGTGGGCCCTGACACGCATTTCGGTACAAAGCGGGTCCCACTTTCTGGGTCAACGGGTCACTTTGAGATCGACTCATCAGAATCCAATTCTGAATATACCGTTGAGTTCGTATCATCATTTTAGACTCGTTGATATATAATTTGCTAGGTTTTAGTGGACATTGGTTCCGGCACGCATTTCGGTGCAAGTTGGATACCAATATCTGGATCAACGGGTCATTTTGAGATCGGCTCATCGGAATCCAATTCTGGATATACCGTTGAGTTCGTATCGTCATTCTATACTCGTTAACATATAATTTGCTGAGTTTTGAGGATATTGGCTCTGACACGCTTTTCCGTGCAAATCGGATTTCAATGTCCCGGTCAACGGACCAATTTGAGATCGGGTCAACGGAATCCAATTCTGGATATGCCGTTGGGTTCGCATCGTCATTCTGAATTCGTGGATATATAATTTGTTAGGTTTTGTGTACTTTTATTTTGGCACATTTTTCGGTGCAAAGTGTGTCCAACGGTGGACATCATTTTGGCCCGAAATTATCGTTTTGCCCCTGTGTCCAAATTGGACTTTTAGACAGGCTATCCTAGCTGATTTGACCATTCTTGACATGTTGGTGATATTTATTTTATCATCCGACAACATCTGTAGATTTCTTCCCTTTTCGTGTCATCCTATTATTAGAATATTTTCTCCTTTTGGGTTGTTTTAGAGACCCGTCGATTTCAGTAATTTCTAAATCACTGAAATTCATAAGTTGACCTTGTAGATGGTTATAGAGACTAGCTTTGACCCGCTTTGACCATGGTTGACTACTTTGACTGAACGTAGAAGTAGAGTCAACATTTGACCTAGGTTAGACTAGTTTTGCCCTTGGTTGACCACAGTTGACTATTTTGACCAAAAGTCAACCGGAAGTCAACTGTAGCCTAAGATTGACCAAAACTTGACCGAAGTTGACCAGTTGATCCAAAGTCAACTGTTAGTCAACGTTAGTCAAATTTGACCCAGAGTTGACCAGTTGACCAAAAGTCAACTGTAAGTCGACCATTGACTTAGATTGACCTAGTTTGTTTTGCTTTGACTTGTCTTGACCTAGTTTGACTTAGTATGACTTGATTTTACTTCCAAACCCTTATATTGATACAGTATTCCACCTATAGGTCCTCGAGGCACCGTTCTTGGACCAGTTGACATATTCCACCAGATCTCAGACGAGTACATTCTCTGATAATATTTCTGTTTTATGATATCGTTTATGTTTCTTGTATTTAGTGTAGATACCCTTGTTCTCTTGACACATTATTCACACGGATTGGTATTTCTCTGGATCCCGTCATGAGATGTTATTCCTCGCTTTCCTTGGTATATCTTGTGCAAGTCTTTCTTGTTCCTTGTGCATTGTATAGACACGATTCCTGCAAAGGCTAGCTACCCTCTCGGAGAATCGCGTGTCAATATATATATATATATATATATATATATATATATATATATATATATATATATATATATATATATATATATATATATTTTCTAAAAACCAAGCGGCCGTGTCAAAGACACCCAGCCACCGCTTGGCCCGGGGGCCGTGGGCGAACCACCAAGCCGATATATATATATATATATATATATATATATATATATATATATATATATATATATATATATATATATATATATATATATATATATATATATATATATAATAAAATATATATCTATATTATATATTATATATTATATATTTTATATATTTTATATATATATATATATATATATATATATGTGTGTGTGTGTGAGTATGTATGTATGTATATAATATATATATATATATATATATATATATATATATATATATATATATATATATATATATATATATATATATATATATATATATATATATATATATATATATATATGTGAGTATGTATCTATGCATAATATATATATATATATATATATATATATATATATATATATATATATATATATATATATATATATTAGCCACAACAAAAACTATACCCACCATATGTAATTCAAGAGAATCCAAAATTAAGAGCAACACGAGTATCACATTATCCCTGCATAGCTCTTATATCAGCGAACATCATTCGAGAAAATAAAAGATCAGTTTTACCTAAACTAAGTCTAAACTTCCTTTGACACAATCAAGGGTGAAACAGAAGCAAGTTTAACCAAAGTAGCTATAATCTGTGTAGTCCCCGTAGTCATCCTCGCTGGAATCATAGTAGTCTTCACGAAAATAGTCATTTAAATCCATATTGAGGTCCGTATCCTCAGAGAGGTAGCTCTCATCATCACTAGCAGAATCATCCTCAAGCTCATCGATAAATCCACAGTCATTGGTTGCATTATTGGGACACCTCAGATTCTCAATATATATATATATATATATATATATATATATATATATATATATATATATATATATATATATATATATATATATATATATATATATATATGTCCGTATACATACATGTGTATAAAATATATATATATATATATATATATATATATATATATATATATACTATATGTGCGTATGTGTATATATATAAACGTATATAGTAGTATGTATACCTATATGTATATATATATATATGTACGAATATATGTATATATTAATAGATGCTAAAAAGAAATGAAATAGAAAAACAAAAAAAGAACAAACAAGCAAACCCCCACAGCCCAGCCCAAGGCTCAGCAGAGTAACCCCAGGCCAAGCCAAGCCCGCCCAGCCAAGGCCCAGCAACAGCAGACCCCAGCCAGCCCGAGCGCTAAACCCCGATTTTGTTTACGTACATATACACATATCGAAATAGAGGGAGAGTCGAAAAACCCAACCCTAGCTTTCGCCAACACTCTAATCCTGCCCCCCACGACCACTGCGCGCGCCCACGGCCGCCGCAGCGCCGCCGCGCACTGCCAGAGTCGGCCAGAAGTGCGCGCGCGCGGACAGAGGAACGGCAGCAGCAGCCGGTTCGACCTCAACTTCGTGGTCGAAATCCACGCTCGTCGCTCGATCATTTTATGAGCTATCTCTTCAGGTAAAACCCCGATATATACACCTTCGATTCCCAGCAATTAGTCTGATTTTAGGAAATCTATATTGTCCGATAAATCGACCCAATGTCGATGGAAAAACCTGTTCGAAAACTGGGCAAATACAGTCCAATCATCCACGTTTGAAGATCGATTTCGATCAATCTAATGCCAGATTAGGAATTCTGCTTGAACACAGTTATAAACAACATGTAGGGATCCATAACCTAATTTGCAGAAGTCGATTTTATCGACTACGTGCCGAAAAATCGGATCCCAAAGTTTAACAAAAACCTGTTTTAAAAACTAAAAAACCTTCGATACGACGTGTGTCCCGCCAATTCGGGCGACGTGGTCGCGAACCGAAAGCATCGAAAGGTGCGTATCGACTTCGTGGACGTTTGGGCTTTGACGAAATTCAAATTGGTCTCATGTGCGCGACGAATTTGATACGTATCCATCAAATTTTACCGTATCGACCTCTGTGTAAATTTTTTAATTACTTTGTGCACGTTCGTCAGATCGAGACAAAACTTTTGCCAACAGGACCGTATCATTTTTTTGGTATTGTATGCCAAGTTTGGTCCAATGCTGAGACAGTTGATCGGATCGCCGTTTTGCGGGCCCCACGATCCGATTCAACGGGCGATTTTGTGCACGGCCTGCCGGAATCTAACTTTGGACATACCGTTGGCTTCGTATCATCAAAATAAATCCGCAGACATGTAGTTTAACGACTGTAAAGACCATTGACTCTGGCATATTTTTCGGTACAAAGCGGGTCCAACGGCGGACACCGTTTTGGCCCAAAATTACCATTTTGCCCCTGTGTCCAGAATTAGACTTAAGGACAGGCAACCCTAGCTAATTTGACTATTCTAAGAATATTGGTAATATTTATTTCAGCTTTCGAAAATAGTTGTGATAATTTGGACTTTATGGCTTAACAGTTGACTATACTTTGTTGGATATGCGTGCAACCTCCAAGCAAGATACCTTGCCTCCCTCTACAGTCTATTATCATGCTTATAGATATCCTGTTGTTATCATGTTATTTTTCAGTTTCTCTAGTTGCTATGGATTCATATGTTATCTTTAGTTCTCTAGTTAAATTGACGTGATATGTTTTCTTCATACCATGTTCACCTGTTTATTATCTGCTTGACTGGATAGTGTAGTATACCAGCTTGTTCACATTATAGTCCATGTTAGAATAGTCCTTACCTGTGTCATGACTGAGTTGTACCTTGTCATCACCTGTATCTTGACTGAGTCGTGTCTACAAGTATGTGTGATTGAACTGCTATTCCTATATCGTTTCCACAACCTGCAAGTCCACACATGGGGCGAGGGTTGTCCGTTTGTACCTGCAAGTCCACACACGGGGCGAGAGTGACTTATCTTAAAACTGACCTGCGAGTCCACATTCGGGGCGAGGGTTAGTGATTAGTTCAAACCTGCGAGTCCACACTCGGGGCGAGGGTTTGGTATTCTATTGATCTCTTATTCTTCCAGCAGTTCATTTATACATAGTTGATCCCGTATCCGTGTTCATAGTTACCTGTCAGTAGCCATATGTCAGTCTCATATCTAGTTCCTGTTTATACCCTGTTTATATTATTGCATGATTAAACTGTTAGATAGGCATATTTTTATGTATCTTGCTATGTCTCCTGAGGACCTGATGATCTCTTCAGGTAGCTGATAGCATGGAGTTAGTTAGCGGCTCATGATGGTAGTGATTATATCTGCAGGGATACAGGTATTTGCTTGTGATATTTCTTTATTATCCTCTCGTGCTTTATATTCCATGCCATGATATATTCTGCTTATTTTATAGACTCATACCATTCTTGGAGTCTAATCGGACAATATGCTAATGGGCTACAGACCATGACCCATAATTGTTCATTCTTGTCTTATATATTCTTGTGGATTGAGATACACTGTAGATTACCATATTAGCCATGATACCATAATCTTGACAGCTTATACTTACTCGAGTCGGGCTGGAGTCTGCTCGATACGAAGCTGGCTTGCTCAAGCACTTGCATCCCAAAAAGTGGGTACAGGTCATGACAGTTTGACCTGGGCTAAGTAAGCGTCAGCATTCTGGAGCGCTTCGCTCAGTACGACACGAAGATCCTTGGAGAGCCTTAGGAGCTCGTATAATGACAACTTTGCTGGTATATTAGTCAGTTGTGCTAATATGTCAAAGTTGTAAGGTCTCTTCAGCCCTTGAGGTACATCTTTACGGAGTGGCCTGTCGAAGCAGGTTTCCTTCGGCTTGGCCCTGTCTACCGATGGAGCCTGAGATGGCCCTGAAACATCAGTGGCAGACAGCGTTGCCGGTTGAGAGTCTTCAACTGAACTACCCGGAGTGGGCTAGACTTGTGCCCCAGATCGGGTAACAACGGCTGCCGCTTCCTCAGCTTCGGTTGAAATTATGTGGCAGGATCTGGACTTCATGTCCTTTTTTTTGTTGGCTGGAGATAATACCGCCTGGGTGACTTCGGGTACTAAGTCGGGGTGCACCCACATGATCTCTCCTCGTGACGTGGTAAGAGGTACCAAGCCAGTCGTCTGGTCCCGGATGGAGGGAAGATTAGTAACCTTCATCGTTGCCCGGGGGATAGGTATTACCCCGTCTTGAGTGCTTGTTGGAGGGAAGTCGCCGAACTGAATTGACTCCATGTTTGCCTCCACGGTAACCTCTTCAAAATCTAGCAACAGAGCATTGGAGTCGATAAGATTCTGGATGTACCGCTTTAATTGAAAGCAGTCTTGAATGGCATGATGAACATAGCGGTAGAAATAGCAGTATTTTGGGTCCTCCATCTCTGCCGCTCGGGGCTTGCACCTTGGTGGAGGGAGTTGGATCCTGTCTCCTTGCAAGAGAATGTCGAAGATAGGCTTGACATCACTATCTTCGAATGAGTAATTGACCTTGGGCCACTGAGCTTCTGCCTGCTTTGTTCAGGCTTCTTGGTCATACCGACGACCAGGGCCTATTTGCCCTTATTGTCCCGGTTATTGAAGGTGCCGTCAGTGTTGTTGTTATTGGAGGTGGTACCAGGACATTTGCTTTTGACCTCTCCGTCTGGGATGTGTAATCCCAGCTGACGTGCCTTCTTTAACTTCGCCTCCGTATTATTGGCGCTTATGATGAAGGTCGTCCAATCCCTGAATTGATCTTCACCCATCCAGAGGCTGATTACGGGAAGCAACATCTTCTGGCAGATTTCAATCAACGAGCTTTGGGGATTGTCTTGGGGGCAATCTCATTGCAGTTTAGCGGAACCGCTCGATATAGTTTCTTGTCAGCTCCCTCTCTCCCTGAACGACGTCCATGAGGGATAACATTGTCACAACATGTCCCATCTCGTAGAATCATTCTAGGAACATATGCTTGAAGTCGTCAAAAGAATGGATACAATTGTTAGGAAGGTTGTGATACCAGTCGAACGCGATCCCCTCCAATGCTCCGATGAATAATCGTGTGAAGATTGTGTCACTATACGACAAGTGGTCAGTTTTGAGCTCAAAATAAGTTATGTACTAACTAGCAGAGGTCTTCCCGTCATATGAATCGATATGAAATGGCTTGTACCGTGGTGGAAAATGCACATCTCTCCATGCAATGGGATACGACTGTCGTATTCTGAGGTCTCAGGAGGAATCTCGGGCATTGAACATTGCCCGAAGGTCCTAGACTTCCCTTCTTGCTTTCCAGGCTTCATCTGCAGATGAAGGAGCGAAGGCTCCTAGAGAATTGTCATCCAAAGGAGGAGAGATCGTGTTGGAGTCCGCGTTGACTGCGGGTCCCAAGCTAGTTTGTTCAGGCATCCTTGCTGGTTGAGTCGGCAAGACAGCTTTGATTTCGTCTACTGACTTGACCAAGGACAAGAGCATGGCTTCAAGTACTTCTTGGCATTGTCGGTCAGTAGGCATTTCATGATCCTCGTCGACTATAAAGACTGTCCGCACGTGGGTAGAGGTGGAAGGAATCATAGCAGAGGTGCTATCTGTGTCGTACCCTCGCACCAAAAAATTGTCGGGGAATGTCGGAATGTCTTCCTCCTCGGACTCGGAAGGGGTGCTACCACTGTGCAGGAAGCTACATCGACTTGGCGAAGGCAGTCATCCTCAGGGACATCCATGTCTGTTGCATAATTCCAGTGGATCGCTACCCCCTGTGTCCTCTTAGAACACCGGGTTGTCTCATACTTTGAGGGGATTGCTACCCCCAGCCTCATCTACCCCCAAGGAGGTCAAGGATGCACCCCCAGGTGTTGGAAGCTTCTTTTTGGATCGAGTGCCTAGGTAGACACCCCCTGTGGTTGTCGGTGGCAGTCCTCCAGACGAAAGTTTTCTTGCAATGCTGGCGGAGATTGTCGGGCTGGAAGAGCCTGTCTTCTTTTCTTTCTTGACGGAAAGAACCTCCCGGGTTGAATTACAGGAGGCGACAGGAAATTCCTCGTCTCCCAAAATTTGCACCTATTTCTGAAGTGGTTGTTGGAAAGGTGCTGGCTGCTACAATCGTTAGAAAAAGGACTGCCAATCTTCAGGTGCTGCTGACTTGTCGCAGCAGCATTTGATGATGACTTGGGTGCAACGACGTCCAGAGAGAGGCTCCTTGCACGCCAAGGTTGCTTCATTCTCCTTGCGTTTGGGAGTAATCATCTCTCGCAAGTCGTTAGCGGATTGATCTACCTTTGCCTCCCATTTATGGACTCGGGTATCCCGAGCACACGGGTGCGTAGGTATCATGTTTACTTCCTGATCTGAGGCTAGTAAAAGCACTTGCTCTCGATCGTTGGAGGAAGACTTTTGAGACCCACCCTGTCCGTTAGCCCTGGGGGACTGGACGCGGGTGGTTCTGTACAACTTTCCATCAGGAGCCCGTATGACAATTAACGGTGCCCGCTGACGGTCAGCAACTTGGACAGTTGACTGGGCTTGTTGGGCCCGTACAGCCCTAGACTTCTTTGACTTAGCACCCGAAGGCATATAGTAAAAAGAGTCCAGATTGATACATCCCACATTCTCAATGGGTCGCATGGATTTGGGCCCGTATGAGAGACGGTCGAACACAGAGCTTTTGACAGGGCCGCATGAGACACTCTGTCTCTGGCCAGGACTGGCTGCCGTATGGGCCATCTGCATGCGGCCAGAGTTGGCTACCGTATGGGCGATCTGTCTGCGGCCAGATTTTACTGTCGAATGGGCGATCTGTCTGTGGCCAGAGTTTGCTGCCGCATGGACGGTATGTCTGCGGCCAGAGTTGGCTGCGGCATGAGTCATCTGTCCATCTCTCTTATGCGGCCTCTTCCTCGTCCGCATAGATTTCCCTTGTGCCCCCAAAAACTCAGCATCGTAGTATTTTCCTTTGTTAGATTTGGGGACAGTGAGGTTATCTGCAGTCGGCAGCAAGGCCGCAGGAGAGTCTTGACAACCGTCTTGGGCCGCAGAAGGAGGTTCTTCGAGAACATAGTCGGGGGCAACAGTTTTGTGCTTCGACATGCTGTGGGCTCTCTTTGGATTGGCTTGGTTCTGCGATGGGCTGGCGCTTCCTTCAGAGAGCATTTCTTTGAATTCTTCTTGGTCAAATTGAACCACGAGCATTTGCTGCGTGGAGCCGAGCTTGGATGCGTCAGATTGCGTCACCATCTTCTCAACAGAGGAGAAGGAAGTCCCCAGCAGTATCGCCATCGTGTTTGCCATTAAATATCAAACACAACAAATTACAGATAAATTAAACTTGATTGCAAACTCGCTTGTACAAGAGAAAGCCTAGAAAGAAAGCCTAGGAGACAATCTAAGTACAATTGTTTAGTTTTGATTCTGGGGGGGTGACGATAGAGGCTCGGGAAAGTGTTGCAACTGTGTCTTACTCCTTAGACTATCCGACGTGCTCCTTGCTCTCGAAGAAATTGCGTTTCGTAGGTTACCAGCCTTGGATTGCCAACCATTTACCTGGGTGTAATACCCTGCTATTTATAACATTTTCTGTAGTAGTAGCTTTTTGGGCCGCATAATAGGCCACGTGGCCACATGTCTCTCACAGCGCACAAAGACTCGATCTCGGGCTGCCAGCTGGTGGGGGTTGTTGAGATTTTATTGTAGCAAATTTGGGTAGTTGAGACTTGGTCAGCCTGCTACGTGTCTCATCGCAAGATAGGACCAGTCTGCTTGTATCATTTTAAGCCACACAGGCCCTTCAGAGTTCGGCCATACTGGGCCGCATAAGACTCATGCGGCAGTCTCCCGTAGTCCGTATATAGCTTGGAGACTTTTGAGGCGCATAGGTTCTTATATTCTGGGCCACATAAAGCTCATGCAGCTCGGATTGTAGTTACCCTTGGCCGCATGAAATACATGGATTGAGTTGCATAAGGTTCATGCGGCTCGGGTCGCCTGTCCAGTCTAATCATGCCTTATCTTCTTTTCAGAGCGTCAGAGTTGTCAAGGCTGTCAGTCTTTGCTAGAGTTTGTCAGCTTTATCAGACCAGAGTCAGCTTTATCAGAAGGATTAATCAGCTTGGCCGCATAAGTAACTATTCTCTCTGCGGCTCAAAAGTCAGTAGAGATGGGCCGCAGGGGGCGTACTGAGTCTGTCATGCGGCTCTTCTTTACACAGGTCAATCTGTTCTAGGGTACTCATACGGTCTGTTGTGATCCACATGAACCCCATATTTTCCATGCTTCTACATGAATCATGCCCAAATCCTTATCTACATGCATATTTATAAGATTATAAAACAAAAATAATCATAAATTAGCAGATTGCATTAACATATTCTATCGAAGATAAGCACAACAATTGCATCAAATAAAATAATCTACTGAAGACATAATAAAATAATCTAACAGTTTTCATTGACTGAATCATGTAAATATGCCAAAAGATATATTTTTTAATCGTAAACATGTGAGTTTCTTTGCATGACTTAAATATAAGAACATCCAAATATTTTTTAGCACAAAAAAAATCAGCCAATCAAATAAACATGAATCCAAAAAATATTTATGCTTTAATTCTGTTGGTTCAATACCAAATCAAGGCATCAGATTTGGTCGAGTTCGTCTAAGGCTATAGATTAAGCTTCTGGTCTGAAAGGTTGTGGGTTCAAATCCCACTCTCAACAAAGTTCTTTTTTGAACTGGAACTTTAAATCACGAAGTAGCCAGTTGATCGAAAAAAATGGAAGTATCCGTATAGTACTGACAGTTCGTATTTCTGAATCCTCAACAATCAAAATAAAAAAATGATTTTATTTATATTAAAAAAATTAATAGTATGCAAAAGGAGATCTAAACTGGTGGATCAAAACAACAACAAAAATGATCCAACAATTGAAACCCTAAAATAAATTAAATAAAACAATTTAGGGTTCCTGAACAACAAGAAAAATTGATTCTAAAACTTCGACCTCATATATCAAACATGGAGGTTCTGATACCACTTGTAGGACATTATTGCATTTTAATTCATAAGATGAAGAACAAAATAAATGTGGAAGCATACCTAAATCCAATGATTGGCTTGATGGATCTTGAAGCAGGCGTCTCTTTATGGGGTTCGATATTCCAACTCGCTACGACCCTTAATAACAAAGATAAAATCTTTGTTCCTCTTTCTGTTGATAGGGATACATAAGAGAGAGATAAAATCCTCTCTGTTGTGGCTGTATGAGTTGGAGACCATAACCCTAATGAACATATATATATATATATATATATATATATATATATATATATATATATATATATATATATATATATTAAAACAACCCAATTTATTCATGAAGGCCAAAAAGGCCGAACCTTTACAAGTATACCAGAAGGCGCAAAATGTCGATGTCTATACACGTATACTGACAAAAGAAGAGGCAAATACCAAAAAAAAATGGCTAAGCCGAGAAAAGGATGGAGGTCCAGAGAGCTATCTGACCGTGCTTACATAGGGCTCTTCGTTTGCGGCACTGACGCATGGTCTCCCATATCAGTTGGTTGGCATTGTACTGGTGGCCTTCGTATCTGGCCTTGTTTCGATTTTCCATATCACCCAACTGGCGGCTGTCGCGATGATTTGGTGGCCATGGGATGCGGACCCCCAGGTCGCCATGAGCTGGTAGAAATTATCACCCCCAGTAGGCAGACTGCATCGCTGGGAGAGAGTTATCCAGACCTGGATCGGAAGGTCCCTATGTCTGAAGATGTGGTTGACTGTTTCTGCTTGACGGTCTGAGCAGCATGTACATGCTGAAACGAGGCTGAAGCCAATTGTGTTGAGAGTGTCGTCGGTGGGGAGGATATTGCGTAGGGCACGCCAGATAAGGAAGGACCACTTCTTAGGGATGCAAGTCTGCAAGAAAGAAGGTAGGAGACGGGTTCGTGGTACCAAGGATGACTCTTCAGGCTGATTTGACCGAGAATGCGCCTCTATGGTCGGGCGTCCACTTGAGCTTGTCTGCGTCCTGTCCAATTTTCAAATCATAAAGGCAAATATAATCGACCGCCTTTGGGCTAGCCCATAATCGGACTTTGTCCCAATTCCAGTTTTTATTAGGAGAATCCCACATGTCCTTGATAGAGCTGTTCCTAGGAACCGCAGAATTGTTGGGGATCAAGGTGTCGCCAACCCAGCGCTCCCAAAATGGCGACGCCTCACCAATTCCCACCCTAAGACGAATCGTTGGTTCTGCGAAGGATCGCCCGATGAGAATGTGCCTCCAGGCCGCGGATGATCTGCTGTTAGCGATGGCCGTAGACGGGTGAATGTGCTTGAAGTAACTGGCCTTCATGAACCTGGCCCACAAGTTCTGGCTCGTACGCAGCGACCACCATAATTTCATGGAGAAAGCATTGACGATGTAGGAAAGTTTAGTGAAGCCTAGTCCCCCTCTATGGTGGGGCGAGCCATGGTGTCCCAACTGGCCCAATGGTACTTGTCGTGGCCTCCGCTGTGACCCCAGAGAAAGTTACTGAAGATGCTCTCAATGTAGGATAGGACTTTCTTGGGAGGGAGCACGCAGCGAGAGTGTAGATGGGAATGGAGGTGAGGACGTGGTTGACAAGGATTATCTTGCCTCCCGGGGATAGTAGCGTTGTGCCAGCCCTCGACCTTTTTTCTGATGCGATTGATCAGGGATTTGAAAATCCCGATGTTAGATCTTCCGTACACGAGGGGGCACCCGAGGTAGTGGAATGGAGGGTTCCTTATGGGGAATGTGGTGGTGGTTGATATGCTAGATATTTGCTTTCTCTTAATATTGTGGTGGGTATAGATGACACTTTTATCCCGGTTGATCTTCTGCCCGGAACATCCTTCGTATCTGAGGAACGTGATGTGGACGACTTCTACCGCTCCGGCGTCTCCAGAGGAGAATATAAGGATATCGTCCACGAAGGCCAGATGGGTGATGATGGGGCAGACGCTAGCCGTATGGTAGTGCTAGAAGTTGGGGGTTCTCGCCATCTTATTAAGGTTTGTGCTCAACGCATCCGTCGTAATGATGAAGATGGTGGACGAAAGAGGATCACCTTGCCTAACCCCCCTACTGGATCTGAAGAAACTGTCAGCTTGACCATTAATAACCGTGGAGAACCACGAGTTGCTGATTGATCTCCATACGACGTTGGTCCAGGTTTCGGAGAAACCGAAGGCTCTGAAAACCCATATCATAAATTGCCAGTCCAGTCTGTCGTAGGCTTTCTCCATGTCCAATTTGATAGCTATGTTGCCCCCTCTTGTGGGAAGCTTCATACAGGTGACTAACTCTTGGGCCAACATGAGGTTGTCTTGGATATTTCTTTCCCTAATAAAACCTCTCTGCTCCTCTGAGATGATTTTAGGAAGAAGGCCTGCTACGCGGGAGGCAATGACCTTGGATATGATCTTGTTGGTGAAGGTACAGAGACTAATTGGGCAAAAGTCGCGGAAGGTCTTCGGGTTGTCTTTCTTCGGGATGAGGATTAGGTTGGTACTTGAGATGGCTCTGGGATAAGTGGCTCCCTGTAGGAAGGCTGTGACCGCGTTATGGATGTCAACCTTGATGATGTCCCAACATGTGCAGAAAAAAGTCCCTGAAAATTCGTCTGGCCCAGGCGTACTGTGTGCGTCAAGGGCCCACATGGCTTCTTTTACCTCTTCCTCGGAAGAGGGCTGGACGAGCTGAATGTTGTTCGTGTCACTGATGATACGAGGGATCTCGCCCAGGAAAGTGGTATCTTTGAGGACCGTTTCCTTGGAAAAAAGTTTAGAGTAGAACTTTGCTGCCTCCGCTTGAATGCCCTTTTGATCGCTGATGCTGGTACTGTTGTCAGTGGCAATCTTATAGAGAGTGAGATTTTGTCTGCGTCCGTTCACACAGGCGTGGAAGAAGCTCGAGTTTTTGTCCTCTTCGTTGTCCCATTTGATCCTAGCTTTCTGCTTCCAGAATTCGATCTCAATTTTAAATAGGAATTTGAGGATGGCTTTGGTGATATTAAGAGCCTGTCAGGAATCTGGCGAACAGTCGGTCATGTATCTAGCTTCGACCCGGGTCACATCATCCTCTGTCTGACTAATGGCTTGGAAGATATCTCCATAAGCTTGTTTGCTCCAAGCGGCTAGAGCTTTCCTCGTTGCATGGAGCTTGTAGGTAATCCGTTGGAGGGGATCTAGAGAGTCGGTGCTGTTTCAAGCATCCGAGACTACCTCCAAGAATTTGGGGTGGTTGCTCCATAAATCTTGGAAATGGAAGCTCTTTCTGACCTGGTTGGTAATGCTAATGGTACCTACCATCATGGGGGCGTGATCGGATTCGATGGAATTAAGGTGAGACAGCTTGGAAGTAGTTCCCATACCCAGCCAGTGGGCGTTCGTTAATGCCCTGTCGAGGCGGGAGAGTTGCCGGCGATGACCTTCCTGCATGTTACACCAGGTGAATGCGTTGCCGGTGAACGATAGGGGAGTGAGGTAAGAGTTGAAAATGAAGTTGTTGAAGTCTTGCATGGTGGAGAGGGGGGAGGACGGCCTCCGAGCTTCTCTTCTCTGCAAGTAATAGCGTTGAAATCCCCTATGCAAAGCCAAGGAAGGTATTAGTTGTGGTGGTTGGTGTCCAAGAGGTCGTTCCAAAGCTGTCTGCGCTTCGCGATGTCACAGCTGCCGTGGACCGCAGAAAGGATAGCGCATTTGGGAATCAGGGGATGTTCAATCCAGCAAGAAAGGGCTTGCCTGGAGTCGTAAATGATTCTGGCTTTGATGGTCTTGGAACAGAGGATCCATATGTCATGACTACCAGCAAAGGCCAAGGGAAACCCTAACTGCAGTTGAATGGATTTGAGCCTCTTGTGAGGGATTTTGGGTTCAAGGATGATCAAGATATCGATCTTATGAGTTTTTTTAAGGCTGGTAATTCTCCTCATAGTTGGTTTGTTCGCTAGACCACGGACATTCCAGGAGAGAAGGTTCAGAATTAATGGGGGTCTGGGTGGGGTTGGTTGGACCGCTTTGCGACGGACCTGGTGTGCATTGACGGGGACGGAGACTTAACGGTCCTTTTTTTCTCCAATTTCCTGGGAGGGTGGAAGCTTCCTCCGCCTTCCTGGATCATGTGTCGATGGAAGAGTCCTTGGGGCGATTATTTGGTGCTACTGTTTCTCCGACTGAATCGAGGTCAGGTTTCTCCGACGGGATGATGAGGGAGTCGTCGGTGATTCCGATGAGGTCGCCTTCCTCCTCGAGAGGGAATCCGACTGTGAGGACCCGAAGACCTATAAGTGCTTGCTCCGGGCCGAGGATGGCCAGCGCCTCAACGACGGAATTGGCATACGGTGTTGGAGGGTTGGAAGCATCCGGAGGGGGGAGGGAGGAGCCTTCTGCATCCTCAGGGGATGGGGTGCTAAGAACCGTCGGGTCCATTCCTGGAGCCTTTACGAGGACTTTATAGAGAACCAAATCCAGGGAGGAGTCAAAGTCTGCAGACGCAAGGGCGGAGAATTGGTTGGACAGTGGGGGGTTAGGTGGTTGGTATGGGATTACAGCTTTGACAGCTGAGTTGGTTTTAATGGATTTGCCTTCGCTGGAATTGAATCTGGTGTGGGAGTTCGGTAGAGGAAGCAGGGGTGGTTGGACATTTTTTCGATGCTGGGACCCTGTGGGATTGGGTTTTGTTCTCTCTGGTTTCTTCCGAAGCTTCGCATGTAGGCGAAAGCAATGCTTCGATAAGTGGCCATGCATATGGCAGTGAGTGCAGAAGATTATGTGATTGTCGTAGATAATTTGCTAAGTGTGAGTTTTATTGCCAAGTTCTATGAGAATGTGGTTTAGGGGATCTGAGGAGAGGTCGAGTTCCACGCATATCTTTGCGTAGTGTGCTTTGGTTAGGTTGCTTATTTCTTCTGCGGTGGCCACGTAAGTCCCAAGGGAGTTGGCTATTCTCCTAAGAGCCGCCGGAATAAAGCAAATGAGGGGGAGATTGGGTAGGGTGACCCAGGCTGCGACCGTCATGGAGTCTTCTTTGGTGTTAAAGTTTGTTGACCACTTGATTATCTTCATTTGGTGGGAGTCGATCCTCCCAGTTCCTTTGGGCCATACCGTCCTGTGGTCCAGGTCGGAGGATAGGTGTAGCAGAATATGTCTTGGGTCGAGGGGGGCTACTCTGTACTCAGCCTTTAGTCGCCAAGTGGCTATAACCTCTGCGACCCTGGCGAGCTTGGGGCATCCAGATGAGAATTTAAGGACGAAAGAGAAAGGGAATGAGGTGGCCAGAGAAGAGATTTCCTGGTCGATGAAAGGCACCGTCGGTATGGTGGATGTCGGCGGGTAGTCGACTTCGGGAAGAGGAACATCCGGGAACAGTAGCCCTTGTCTGGGGGTCCTGTCAGGCCAAACTATATCGGCAAAGGAAGGAGCCGGGTGATGAGATGCGTCAGGAGTAGGAAGGGCCAGAGGTGGGGATGCTTCCGAAGAAGCAGGGACCGGAGGAGGTCGACTTGCGCCCATAGAGGGGGAGGGCTGGCCCCTTGGGATGCCAGGCTGCGCACAAGCGAGAGCAGCACCCCCCGCCCCCGGGAGGGAGAGGGCGAGAGGAAGGGGATGGGACGGCCCTCCGAAAGAGCCAGGGTGTGACGGGGGGCAAAACTGGGTTGCGCCCAGGGTGGGCGGGGACGCGCTCAAGGCAAGCGTGCCAACGCTCAACTGGGTTGTGCCCAGGGGGGCGAGGATGCGCTCAAGGCAAGTGCGACAACGCCAACGCCTGGCGGGAAAGGCCAGAGGAAGGAAGGATTGGGAGCAGAAAAGGGGCCGAGCAGACCGGCTGCATCAGAGAGCAACATCACGTCTATGGGCGCAGGAGGATCTGGCGAAGAGGGCGGGGGAGAGGTGGAGGAGGGAATGGAGGGGAGGAGGGGGGACTGGGGTACGCCCCCTCCCGTCGCTAACGATCCCATCGGGAGAGGGGCAGGGATGGAGCGGGAAGAGCCCATTCCCGGCGCAGATGAGGGAAGGGCAGGGAGGGTAGATTTTTCACTACCACATTTTTAGCTTGAGGGTATTTTGGTCTTTTGGTCAATTTTGGTGATTTTGAATTTTATTAGATATTTATGTGTTAAGTGTTGATTTGAGACTTGACCTAGAAGCTTAGCCTATTCTAGATTAGTCTTAGGGTCATAATCATAATTAGTGTAAATCCACTAGAAGACGAGATTATAAATATCTAGATAATTGGCTAAGGAGATATTTGCCTTAGATTTTTACATAGAAATTTTGAGCCTATAGCAATTTGGGCCTTTAAGTTACATAGGGAGAAGGTCCAAACCTAAACCCTAGCCCTAGATTACTAGACTTGGCCGGCCACTTGAAACCCTAGGTAGCCCTATATATATCCCTCTTTATAGGACTTGCCTCTTTAGGAAATATTTTCTAAAAATAGAAAGTGGTAATGTCATTTCTTCCCCAATCCCTGGATTCTTCATTTTTAATCCTTTTTCACTCTAGACTTTTGCATATGATCCTAATCTAGCCCTATTTTGTATTCATGGAGAGAAATATCAGTTTTGTAGCAATTTGGAGCATTGAGCTAGCAAGGAGGGATCCTCATTTTGGTGTTTTCTTGAGAAAGAACAACCTATAGGTAACACTCTCTTAACCCATTAGATTTCTGATTTCTTTGTATATTTGCATAGCACTAGCTGTCCCCTAGCTGTAGGTATTGGTTTCGTGTTGAGTCGTATCCATTTTGTGTCCGTAACGGACACGTATCTGTGTATGTTTTGATGTGTTCGATAAAATGCCACAGAGGGATTTTCATCACTGTTTTCAAAATGTATTTGAATGGAAATTCGTGTTTTGAGGTGGTTTATCACTTTCTTTTTGACTGAGCACAAATCGTGTCCAGTTCGTATCGCTTTGGGGTCGTGGACACGCCCCACGCGCGTGCAGCCAGGCTGTCCTGCTGCTCGTGTACTCGTGCATCATGATTAGGGCACTTGGACACGTGTCCTTGGACACGAAGGTAGGGGCAGTATCTGACACGACACCCCCAAAGCCTCGTGTCCAATAGTTTCGTGTCGAGGGAGCTAGGACTCGTGCACTGGTCGCACTGTCTGAGTCCAATTTTGGTGTGTTGGTTCGTGTGATTTTTGGGACACGTTGTGTCCAAATTTTGGACACGAGACGACTTGTTGGACACGTTCACACTTGGCACTTCATTACCAACCCTAATTTGTGTGTTAATTGGTTGATTTAGTATTCGAAATTAGGTTTTCCCATTTTCCTGATACATTGGGTTTCCTGTTTTAAATCTGAAATTGAATGTATCATTAACCTGTCTTTGTGTGGTTTAATTTGAATGTTCTCACCTAAATACAACCTGGATTTTAACCTATGTGCTAGGGTTCACTTAGCATAGAGATTAGTTTCATATTGCATTAGTTTTTGAATTGGCAGTTGCTTGGGATTTCATTAACTGATACTTATAAATACACACTGCTGTGAACTGAACCTTGGTTACATTTCAAAATCTGAGAATGACTTGTTTCTATACACACACAGTGAATGTCAATTACACACTGATTGGATTTACACACAATGTTTCACTATCACACGTATTATGTATACACTGTTGGAAATCTGAGACACACACATTAGGACATATACACACACACTCATGCACTGTCACATAACTGAAAACAATGTTCCCATATTTCTGCCACAAATATAAGATTAATGTATACACTGTTAAGACCTGGGATTAGCCCACATTAACTATTACACAAATTGTACACACACTCTCTATTGACACTTTGAACCACATGTCTCACACACACATAAATCAAAACCTGAGAACATATTCCTACTGGATTCTATACACTGTCATACACATTTACACCCACACATACACATACACATTCACATTACAACTGAGAACATGAGTTCACCTACACATTGTTTTGTCCCTGAAAAACTGGAACCTGAGATTATACGCTGATACGCACTATTTTGGTTAGTTTAGTGCAATGTAGACACACACACACATATGTTTACACACATGTACACTACCTACATGCCATGTTTCCTGAGACACACATTACACAAATTGGCACACACACACACCCTAAAACACTGAAATTTGAGAATGAGGATAAACACATGCCTATGCTCTATTACACACACATTTCTACACACATACACACATGCATATGCATGATTTCCCCCCTACCTGTCTACATGTATATGTATAATATATATAGATAACTTAATGGGATATGTGATGTAATATAGATATTGCCTAATGATATATATATATAATGTGTAAATAGATATATGGTAGAATTTGTATGTGTTTGCCTATATTATTGTATATGGCATATGGCCTAGGTAGTATAGCCTATGGCATATGGTAAATATGCACATGAATAGGGTAATGTAGACTTGTGTGACTTGTATTGGTGTGTGCTTGCTAGGATAGTCTTGGTTAGGCCCAGTGAGACTTGATTGGGTCTAGGTTGACCTAGTTGACCTAGCTTTGACTAGTTAGTTGACTGAAGTTGACCAGGGTTGACTTTAGTCTAGAATTGATCCAACATCATGTAGAATGCATCATAGTAGCTTATTTTACTATTCTGGTCATGTTGTGACTTGTGTTGCTCTGATTAGGAGACTGACACCACTCCTCAGACAGTATTTCACCTTGGGCATTCAGTATATCAGGCGAGTACATTCTCTGACCGTTTCATACTTGATAGGATTTATAATTACGCTCTAGATTACTTTACTTGATGTTGTCACGATGTTAACACGGATTGGTACTATATGGATTCCTTTTTGAGATGTTATCCCCCTCGGGAGCATCGGGATACAGTATGTCATGTGCGTTTCATTTTCATCATGTACTCCGGTACTTTCACCATTCATGTGCACTCTCGTGATTCATGTACTCTCATGTTCACGGAGCCCTCATGTATACAATCATGTGCACCCTATTATGGGCCTTCATGTGATATCATGTGTAATAACATAACCTGTCTGGATTCTTGTGTATTAATTAGGGTACGGAGGAGTATAAATGGTCATGTGAATAATTCCAAAGTAGTATACTCATGTGCAAACTCTTAGATTACTCATGTGCAAATTCAAGCCGTTCACATGTTCATCTTGTACCCTAAATCACTAGTTCACTGTTAGTTCTCTATTTATAGTATCTATTTACATTACAGTTCTCTCTTTTACTTCATGTATATTCTGCAGCATTTTATGTATCTTACTCTATTGCATATTCATATATTCTGTCATATTATGAACTGCGTGAGATGTATTGTGCTCGCTCCAGTCCTGACTGGACCTGTTGAAATATTACAGATGATTTTGAAGAGCTGTGTCCCACTTATTACGGAGCAGGCCTAGGCGACACATGTGAGTTGGACCCTCAAGAGGATCCAACACTTGCAGACGACACTACCCCAGTAGACTAGGCTAGTTAGCTAGACCAGTTTCTATTATCTTTCTGTCTTGGATACACTTGTATATACTTGGAGATTGTATTCTGGATTGTGGTGTTGTCTATCTTAGACTTTAGCACTCTCTTGTCTGTATTTATCATCTGTGGATTTTGTGTTATCATCTATTCTATATTACCGTACTTTCTTCCTTAGTTGTGATTGAGTTGTACTTTTTTATGTTACCTCCATTCAGAGTGTATATATTGTACAGGTACCTTATAACTGTTAGATATATGTGACCTAGGACAGCGTTCTACCGTCGACACTGCGACGTAGGCTGGATGTAACCACTTCTCGTGCCCTTACACTGGGTGCAGGTCGTGACACTGGGGTGCGCCCCCTTCCGTCGCTAACGATCCCATCGGGAGAGGGGCAGGAATGGAGCGGGAAGAGCCCATGCCCGGCGCAGACGAGGGAAGGGCAGGGTGTAGGGGGTGGGTCACGCCCACAGGGGTCACCACAGGAGGCGCAAGGAGCAAACGCTCACTAGAATGTGCAGGAGGCTGCAACCACTGGCTTGTGCTGGCGGCCAGACCGCGCCAGGAATCGACACCGAGAGGGGGAGCGGGTAGCACGCTGCCGGCAGGGAAGACAAGCTGCGCCGGACCGGGAAGGACCCGAGGATGGCCAACCCGGGTAAGGCCCCAGGTTGCGTCAACCCGGCTAGGGCCCCAGGTTGCGCCAAGAGGCTAGGGGGAAGAGCCCCAGGTTACGCCAAGAGGCTAGGGGGAGAAACCCCCGGTTGCGCCAAGAGGCTATTGGGGAGTGCCAAGAGGCAATTGGAAAGTGTGCCTGATGGGCGCACACTAGAGTCCAACCCAGGTTGCACCAAGAGGCTATTGGGGATTGCTAAGGGGCAAGTGGGAAGTACGCCAGAAGGGCGCACAGTAGAGTCCAGCGCAGGATCGGCTAGGACTCCAGCAGCCAAAACGTTGACTGTGCCCAGATGTGACACGCCTCCCAAGGCGGGACCACAACCCGAGGGGGGCACTTGGCCCCCAACACTAGCAGTCCCTCCGCAATTCGAAATGTGAAGAGGCGGGGGGCCCGAGGTGAGCGGCGGGGGGCCCAAGGAGAGTCGGGGGGCACACCGCTCCGGGAGGGGGGCGCTAGACCCAGGGGGGATGGGAGGAGGCAGCCAGGGTGGTACAGGAGGGGCTCGAGGAGGTCGATCGAGGAAAAGCGGAGGGGGAGGGGTCCGGAGGCTGAGGCCGGGAAGTCGCCGCAGATGCGAGGGTGGGATCGACTCCGGCTATGGCGGATGCCGCAGCCACGAAGCTGCATTCCACCAGCTGAATCTGAGACGCAGTCCATTCTGCAGATAGGGGCGACAGCGGCTGCTCGTCAGGATGCAGGGGGTGGGCTGACGATGAGCCGGCCGAGCGTGCCGGAGAGGCCGACGGCAACCGCGGGCGGAAGCCACGATCTGGCAGCCCAGAGCCGCTAAAGCGACGACACTCCAAGAGCCCGACGAAAATGACGGCGGAGGGCGGGCGGGCGGCATGAGGCGAGCGGCAGGCGGCTAGGGGCGTCGGGGAGGGGTCCATGGCGATCAGGCTGAGGGAAGGGGGAAGGGGGAGCTTGGGGAATCCATTTTCTATATATATATATAATGAACATATATGTATATATATATATATGTGTGTGTGTGTGTGTGTGTGTGTTTTGATATTTCTAATTTGGCCCCTCATCTTCGGTATATACACATTATTTTTATCACAATTATACCCTCAAGCCAATTTTTCAAATAGACCACTTTAATTTAGCTTAATTATATAGATAGTCCAACACATTATTTTTATATGTGTGGCCCCTTAATTATTGAATAATTCCAACGTTGCATACCGGAAACTCCTCTTTACCAATATGCTAATGTCTCCCTTACACACATTTACGGGGAATACGAGGGAAGTCATTTCTTGTTATGTGCAATATTCAAATTCCAGTTTGATTCAAAAACAGATAGTGATGAAATATATCATATTTTTAGTAACTTTAAACGGCCATGTAAGAAAAGATAAATAGGGTGCATGCAGGTTAAAAGATAAATAGCGTATCATATCACTCCTTATAGCAAAATAATTATTTTAGGAAGAGTGGATGAATATTTAATTACTTTAAGAGTGAACCAAATATTAAACAAGTAAGTTACTTTGATACAATGAGGGTTGACTGACAGACTATTGTAAAATTATATTGGGTGAGAGCTTAACCGATCATATCTTAGCATTTGGAAATGAAGGAAGAAAAACTAGAAAAGTGACCGACAACAAACTGGCAGAATTTGAAAGGAGAGGTGATGTGGTATAATTTATTAAATTGTATGAAGAAACTAGATAAATAGATTCTATGTATGAGTGTTAAAATACAATGGTTGGCTTAGAAAGAAAACTTATGTTGGAACAAGAAGTCAAATGGTAATGAAGAAATAATGAGAAAAACTTTAAGAAATAAAAATAATAAAAAGAAAAGCTAACAAAATAGTGAAGCTAAATCTAAAGCATAAATATTTACATAAGAGGTTAGAAATTAATGAAAAAGAAAAAAGATATTTGTAGGCTCGTTACTATGAAAGGAGGAAAAGCGACTTAGATAGTATTAAGAATATCAAGAGCGAGAAAAATAGTGAAGTAAATAATGGATGATGAATTTAAATTTGGCTAAAAGAATTTTTGGATGTTTATTCATCTCACAATGGAAGCTATATAAATGGGTTGGATTACAATATATGGTACTTATTAAATACAACATATTCCTACCACATAAAGTACTACAATATATGATGGTATTCCTATATGCATGATAATTACTACCATATACAAGTACTATCATATATGATGATATTCACATATGTAAATAAATATATTCAAACCATACAAAATTTATCATGACTCACGCTAACACTCCCCCACAAGTTGGGGCATAAATATTACATGCTCGACTTGTCTAGTGACTCATAAAAGACCTTCCTAGAAACACCATTTGTAAGAATTATCTACCAGCTGCTCTTCAGTAGGAACAAAAGAAAAGCTAATAAGTTTTACATCAAACTTTTTCTTTATGAAATGATGACCTCCATATGCTTAGTGCGATCATGTTGCACTGGATTTTGCTATATATCAATAGTTGTATGATTGTCACAGTACAACTTCATTTGTACTTTTAAGTTTAAATCTCAAATACTGTAAGAAAATTTTCAATCACAAAAGCTCACAACCCTTATGACCCATACCTATCTGCTCATCCTCAGTACTTGACCATTTCGGATCTTCCAGTGCATCTTTAAATGGACGATCATTAGTACCAGGAAGCTGGGGATAAGAGTATTCAATGAGGGAGTAGTAGTATCTTCTACAACATTCGATATTTGTTGAGACTAGAAATTCGGCTGCTCAGATTTTCCTCATTCTTGGATATAACTGGATTCGACGATTGACCACCATCGAATATCTCGATTCGGTGGATTAAAACTGAAGGTTGGGAGCATGTAGCTTTAGTGTCTCGGTTCGATAGGTAGCGAACATTCATAAGACCCATCGAAGTACCTTCTTCCTACGATCCTCCTTCTTCTTTCTGTACTTCTTCTTCTTTACCATGATACAACTCTTCAAAATATGAATTCTCCCTCTGAAGAGTATTATTAGTGGATAAAAAATAATCAAAAGTATAATACTTTCGGGTTGGTAGATGGAAGCATTTGTACCCCTTTTCATAGCCACCATAGATAAAAAAATATAACTAGAAGCAGTTGGAGCAGCAATACATGTTGTAGTATGTTCATGTCCGACTACTCTGTATAAATTCAAGTCATGAATCAAATAAACACATGTCTTCCCTTTAGGATGATAACCCTGCTTATTGGGGGTACCCATTCAACTTCCAACAAGTTTCCTAGACAAGGCTATATCCATTATAGTAGAAACAATGACAAGGTTTATTGAAAAATTTTGGTAGGAGCCTGATGGCACAATCGGGTTGAGTTTTGTTGTTTATGAGGTGCATGAACCTTAGCTTGAATAGCTAAGCTTGAAACTTCTGTTTGTGCCTTCTGTAAACTTTCTTGTCGAGACTCATCCTTGCGGATGTATATGAAAGTTGTAGTCAAGCTAGGAGGACTTGTCATCCTTAGCAGCTCTCCTTTGGCATTGCTATGTTTAGCATCCAGCCCCCTTAAGAACACATGAACTCGTTCGAGTTACTTCTCCTTCTGCACGTAATATCATCATGATGATCTTGTAAGGACGCTTCTGATCGATCTCAGCCCACACATTCTTTAGTATTATATAAAATGCGGATGTCATACTAGCAGTCTTGCATATCAGCTCATAACTAGTATAAAATCAGATTCAATGAATACAAATCCTCCAGTATTTATCAAATGGCCTTAGCAGTCCCACACTAGTTCTTTCGTCTATCACATCATCAGTCATGCCCCTAAATAGGACTAATATCACATACCCATCAACAGATTCTCATTTTTATTTGTTTTCTCATTAGCTTCATTCGGAGACTTGATTGCTCCAATCACATGTCTCATCTTGTATATTCTACGGAGATAGCCAAACATGATCTTCTTCTATGTCTGAAAATTAGTACTATTGAGCTTTGTACCTCCAAACGATTCAGAACATAAACTCAAGGTGTTGATAGTACTAACCTTAACCTTCTAGACTTCATTTATCTTATAAGATGCTTCTTTTGCATCACACATTAAAAAATTATAACATAATCAACTAGACATACATATCTTGATGTCGGTTCGAATAAAACACTCAACGAGTCGAATTAGTATTTTTCTGATCTAATAAATAAGTTTTTGACCAGAAACCGATCTAAGAATAATAAAATTGAAAAGAAAGTTCTTGACCAGAAATTAATCTAAGACATAATTAAATTGAAAAGAAAGTTCTTGACCAGAAACTGATCTAAGAAATCATCAAATTAAAAATAAAAAGACAAAGTGCTCATGGATATATTCTCTGGTGGTAAGTTAATATAGAACTTGGAGAAGTATGTTTTAGAGAAAGAATTCTTGGATGTTTATACATCTCACAGTGGAGGCTATATAAAAGAGTTTGTATTGCCATATATGATTGTATTTTATATGGTAATCATTAAATACAATGTATTAGTACTATATACAAGTACTACCATATATGATGGTATTTATATATAGTAAGTACTATCATATACGAGTACTATCATATATGATATATGATGGTATTCCTATATGGTAAGTACTAAAAAATTCATACTATATTCAAAATTACCATGACTCGTGCTAACATAAACTTCATAACTAGATAAAACAACTTTGCTTTCTTGGTATATATCTAGGAAAAAAAAAACCTCTCCAAAAATTTAAATTTAAAGTATGAAATATACATTATAGATTTTTTTTTCTCCTTGAAGCATTCTTATATTTCTATAACGCCAAAGTACTCAAACTAGTTTCCATTATTAAGTACAACTGGCTTTCTTTTTATTACTAACACATTTACCTGTTTATGTGTCCACCAGTCTTCCACTGAATCTGGCTTATTCAAAATACTAAAAGCATCTAAAAGTAATTGAAGAATATTAGATAAGAGTTCACAATGAAGAAATAAATGTCTGGCCTTTTCTAAAACATCTCCACATAAAATACATTAATAAATCACATTGTCTATGTTTCTTCAATGAAATATTTTTGTATATTTAATTACTATTCGTCCTGATAATGAGATGGTTAATGGTTAAGAGTCAACTTGGTGTTGACCTTAATTACTATTTGCATACTAAAATATTTATTGTTACACACACAATAGATGAAATTGAGTCGGACTTGAACCCCACCTTCATAAAGCTACTTATAATTATACACAATTTGTACATAGTTAGGTTAATTCTCATTTGTTTTTTTAAACATTTTTTAGGACTACTTTGGTTCGTTAGGTGCAGTGACTTTGGATTGGAATGGAATGGATTGGTGTAGACAAATTAGTCTAACCAGAGGAAGCTTTGTGCATGTTGTCGATGATATTTTTGTTGGATTCTTCTTTGACTTTGGATACTAATTATATGTAGGTTGGGTTACTGGAGTTGTATATTTGTTCTATATTAAGTTATCTCGATGCTATATCTTATGCATTTTATACTTACATGAAGATTTAAGTTTGCCACATTTATAATCGATCCATTCTCTGGTGACGACACTACTAGATTTTCGAAAGACAACCTAAACAAAAAAGTAAATGGATGGGATGATCATGAAGATGACTAGACTGATTGGCACTCCATTTCAGGCCCAACGACACAAAGGTAACGACTAGCTTTTGCTAGGGTCTTTGTAGAGGTTGGCGTCGAGGAAGACTTGCTAGATGTGGTTCGAGCGCAAATAGATACGAAAGAGATGTTCAACAAAAAAAAGAGTATGAACGGTACCAACACGTTGTCATCTATACTTGTAGCATTTGGTTTTATAGACTTTATTTCTTTATTTAGAGTATTTTTATTAGGGTATAGAGTGGTTAGATCAATGTTTTGATTTTAAGATCATGAGGGTGCGTACCTAAGCCTATAGGTCAAGTATGACAATATTAGGTCATATATGGTCATTGGGGTCTCTAGATAGAAATTTTTTTTTAGAATTTTTAGATAATTTAAACTTATAGAAATTATTTTTCATAGGCTTTTAGAATTTTTGTGCAGTCACACGATGATATTTTGAGACCAAACTTTTTATTTATGCTCTAGATACCTAGAAATAGTTTCTAGAACTTTTTAGAATTTTTCTGAATTTTTTGAGATTTATTTGGAGTTAAAACAAATTTTAGATGAATTTCTGCAATTAAATAATTAATTAGACAGTCACCATCCCAGTCAGCTACCTCTGGGCCCACATGTCTGTGCCCAACAGTAACCGCCTCTCTCTCTCTCTCTCTCCTATATATATACATGTATATCCACAAACTCTATCATTTCCAGCCCTTTTTTGCATGGGTTGATCTTGGAGATCCTTCGACTTCCCGAGGCGATTGCGATCAACTCCGACGTCCGTTTCGAGTGCCATTTTTTTATAACTGTATCGAGGTTATCTTTCAAAAAAATATATTTTATTTTTTGTAATTATTTACGTGAATTTCTAAAATTTATTTGAGTGTCGGTTGTCCACAAATTGACACATCATACGATTTTAGAGATTCTGGGAGATCCCCAACTTCGTTCTACGATCCGTTTAAAGTTTTGAAAAGCTGACATGAAGATATACAACTATATAATATTTTCAGAAATTCATATGACCATCTATTATTTTATTTTATTCAAAGAATTCAGTTTTATTGATGATTTATCGATTTGGTCACGGTTAGCCATAATGGCAATAACTTTTGACCAAATCGTTATTTTGTGGCATCGTTAATTCTGGTGCACTCATGATACTGAAATCTGCTAGGATGCACACTTAATTTTTTGAGTTCATAACATTTGACTAGTTAGTTAATGATATGTCTCAATTTGCATGCCACAGGTCATGAATTGAGAACCGTAACTTTCTTTAGCCAAAAATTTGTGTTTAACTTTTATTTCAGATTTAAATCGATTAAATTAAGATTTAGATGATTTATTCTATAATTAAAATATAATTAATTAGGTTAACTCATTAGCCACTTTTTAGGATTTTAGAGTGAAAATTATAGATATAACTTGTGGTTGTTTATGTGATGGTGTAGATCGGACTACGACGTCTTATGTTTATGACTTCATCATCTATTGGTGCAGGCAAGTATCATTATGACCTATGTTGTCTTTATTTTGTACTGCATGTATCTTCATGTCGTCTTTTTTACTTTACTTCTTTATAATTCATGATGTCATTGTTTTTGATTACTATTGTGCACGAAAGTTAGAATCGTTAGGGTATATATACATGTTAATGTCTTATTTCTTGTTTCTTATGTTTATTGTTTATCGTATTGCTAATGTTTTATCGTAATGAACATGTATCGGGAGTGAGTCGGTCGGAGGAATACAACAAGTAAGCATGTGGTCAATAAATTGAATACAGACTCACTATACATAGATTGCATAATATCAGTAATGCACCACACGTATGACTGATGGATATCCCAAACCGTCTATATGCAGAAAGTTAGTATTCTAAAATACACAGTACACGTGACTTGATCACTGTTTCTATATTGTTTATTGTTGTCTTCCATCGAGTCTATTTTATACTGTTATCATGTCATAGTAGTACTCTTCTTATCATAACAAGTCATGCCTATAGTTATCTTCGTTTACCTTCCTTATGATTATTTTTTCATGCATGTATACTATATTGTGTAATATAGTGTTATAGTGATCTTGCTCCAATTCTAACTGGATAACTATTTTTCAGCTTTAGACGACGTGATCTGTCCTGAGGTCTATGGTGAGTATGTTGGCGACACTGACGTCATTAGCGTACCCGATTCTAGTACTGATACGAATTAGCATATTTTTATTCTTATGCATTCACATTAGTTAGTAGTTATAGCTATAGATTCTAGTTTATCTATTTTATTTTCTGCTACCGAGTTTATTTTCGAGACTATATGAATTGTAGTAGATTATTTGACGATTAGCTTTAGTTTATTTATTAAAACTATTGAATATTATTTTTGGTGAATTGATGGCTTAGTTGTGGATGCTATGTGCGTATTTTTCTTGTTGTGGACCATTGTTATCATAGACAGCATACTACCGCCGATGTTGTGGCGTAGGCTGGACTTGGCCAGCACTAGTATCCCAAAAGTGCAAGCCGGTCGTGACAATAATATACCGTCAAGCACGATTGGATCAGTGTTCGATTGATCCGGCTCTCGCGTTCGATGGCATTGGAGATGGCTTGCGAAGAAGTAGCAAGACATCCCCAAAAGTCAAGACCCAATGAGATATTTGGAGATAATTAAAAAGAAGTGATGATATTTGAAGTTCACGATGACTTCTAGACAAAAAGTCCCACCGACGACGTACGAATGTCAAGTATGATTGGCTTGACATGCATTAATTGAATCTCATAGGTGTGCCATTTGAGTTAGTAGCTACATATGTGGTTGTTCACGATGACTTCCAAACTAACACCAGTCGTGAATGATCAAGGAAAGGATACTGAAATTGAAATTACTTTCGATGGCTTCAATAGGCAAAAATGGGTGCATCTAATAGAGTACCCTTCCCATTTGCCTCTACTGAGCCAAATAGGAGTAACTAGTGGATGCTACAACATGGCACAGAGTATTAACACAATACAGCTTCATTTGAGGGCTACTAATAGTCCACTGCCAAATAGAGGAAATGTTGTTGCTATTGCAGAAAATCAACAATAATGTAGAAGAAAGTCTAACCATGCTCAATCCACTATGGAAGGAAAGACGAACACTTAAGAGTGGGAACTCAGGAAAAGATGAGGAAACGCAAATGTTAGCTAATCATCCCCTGAGTTATAGTATTAGTAAAGGTAACCATCCTCAAAGGTGATTAGTGTCTCATTTAATTTGAGTTAAGTTGATATGTATGTTAGATGTCATCTACCGTGAGACAAATGACATACATATATTTAGTTAGCATTTTCTTTAATTAACACAATTATCTCTATTGAAAGAGGTAGCTATGTTATAGACTCCTGGCACAAAGGCTTACAAACTAGGCCCAAAAGCCTAACGTATTCAGGCCAGAAGGTCACATCCCTGTAATGTCCCACACCACACGGTGCATTATGCTGAGTCAATTGATTCGAAGAGGTATGAAATCAATTCGAGGAAGTATTAAATCGATTTAAAGAGGTATTGATTTGGAATGGTTTTATGTGCAGATAGTATGTGGAGTTCCTTGCGATCAGTATGTCGCCTTGCAATGATCTGAGGTGTAGGAAGGGTAGGTCGTATCAGTCTAATTGTTCAAAGGAGTATGGAGTGCTCATATGGTTAGATTGAACGAGATGATCTTGCAACGAAGCTAAGGAGTCGAGCTACATCGGGTCGGCGAATCAATTGGCAAAATAGTAAAAGTGGGCGGACTTTGACACTTCTTTCCTAGTCCTTCATGCCCTAATTTATACCATATAATGCTTGTAAGTTCATCGATTTCTTGTACGTGACTCGAATAGATAGAGGTCATAGTACGCGTCGGACACTAAGATCGTCAGTGAACATTGAAGCGAAACATGCATCAAGTGCACAAGTTAAAAAGAGAACATTGAATAATTGTATCAGCGAGTGCCTCGGTACATGAGTCGTAATAGAACATTAATTGTAAAACATTGAAGAATTATGTCGAGGCGTACATAAAGTGCACGACTCATAGAACATTGAACAGTCGTAGAAGATCGAACAACCGTATCGAGGTGTCAGACGTGCATCAACTACACGAATCGGAGAACATTGACATTAATTCTAGAACATCGAATAACTGCGTCGAGGCATACACTAGTGCACGAGAATCAGGTAGTATGTCTTCGTATGTAAATTGGACAATTGTGGCAAATGCCACGGAACGTCAATATGCGAAAGGTATGTGCTTCGTCAGCGAAGCTAATAATTGTGGCACAAATACCACGGAACTGTTGGAAGGAATACGGTACCAACGGGACCATCGGAAGGGTTATGGTGCCCACAAATTTATAGGATGTGGTACTGTGCCTCAGTTTGTTGGGGTATGCGGGTTGCTATATGGAATACTGATTGGACATGTAGTGATAACGCGAGATGATAGAATATTGTGAGTAGATATACTTTATTGCCTTACGTTTTTTTTGGTGTGTTTATGTATTCATTGGCATGGTCACGGACTTGGATAACCTGTGCACGGATTTGCTTTCCTCGAACGAGTAACAGGGGCACCGGGACCGTTTGGCCATTGTGGAAAATTTCATTCAGAATGCTTGTGACCTGCAATTGAAATGGCGCATCAGAAGACTGGATAAATCGGGACCTTCGGTGAGGGCTAGCAACCCGAGCACGAAGTGTTCTTCGTCTTATCACGAGATATATTCCATTATGGCTTGCTAGTGACCTTCATATAGATGTTCAACATGCTAACTTATGTCTTATGCAGAGGTGGTACGTATTCACCTTAATTCAGTGCAAGGGCGAGTACATTGGTTATGTTAGATTCAATTCATATATCAGTTTTAGTATGCCAGCTTTTACATGACAAGGACAGTAAATATTCACCTTGCATCAGTGCAAGGGTGACTGCAACAACATTGGTAAGAAGTTGCCGCAAAGTGACGCATTTGATATGTTTATGCTTTGTTTATCATTCAAGTTTGACATGCTCACATGCTTTACTACTTTCATAATATGTCATCAAACTCATCCTAAGACAAATAGAAAGATCTCTAGTAAAATGAATGCATCATACAATTACTTAGTGTCGGTTTAGACGAGTGGGTCTTCACGCTCACCAGCATATGTCGTGTATACTGAGGCGTTGTGGGCACCATTTCATATAGCAAGGCTTAGGAGAATATTGCATTACTTGCTTGATGGTACACTGAGGCGTTGGATGCTCGACGTGCAACATGAAGATGTTCGATCGAGGATTGTTTGATTTGCAATAAAAGATGTACGGAACGACAAAATCTTTTGTGAGATAGATAGATTATGAGTATTGCAAGCCAACCTAGCATATTCATTGGGGCTATCCAGAGCCTTTGTATTCTGTTGCATTATCAATAAAGATATCTTTTGTATACTCTGACTTTTCTCTGTTTATTCAACCACAATGTTGTTAAATTTGAAATAATCATTTGAAGATTTATTGTCCTGTCTTGTACGATTGTAACTCAAGACTTGTACAGCATCATGTCTCAGCGAGAATGATCGATCCGTAAGAAATCGATGCGAGGACAAACGATTTCCCGGGTCGGGATGTGACAATTCATGTTCGAAATTCGTACTTGCATAGCACCTGCAACGCAACTCACATTAATTTCCTACAAGAAAATTAATATGCTTCCCCCGACGCTCGAACTAGCAACCTCTTGGGGGATTAGCCTCACTCTAACCACTTGATATATAATATATATATATATATATATATATATATATATATATATATATATATATATATATATATATATATATATATATGTATATATATGTATATATATATATATATATATATATTATTCGAATATATTTTGAAACCCGCCTGTCCCAAGTGGTCAACAGGGGAGCGGCATTTCCACCCAGGATTGGGGGGCCTCGGTCAAAGGATCGAGACACGGGGGACTATATATATATATATATATATATATATATATATATATATATATATATATATATATATATAAGGCACTAGCCTAGTTTAGTGCGGGAGGCCGCCCGAGCATAGGTCTCGTTCGAATCCTCCTCCGGGCTACTGGGTGGCTTTGGGCCACGGCTCGGCTTGGAGAAAGGACACCATATATATATATATATATATATATATATATATATATATATATATATATATATATATATATATATATATATATATATGTATGTATGTATGTATGTATGTATGTATGTAGCCAATGACCCCCTAGCCTAGTGGTAGTGGTGAGCCATGCGACCAGAGTAGTCAGGAGATTGATTCCAAGTGGGTGCGTTCGCCATAATTACCTTATTTCAAATATATATATATATATATATATATATATATATATATATATATTGTAATGCCCCAGTCCCAAAATACGTAGGACCAAGTACGTGAACATGCCAGCTGCACATATACGAAGAACACTCCAATATATGTAATCCTCATATATGCACATAAGCTGTAAATAAATAATCACAGGCCAGAATAACATATCTAATCTCATCACAGCTCAACACAGAAGATAATGAAGTCCAAATAAATAAACAAGAGTATCAAAAGATAGCCGGGTGAACATACTCACTCCAAACAGCCATGAAAAATAGTCTCACAAGATCAGAGTCCGACCTCCGCAAAATAGAAAGAAAAGAGATGTAAAATAATGTCTACAACTGTCTCAAATATAGAATAAACTAGAAATCAGTAGTGACTGCCTCGTCATCAATGTAAGATAGCTCCAAAGCCGCGCCGTACTCCTGTGGAATATCGTCTAAACCTGGAGAGATAACCAGGTCCTCAGGGGACATATCAAGATACAAGAAAACACCATGCCATATAAACTGTGATAATATAATAAGAGAAAAGGTATGCATGCAATCGGGTTCCTGACCATTCTACTGTGAATATACAGTTGAGATACAATCCTTCGACGCATGAACCCTGGCTGAAAATAGGATCGGCATAGTTCCCATAGAGGGTACCAAGGGCCTACGTCTATCATGTTCGGGAAGCGTCAGAGGGCACCATGTGAAGGGCTATGTCCATAACGCTCTGGGAAACGTCAGAGGGCGCCTGGAGCCTGCGTCTCCGGAGGAGCGCACAGGTAATCATGGAAGTATAAAGAAGCCCATACGTCAGGTATTGTTCTCCCAACCCAATGCCTAGTATCATCATCTCCATGACTGATATGAACCTCTAGTAACCGCCAAGTCTTCTAACATGCAATACTATTGGCAGTTACTCCTATCCGTCGCACGCTCCATACGTATCGGTGGCCAGCCAACTACGCGGAAACGTGTCCTACATGTGACTCACACCATATGGTACAACAAGTGTCAAGGCCATATGAGATATACCAATACCTCAACATCAATGGGTGGTCAATAAGCTAAGTCAATGCAAGAGAATAAATAAAGCAAGAAAAGCGACCGATAGAGTCGCTTGCACCCAAGTGTGACTTGGACGCACAGTTTAAATATCACAAAATAAAATGATAAAAATAGCAACTGAAAATAAGAATATAATAATCACGGAGTAAGGTGGCAAGGTATCTTGCCTGATGGTGCAAAGTGGCAAGTCCAAGAGTAGCAAGTGTCAGCTCCAAAACTCACAAATCACAGATGACTCCAAATGCTGAAACAAACATCAAAAATGATCTCGGTGAAGAAGATATACCTAGGAAACGCCTGTCCAAAAGTCAAATTCTGGAACAGGGGCAAAATCGTAATTTCGGGTCAAAACGATGTCCGTCGTTGGACCCGCTTTGCACCGAAATACGTGCCAAAGTCTACGGTCTCTAAAGTCGTCAAACTACATGTCTACGATTTCAGTTTGAGGAGAGGAACTCAACGGTATGTCCAGTTTTGGATTCCGAGGAGCCGTGTACAAAAATCGCCCGTTTGAGTAGGTCGCGGGCCCGCCAAAAATTGGGTTCCGATTCGATCTTCTCAGAATCGAACCAAACTTGGCATGCAGGACCAGAATTTCGATCCGGACTTGTTGGCACAAGTTTCGTCTCGATTCGACGACTGTACACGAAGTTATGGGCAAGTTTGCAAAACGCCGATACGAGGGTATCTCGACGGATACGCGTTGATTTCGTCGCGCACACGCGACGAAATTGAGTTCCGTCAGTTCCCACACGTCCGCAACGTCCATACGCGCCTTTCGATGCGTATAGCGCGCGACCATGTCGTCCGGTTTGTCGGGGCGTACGTCGTATCGGGGAAAATTTTCTAAAATCTATTATTTTGAAATCAGTTTTTCTCACAAGTTTAACATGAAATTAATTCTCACACAGAAATCGAAAAACCGATCTACCAGTTGTGTTTCAATCATGGTTATGTTGTCTTCACAAGTGTTCAATTAGTTACTGAAAAATCTCGACTCACAGTTCAGAATCTGGCTTCTAAGTTGAGGTTTGGGACTGTCCTACGACTGTTCTGTTCCGACAGTTTTTTGAAAACTTGGTTTCGAAATATCGAGCGATATATGGGGTTTCGCTCGATTCTACCAGAAAGGGTTTTGAGAGGGTTATATCTACTATGCAAGCATTCGATAGATCAAATTTTCATTGAACATAAACAAAGAAAATCGGATTCGAAAGTGGGTACCTGAGTTCTGAACCAAACATAGTATTCTCTGTTTTCTGATCTGTTGTGGTGCCTCTGGTGGTTGTCGACTGCCGAGATGGCGCGAGGGTGGGGCGCTCAGGCTAGGCAAACTCTCCGGGATGGCTGCTAGGGTTTTAACTTCGCGGAGCAATATATATATGCTGCCGATCTCTCCTAATAGCTAGGTTTTCGAATGGGGCTCGGGTTTATATTACGAGTTAGCTGCTGCTATCAACTAAAGGAATTCGTAAACAAGTGGGGGGGTCTCAGGTTGAGGTGGACCGGCCCACGTGGTTGGTCCCCTCCACATTTTTTTTTAACAAAACCATTATATATATATATATATATATATATATATATATATATATATATATATATATATATATATATATATATATATCAAACTATAAATATACATATATTTTAGGCTAGTAAAAATTTCCTAAAAATTACAGTTAATATCTAAAAATCCTAGAATTTATATTCCTACTTAATAGTAATAATACATGCACACATATAATATATACACACATGCATTATTTTTACGTACATATTCCAAATAAATTCTAAATAATATAGAAAAAATAATTTTTAAGGTACTAAAATATCTAGGAAAAATATTGGGAGTTTACATCCTACCCAACTTAAAGAAAATTTCGTCCTCGAAATTAAACTAAGGTCGGGGGATCAAATGCAATGCAAGGAAATATATTATCACTTAAAAATGCAAGACATACCTTCGTTTTTGAACAACTGCGGGTAACGATTTCGGATGTCGTCCTCGCGCTCCCAAGTAGACTCCCCTGGCGAGTGATGCTTCCATCCCACGCGAACCAATGGAATAGATTGGTTCCGCAACACCTTCATTCGGCGATCGAGGATACCTACTGGTTGCTCTTCGTATGACAAACTCGGTCCAACTGTGATTTCGGAGTGATCAAGCACATGATTGTTGTCCGTCACGTACCTCCTCAGCTGTGATACATGGAATACGTCATGTACTCCCTCTAGTTACGGTTGGCAATGCCAGTCTGTAGGCAACTTCTCCAACACGTTCCAAGACATCGAAAGGGCCGATGTACCTTGGACTCAACTTGCCACGTCCTCCGAATCGAATCGTGCCCCTAGTGGGGGATATCTTCAAGAACACATGGTCACCCTCTTTGAACTCCAAGGGTCGACGACGATTATCTGCCCACTGCTTCTGACGATCCTGTGCTGCTCGCAGGTGGTCCTGAATCTTCTTCACTGTCTCCACTTTGCTCAAGACCAACTTGGGACCCAATAGCTGTCGCTCTCCTATGTCACTCCAACAAACAGGAGACCGATACTTCCTACCATATAATGCTTCAAACGGAGCCATTTGAATGCTCGTTTGATAGCTATTGTTGTAGGAAAACTCGACAAGATGAAGATGGTCCTCCCACGAACCGCCAAAATCAAGCATACACGCTCTCAACATATCCTCTAGCATCTGAATGGTACGTTCTGACTGGCCGTCTGTCTGTGGATGGTATGATGTGCTAAACTTCAATCTAGTGCCCAAACTCTCTTGCATGCTCCTCCAAAAGTGCGAGGTAAATCTCGAGTCACGGTCCGATACAATACTAACAGGCACACCATGTAATCTCATAATCTGTTCCACATACATCTCTGCCAATACCTCTGTCGACTGGCCCACTCTAAAAGGTAAGAAGTGGGCTGACTTGGTAAGTCTATCAACAATCACCCATATTGCGTCACGTCCCCTAGGACTCCGAGAAAATCCTGTGACGAAATCCATAGTAATGTGCTCCCACTTCCACTCGGGAATGGATAGCGGCTGCAATAATCCGGCCGTCCTCTGGTGCTCCGCCTTCACTTGTTGACATACCAAGCACTTGGCAACGAAACGAGCTATCTTTCGCTTCATTCCATGCCACCAATAATACTGTCGTAAGTCACGATACATCTTGGTCCCTCCGGGATGAATGGAGTAAGTCAAACTGTGAGCCTCGACCATCAGCTACTGCCGTAGATCTCCATTGGGAACATAAATGCGATCATCACATCGTAATGTCCTATCGGTGTGGATCCTCAATCCTGTCTGCTCTCTTGCTTCAGTCATCTCTTTCAGCCGTCGAAATCTAGCATCATTAGGCAATGCTGCCTTGATGCGCTCTACCAATGATGATTGCACTTGAAGGTTGGCTAATACGCCGTCTGCTCCAGGTAATACTACCTCAATACCAAGATGCTCCAAGTCTCTAATCAATTCCTTCTGTGTAGTCGAAAATGTGCCATGGGCTTACGGCTTAATGTGTCTGCCATGACATTAGCCTTGCCCGGATGATAATGTAGCTCAATCTCATAATCCTTCGTCAACTCCAACCAACGTCGCTGTCGCATATTCAACTCCTTTTGTGTTAACACGTACTTGAGGCTCTTATGATCAGTGTAGATATCAACCTTTTTGCCGTACAAGTAGTATCTCCATAGCTTCAAAGCAAAGATAACCGCTGCGAGCTCTAGATCGTGGGTCGGATAATTCTTCTCGTGCACTCTCAACTGTCGCGATGCGTAAGCTACTACACGACCGTGCTGTATCAATACACATCCTAATCCCTTCCCGGATGCGTTGTTGTAGATCACAAATCCTCCTGGGCCCGATGGTAGTGTCAAGATCGGTGCTGTGGTCAACCGCTTCTTCAACTCGTCAAAAGCGGCTTCACACTCGTCCGTCCATACAAACTCCTGATCCTTGCAAGTCAATCGAGTCATAGGCCCCGCTATTCGAGAGAAATCTTCTACGAACCGTCGGTAGTAACCCGCAAGTCCGAGGAAACTTCTCACTTCAGAATCTATTGTGGGAGCGGGCCATGATTTGACTGCTGTGATCTTCTCTGGGTCCACTGATATACCATCACCCGTAACAATATGACCAAGGAATGATACCTCTTTGAGAAAGAAATCACACTTGCTAAGCTTCGTAAAGAGTCTCTCGTTCCTCAATGTTCCCAAAACTATCTGTAGATGCTGCTCATGCTCCTCTTGACTCTTGGAGTAAATCAAGATATCGTCTATAAAGACTACTACAAATTTGTCCAAGTATTGGTGAAAGATCTTGTTCATTAAATTCATGAAAACTGCGGAAGCATTGGTCAAACCGAAAGGCATGACCAAGAACTCGTAGTGTCCATACCTCGAACGAAAGGCCATCTTGGCAATATCTTCCTTCCGAACCTTCAATTGGTGATAGCCTGATCGTAAGTCAATCTTGGAGAATACTTTTGCTCCACTCAGTTGGTCAAATAGATCGTCTATACGCGGCAAGGGATACTTGTTCTTCACCGTCACTGTATTCAATGCTCTGTAGTCAATGCACATGCGCACTGTCCCATCTTTCTTAGGCACAAAAAGAACGGGTGCTCCCCATGGTGACGCACTGGCACGAATAAATTCCTTCTCTAATAAGTCATCAATCTGCATCTTCATCTCTACCAACTCCTTGGGTGCCAGACGATATACTCGAGATGAAATAGGCTCGGCTCCGGGAATAAGCTCAATAGAAAACTCAATATCTCGGTCAAGTGGTAGTCCTGGCAACTCCTCGGAGAATACATCCTCGAACTCGGGGATAATAGGGGGCTGAGGGGTGTCAAGCATCATCATATGTGTTCCCGATGTGGGTGCATCACAACTATCTCCGTCTTCTTTGGTGAACTCAAACTCTGCCGCATTCGGTGGTCTAAAGATAATACTGCTCCTATGGTAGTCGATGAGAGTGAAATGCTGGCTCAACCAGTCCATTCCAAGAACCACATCAAATGTCGGCATAGGGAATACAAGAAGTCTTGCCACTATATCTCTACCATTTATCACTATAGGACAACATCTACAAACACTACTGACAGGTACAACTCCTCCTCCAGTGAGGATTTAACATTCTTAGCTAAGGGTGTGATGGAAATGCTGTGTCTAGTGGCAAAACTAGTGGCTATAAATGAATGTGTGTCTCCAGTATCAAATAATATAATAGCAGGAAAAGATACAACTAGAACCATACCTGCTATAACCTCCGCCTCTGTCTCTATATCCTCAACAGCAAGTGAGAATGTCTGTCCAAAATTTTGTCCCGGGCCCTGAGCTCTGGCATTGTTGTACTGTGTGCCTTGGGGAGGCAATGGTGGACGAGGTGCTCCTGCTATAGGCCGCGGTGCTGGAAGAGCTGGAGCTGTGGGCCTCGGATTTTGTCGAGCTTGTACTATTTCATGTTGCTCCGGACAATCCTTGAGCATGTGCTGATTGGATCCACATCTCAAGCATAATCCAAGGCGAGTCCTGCAGTTGTTCTGGATATGTCCTTGTTTTCCGCAGTAATGGCAAACGGGCTTCCGATAAGGTGAGGGTCTCTGCTGGAACTGTCCTGTGGTCCTCCTGATAGGTCCACTCTGAGTAGCTCGGGCTGGTGTAGCTGCTGGTGTATGACGCCTCGATGTCTGCTGATGTTCCTTGCGAAGAATCTCTTGAGCACGAGCTTCTTCCAAGACAGCTGAATGGGAGACTCGAGACTGAGTAGTCGTATAAGACTTGAGCTCTGGTGCAAGCCCCTGGTGAAATCTCCTTGCCTTCTCTAACTCTGTCGGAATCAATCCCGCACCAAATCGACTCAGGCGATTGAACTCCGAGTCATTCTCATCAACTGTCATATTCCCTTGCTTCAGATGAAGGAATTGGTCATAGAGAGCATCTCCAACATGAATATGGAAGAATCTCTCATAGAATGCATCATAGAACTGCTTCCAGGTGATCCCTGTGCCTAATCGCCTCTCTTCCGCCTTCCACCAGTGGTGAGCATTGTCTTCTAATAGTAGGTCTACTGCTGTCATCCAATCTCGAGCTGGCAACTGGGATGCCTTCAGTAGCTTCTCGGTACTAATAAGCCACTGTGACACCTCTAATGGCTTCTCCGTCCCTCTAAAGGCCTTGGGGTTCATATCTGTGAAATTCTTGATAGAGCCTTCATAGGGATGCAGAGTCGGTGCTGACACTGGTGCTGGAGGAGGTGGGGGGGTCTAGCCATAGCTGCCATCATCGTCTGTCTTATCAGCTCAGTCTGCTGCCACTGAGCCTGCATCATGGTATACATAAACTGAGTAGTAGGGCTCCCATCAGTCGGTGGTGGAGGCATCTGAGGTCCCGACTGTGGAGGAAACTGCTGAGGGAATGGTGGTGGAGAAGGCAGTGGTACATTCTCTTCCGGTGGCATGGTAGTAGTCTGTCCAGCCTGGCTGCCTGGGGGTGCTGCGATATTTGGGTACTCCGTCGTCGGTGTCGTAGTAGGTTGTGACAGTCCTGGCTGGTAGGGTATCGCTGGAGTCATGGGAGGATTCTGTCCCTCCGGGGTAGTCTCCTCGCTAGATGTGAGGGCCAAGGCAGAAGTGCGTCCGCTACGTAGATTCATACTGTTGGCACGAGGAGATAAGTTGATATTAGAAAAGATTAGATATGAAGTAAATCGAATAATCAAGGATGTTTCGAAAAGATTGGAAGCCAAGGGATAGTAGTAGTTCTGGATGAGATATTCCTATTCCTATATGTAGGCTTGTTGGGCACAGTCATGTAACCCAACAATATTAAATCTGACCTGCATGGGCCACCACAAAAACATGTAACGCTCCAGTCCCAAAATACGTAGGACCAAGTACGTGAACATGCCAGCTGCACATATGCGAAGAACACTCCAATATATGGAATCCTCATATATGCACATAAGCTGTAAATAAATAATCACAGGCCAGAATAACATATCTAATCTCATCACAGCTCAACACAAAAGATAATGAAGTCCAAATAAATAAATAAGAGTATCAAAAGATAGCCGGGTGAACATACTCACTCCAAACAGCTATGAAAAATAGTCTCACAAGATCAGAGTCCGACCTCCGCAAAATAAAAAGAAAAGAGATGTAAAATAATGTCTACAACTGTCTCAAATATAGAATAAACTAGAAATCAGTAGTGACTGCCTCGTCATCAATGTAAGATAGCTCCAAAGCCGCACCGTACTCCTGTGGAATATCGTCTAAACCTGGAGAGATAACCAACGTCCTCAAGAGACATAGCAAGATACAAGAAAACACCATGCCATATAAACTGTGATAATATAATAAGAGAAAAGGTATGCATGCAATCGGGTTCCTGACCATTCTACTGTGAATATACAGTTGAGATACAATCCTTCGACGCATGAACCCTGGCGGAAAATAGGATCGGCATAGTTCCCATAGAGCGTACCAGGGGCCTACGTCTATCACGCTCGGGAAGCGTCAGAGGGCACCATGTGAAGGGCTACGTCCATAACGCTCTGGAAAACGTCAGAGGGCGCCTGGAGCCTGCGTCTCCGGAGGAGCGCACAGGTAATCATGGAAGTGTAAAGAAGCCCATACGTCAGGTATTGCTCTCCCAATCCAATGCCTAGTATCATCATCTCCATGACAGATATGAACCTCTAGTAACCGCCAAGTCATCTAACATGTAATACTATTGGCAGTTACTCCTATCCGTCGCACGCTCCATACGTATCGGTGGCCAGCCAACTACGCAAAAACGTGTCCTACATGTGACTCACATCATGTGGTACAACAAGTGTCAAGGCCATATGAGATATACCAATACCTCAACATCAATGGGTGGTCAATAAGCTAAGTCAATGCAAGAGAATAAATAAAGCAAGAAAAACGACCGATATAGTCGCTTGCACCCAAGTATGACTTGGACGCACAGTTTAAATATCACGAAATAAAATACTGAAAATAACAACTAAAAATAAGAATATAATAATCACAGAGTAAGGTGGCAAGGTATCTTGCCTGATGGTGCAAAGTGGCAAGTCCAAGAGTAGCAATTGTCAGCACCAAAACTCACAAATCACAGATGACTCCAAACGCTGAAACAAATATCAAAAATGATCTCGGTGAAGAAGATATACCTAAAAAATGCCTGTCCAAAAGTCAAATTCTAGAACAGGGACAAAATCGTAATTTCGGGTCAAAACGATATCCGCCGTTGGACCCGCTTTGCACCAAAACGCGTGCCTAAGTCTACAGTCTCTAAAGTCGTCAAACTACATGTCTATGGTTTCAGTTTGAGGAGAGGAACTCAATGGTATGTCCAGTTTTGGATTTCGGGGAGTCGTGTACAAAAATCGCCCGTTTGAGTGGGTCACGGGCTCGCCAAAATTGGGTTCCGATTCGACCTTCTCAGAATCGAACTAAACTTGGCATGCAGGACCAGAATTTTGATCCAGACTTGTTGGCGCAAGTTTCGTCTCGATTCGACGACTGTACACGAAGTTATGTACAAGTTTGCAAAATGCCGATACGGGGGTATCTCGATGGATACTCGTTGATTTCGTCGCGCACACGCGACGAAATTGAGTTCCGTCAGTTCCCACACGTCCACAACGTCCATACGCGCCTTTCGATACGTATAGCGCGCGACCACGTCGTCCGGTTTGTCGGGGCGTACGTCGTATCGGGGAAAATTTTCTAAAATCTATTATTTTGAAATCAGTTTTTCTCACAAGTTTAACATGGAATTAATTCTCACACAGAAATTGAATTACCGATCTACCAGTTGTGTTTCAATCATGGTTATGTTGTCTTCACACGTGTTCAATTAGTTACTAAAAAATCTCGACTCACAGTTCGGAATCTGGCTTCTAAGTTGAGGTTTGGGACTGTCCTACGACTGTTCTGTTCCGACAGTTTTTCGAAAACTTGGTTTCGAAATACCGAGCGATATATGGGTTTCGCTCGATTCTACCAGAAAAGGGTTTTGAGAGGGTTATATCTACTGCGCACAGTATTCGATAGATCAAATTTTCGTTGAACATAAACAAAGAAAATCGGATTCGAAAGTGGGTACCTGAGTTCTGAACCAAACAGAGTATTCTCTGTTTTTCGATCTGTTGTGGTGCCTCCGGTGGTTGTCGACGGCCGAGATAGCGCGGGGGTGGGGCGCTCAGGCTAGGTGAACTCTCCGGGATGGCTGCTAGGGTTTTAACTTCGCGGAGCAATATATATATGTTGTCGATCTCTCCTAATAGCTAGGTTTTCGAATGGGGCTCGGGTTTATATTACGAGTTAGCTGCTGCTATCAACTAAAGGAATTCGTAAACAAGGGGGGGTCTCAGGTTGAGGTGGACCGGCCCACGTGGCTAGTCCCCTCCACATTTTTTTTAACAAAACCATTATATATATATATATATATATATATATATATATATATATATATATATATATATATATATATATATATATATATATATATATATATATATATAAAATAAATAAATATATATATATATATATTTATTTTTATTTTATTTTATTTTTTTTTGACCAGCCCACGTGGCTAGTCCCCTCCACATTTTTTTTTAACAAAACCATTATATATATATATATATATATATATATATATATATATATATATATATATATATATTTTAAGAAACAGACATTTAATAGAATAAGAAAAGGGGCTCACTAAGAGCGGTACAGACTGAAGCAGAGTCTAACAGACAAAAGGACTCTGCTGAGCATGGTAAAAAAAAAGGATAACAGGTGACGTTCGAAATTACGAGATTTCGGGACTCCCGAAATCCGAAATCTCAGAACGCTACAAAATGCATCGAAATCACGGAGACCGTCATTCGAAAAGGTGGGCACTAAGCTGGTTGGGGGGAGGCACACAGCCCGGCCCGCATCAACCGTTTGAGAGGGAAGAGGGAACGCGTCCCAAAGCGGGCACGAGGACCAAGGGAGGGTGCTCGTCCCGAGGAGGGAGAGGCGCGGGTCTCGGGGCACCTCGCCGCTGCCGCCGGGAGGGGAGGCGCCGACGACGGAGGCCACGCGGTCAAACGGGGAGGGGGGAGGCCGCGGGAGGCGGGACCGTCGGAGGGAGCAGGATCTCGACCTCGGACGGGCGCGGACGATCACCGGCGAACCGCCAGCATCCGACGTAGGGAACGCCGAAGGGCGGGGAAGTCAGAGGACGGCGGGGAGGCCGTGAGCAACGGCGCCAAGGAGGAGGGGGCGCCACACAGAGGAGAAGCGCCCGGGGGGGACGCCGCGAAAAGGCCAGCCGTCGCCGGCGAAGCCTCGGGATAAGGGGCCGGTGCAGGAGGCGGGGAAACACTCGCAAGGGCGGATGCGGGGGCTGGAAAGGGGGAGGAGGGACTTCCAAGGCCGGAGGGGGAGGGCCTCGAGGAGGTGGCGGCCGAGGGAGGCGAGAGCAGCGAGGAGTGGACGGAGTTTGGCCACCCCAGAGGAGGAAACGCGGCGGGGACGGTGGGCCGGGGCTGGACCACCGGGGGAACGGGGGAAGCGCCAGACGGATCCGGGTGCGCCACCGGCCTGGGGACCAGAGGGGAGGGTTCCGGCGGGAAGTCCAGGGGGAGGGACGAAGGATCGGACTCCCGGCAAGGAATGGGGGAAAGAACCGGGGTTGGGGCTGCCGAGGCGGAAGGCGGACCCGGCGGAGGATCGACCAGCGGAGATCCACGCCGAGTCCGGCGACGCCGGTGCCGACGAGGGGGTCGACGACGCCGAGGCTGAGGGGGGGTGGAGGGGAGAGGGGAAGAGGGGGGAGGGGCGCCAAGGCCGTCGCTGAGGAGGAAGGAGCGGGCGGCAGCACCTAGGGCAGCACGGAGGCTGCCAGGAGGACTTTGGCGGGAGGAAGCTCCACGGATGGCGGGGCGGCAGGGGGAGAAGTCCGTCGGCAGATGCCGCCGCAGGCGGCCAGGGGGCCGCTCCCCAAGGCGACGTCCACGGAGGGGCCGGCCACCAAGGGGGAGGGCACCATCCCCAGAGCAGAGCTCTATAGGGAGCAGAGCTCACCATTATATATATATATATATATATATATATATATATATATATATATATATATATATATATATATATATATATATATATATATATATATATCAAACTATAAATATACCTATATTTTAGGCTAGTAAAAATTTTCTAAAAATTACAGTTAATATCTAAAAATCCTAGAATTTATATTCCTACTTAATAGTAATAATACATGCACACATATAATATATACACACTGCATTATATTTACGTACATATTCCAAATAAATTCTAAATAATATAGAAAAAATAATTTTTAAGGTACTAAAATATCTAGGAAAAATATTGGGGGTTTACATATATATAGAAAAAATAATATTAGAATAGGCCTCAATTTACTTTTCGCACAAGGTCCAATCATCTTTAATAAAAATAATATGAGAATAGGGCTATTCTCATATTATTTTCTCTCCCTCTCTCTCTCTCTCTCTCTCTCTCTCTCTCTCTCTCTCTCTATATATATATATATATATATATATATATTTTTTTTTGAAGATAAAAGACAGGGTAAAAATCGAAAATACGAAATTACGGAATCGCAATTTCGTAATTTCGAAGAAACAAAAGTAAGCTTCGAAATTTCAAAAACACGGTTTTGAAATTACGAAAAACAAACGGGTATGGGCACCAGGCCCAAGGGGGGGTCACGTGGGGGGGGGTCTGGGCGAATATATTTTTTTTCTCGTCCAAAATTTGAAGGGATTCAAATTTTGAAACAGAAACGGGTGGGGGGGACCACGCGCGCGACCCGAGAGGGGGGACGCGTGGCCCAAGGGGGGATAGGTGGGCGGGGTGCCCAATGGGGCGCGTGGCCCAAGGGGAGCGTGGGGCCCGAGGGGGCGGAGCTCGGAGCGGGCGGCGCGAGCCGGAGGGGAACCCAGGGGGTCCGGCGCCGGAGGGGAGCCCAGGGGACGGGATGGCCGGGAGGGAGGGGGGAACTCAAGGGTCGGGATAAGCCGCCGGCGAACTGGCCGGCCCAGAGCGGAGAGAGGGAAGGAAGCCGCCTACCGGCCAGGAGGGAGAGGGAGCGGGCCGCCGGCAGGGAAAGGAGGGATCTCCCGCGCGAAAAGGGGGGGCCTCTAGCCGTCGAGGGGTGCCACGACGCCGGGAGAACGCCGATCAACGGCCAGGAGGGGGGGGGACGCGAGCGGAGGAGGGGCCGCGATGCCGGAGCGAGGACAGCGTCGTCGCCGGAGGGCTTGGATGCGCCGAGACAACTAGGAAAGGCGACGAGGGCGCACCCCGACCGAGGAGGGGGCGGGGCAGAAGCGGAGGCGGGGAGAGGAGCGGGAGGGTGGATGGCTGACGGGGCGGGGCGCTCCTTGGCCAGGGACCCAGAACCACTGCCTGGAGGAGGGGTCCCGCCAGTAGGCCCCGGCGGACGGAGAAGGAAGCGGAGCTGAGACGGAGGGCGGAGGAGGGGGTTCGGCGGCCGAGAAGGACAGGGACGGCGGGATGCCCGCTGCCGCTACTGGAGGAGCTAGGGCTGGAAGGGATACGGGAAGGGGAGAAGGGACCCCTGCCTCGGCGGAGGGAGGCACCGAGGGGGGCAGCTCGAAAGAGGCGGGAGGAGGCGCGAGAGGAGGTGGGTGCGCGGCGAAGCAGTCCGACTCAGAAGCGGGGAGGAGCTCGGGCTGGGCGGCTGCCGGAGGGGGGGGCGACTGCCTGGGCAAGGGGGGGCTAGGATGGGGGAGCACCGGGGGCTGTCGATGGCGGGGGAGGCGGGGTTGGGAGGTGAACAGGGGGGACTCCCGGAGGCGCGGAGACAGGGGCCGCCGGAAGGAGGGGGACCGAGGCGGTCGACTCCGGGGGGAGGGGGGCGGGGGGGGAGTAGATCCCACAAGGGGGCGCGGCTCAGCGGAGAGGACGGGGACCGGCGGGAGCGGCGGGCCGGGGCCCGGAGCAGGCGCCCAACGACCGAGAATGGAGGGGCCCGGAGCTGTCGGGGGTCGCCGCGCGCGACGACGCCGGCGACGCCGAGAGCTGCGGCGCCGGGGAAAAGGAAGGAGTGGGGGGGTCGGCCGCACGTCGGGCAGACTCCAGGCGGCCATCCGCAGGGAGCGGGGAGGCCGGAGATGAGGGGGGGTCTCGTCCGGCAGCGGGGCGTCGGCGGTCGGCCGGCCTCCAGCCCAGCACGGAGGGGGCGGGAGCTCCACTCCAGGGGACCCAAGTCCAGAAGCCTCCCATCTTTTATCTATCCTCTATATATATATATATATATATATATATATATATATAAAGAATAATTGGACCTGGTGCAAAAAATAAATTGAGGCCTATTCTCATATTATTATTTTTCTAATAATAAAAATTCAAAAATTAAATTATCAAAAATTAACATCAACTAAAAAAAATTATTCAACTACAATACCTTTCAAATTGAAGTAATATTTGACTATAAGAGATAAAGTCAAGCTAAAAAAAGAATTTTTCGAGAACTTCACATTAAGAGCGATATTCTACCATTCCTAGCTACAAAATCATCAATTAATTGTTCATAATCAACACCTTTCAACAAACTCATTTTCAGTGAAAATTAGAGCTAGTACATTTAATCTTTTATGTGACATGGCTGATGGCATGTACTATTTTAATTACTTATACTTAAAGAAGCTCATTTCTATAGATGCAATAGTCACTAGTATTATCAATAGAATTCTATAGGCATTGCTTGTAGTAGGAAAAGAATTAAATTTGTTCATGAAATTTAATATCTCAAGTGCTTGGATATCTTTTTGGTAAAAGATCTCATAAAGTTTTTAGGTCCTTAAATAATTTATCTCCATCAATATCAGAGCAATCATCATGTCTCAAAGTGCTTTATAGACGACTACCCCCAAGCTTTTAGATGATCTCTATCTAATGAATTCAACTTCTCTGAACTGAACAGTCAAAAATATTTTTATAGTTTTGATATTGTTCGAACCTTCTCTTGAGTAACGCAGTAGCATGATCTACTATGTACAAGAAGTATTTAATTTTGAATGATTTTTTAGGTTACTCGGCAAAAAAATCAAAGGGACGTCTTACATATTCATAAAAATGTTTCTTTTTTTTAGGTTTTCTCTCTTCACAAAACAACTGATCAATCTCAATAGTACTTGTAAAATCTTTAATAGTAGTCATGGCCTTCTCATTTCCAGATTATCTATGTAATGCCCCGCTCCGCACGGTGCATTATGCTGAGTCATTGACTCGAAGAGTTACGTTGTCCCGAGAAACGTATCGACCCGAGGATCGCATCGAGTAATAACGATGCAAGTGTTAAGTTGTCCCGAGCAACGCATCAAACTAAGTCGATGCAAAGAGTTGCCTTGTCCTAAAGAATGCATCGAGTGAATCGATGCCAAGCGCCGCGTTGCCCCGAAGGATGAGTACGTTGAATCGGCTCGAAGATTCTAAGAAATCGAATCGACCAAGGCGCAAGTCCAAATCGATGCAAGTATTGATTTTAGTTGGTTTCGTGTGCAGGTTATACTTTGACGGAAAAATATTAGAGGTCGATCTTTTGCAATATTTAGTAAGGGGTCCGCGAAATCAAATCGTCGCCTTGCGACGGGCTAAGACTTGGGCATGCTAAGGCGAATTGGGCGTATAACTCAATGAAGCATGAAGTGCTCGAATGGCTAAGTCAGGAGAGTGGCCGTGCAACAAAGCTAGGGAATCGAGCCGCATCGGCTCGGCGAAACGACGAAGGCGTATCGACTCAAGGTGGGAGGATTGACTTCTTTTTACTCCTTCATTCGATAAGTCAAATATATCATTGTATGCCAAGTTAACTTATCGGCGCCACGGGCGTGGTCCGATCGGAGATAAATCATAGTGTGAGTCGAACACTAAGTTAGAACAATTGAAATGTAACGTGCATCATATGCACGAGTCGCTATGGGACATTGAATATCGCTAAGGCGAGCGCCTCGGTGCGCAAGCCGTAAGAACATGGGATAACTATAATCGGCGAGTGCCTTAGTGCACGAACCGTACCGTGCCTTGTACATGAGTTAGAATGGCTAGAAACTTGAAAGACAATAGGCAAGCGCCCTAGCGCGCAAGCCCCGAACATTGAATGCTAAGTTATAGAACATGGGAATATGGTCGAAACGTGCCTACGTGTACGGGATAATAAAAGATGGCTTCGTTGCGAGAAAATACAGTTGTGGCATGAATGTGGCGGAACTGTCGAATATGACATGGTGCCTCGAAAGGTGTTCAAGACCTTCGGGTCGTTCGGTTGACGAGCATTGAGTTGAGGCACGATGCCATTGAATTATTGAAACGAAGTATGAAATGTAGAACACAGAAAGTTAACGAAAGAGACGCAAGATGATAAAGTCTGAGTCTTGGACTCAAGGCTATGCTTGGTTGTTTGAATGATAGTGCGTTGCATGGTCGAATGGAATGGACTTGAGATAATTGCGATGATATCTTTCGTGCACGAAACGTTCCCTCCGAACGGGCGTACCGGGGTACGGGGACCGTTCGGCCTAGGAGGGATGATAATCTTTGATAGGCGCACATTTGCAAAGTCCGATTAGCACTCGATCGTAAATGGGAGAAGCCGCAAATGATGGTAGGCACGCGGTAAGTTTCGGTTGTTGGGATAGCAACCCAACCCGTGAACGTCGGGCTACCCAAATTCGATTTCGAGAGAGAAAAGAAGGAGAGAAAAGAAAGTAAGGAAAAATAAAAGAGAAACTCCTTTAGTCCATTCCGGCGCGGATACGCCCATGACCTTCATATAGTTAAGGAACAATGGATTGAAAGTGTAGGCGCAGATGCGTCCTGCATAGAGATCCTGCTTAGAGTTGCACATATAACATGACAGGGAAAGAATGCGGCGTATTCACCTTGCGTCGGTGCAAGGGCGAGTGCGTCGACTTGGTAAGTCGCGCCACGAATCAAACACAAGATTGCTTGTTTGTTTGCCTATTCAATTCGATAACATGCTGCTATGATAACATGCTTTACGCTTTCGAATATGCCATAAAATTGACCCTAAGGAGAACATAGCAAGATCATAAGCTAAGTTGCATGATTCAACATAAATATTAAAATATCGGTTTGGAAAGATGATCATTGCTTCAGTACATGCGAGGACGAACGTACTGATCCCCCACCAGCTTCATGCTGGGTGCAGGGAATGGATTGCTCGCGACGAAGCGTTGCTTGAACGTGTTAAGGCTTGGAATGCCGAAGCGCATTGAAGCGTGCTATCGCATTGACGCTCGGACTATGCAGCTGGATTGATGTGGCCGAGATATAGAAGGCATGATGTATGGAACGGTAAAATCCTTTGTGGGCAAGAGAGAACCTAAGTGTTGTAGCCAATCTGGCATGTATTGTTAGGCTATCGAAAGCCTTTGTAATCTCTGTTTCGGATATCAATAAAGAGAATTCGTTTCGTATACTCTGTTTCTTTTATTGTTAAATATCGAATCAAAAGATAACCATTTGAGAACTTGTCATCTTGCCTTGCACGAGCGCAACTCCAGGCTCGTACGGCATCACGCCCCCTGCGAGGACGATGATTCGGGTGATTCCGGGTCGGGGCGTGACAATCTATACTTTTCACGACACACAAATAGCTTCTGTATTTTAGTTATAACAGTATCAAACGACATGTCTTTATATTGTAACTTCTATGTACAAGCTTCTACAAGCTTCTCATTCCCAGATTATCTATACTTTTCACGACACACAAATAGCTTCTGTATTTTAGTTATAACAGTATCAAACGGCATGTCTTTATATTGTAACTTCTATGCACAAGCTTCTACAAGCGGTTGATGGGCTCGTCGACGGCACTAGAACGTTAAGGTCGATGGTGATTCAACTAAGATAAGGGTATATGGCTCGTCGAGTACTCCAGGATAGGTTTGAGGAGGCGGTATTGATGTCGAGTCGTCGATGGTCGTATAGGGGACGATGATCGACAAGGCGTCTTTGGCAGTCGAGTTGTAACGACAAGGGGATCAGAAGTTGGACCTTAAACTTTTAAATCCAAGTTTAGAATCTTTGGATTTCTTTATGGTTTCTTCTGCAGGTTCTGGTTAGAGAAAGATTGTAACAATAGAAGTTCGGTTAATTGGTTTCCTTATTTATTCATAAGTTAGTTTAGTACCACTACCAAAATAAGTCACATCAACAATGAAATTAGCGACGCCAACGTAAAACGTCACTAATATTTCTGGAATTAGCGACGCCAACAGTAAACGTCGCAATACGTCGCTGATAGCGACAAACAGCGGCATATTGCGACTACCTTTAGTGTAATAAAAACCAACGTCGTTGATATGTCGGAAAACGTCGCCTGTTTTATTAGTTCTGCTACGTTTAGCGTCGCAAAGCTTGTGGCGTCGCAGAATATTAGAAATACATCGACGCTTTGCGACGTATTTACAAACGCCACTAACTTGCTGCTAATAGGGTTCCTCGGTTCGATTTTTCATTTCTTCCTCTCACCAAATATTTCGTTCCCGCCCCTCTTTCCCTGACCTTGATGACAGACCGACCCCCTTCCCCCCGGCGCTGCTCAAACCCCTTTCCTCCGCCTCCGGTCAATGCCCCTCCTCCTCCTCCATCGTGAGCCCCTTTTCCTCCTCTACCGCGAGCTCCTCCTCCTCCTCCACCGAACTCGTCCTCCTCCTCCTAGTCCACCACCGCGAGCTCCTCTAAAGGTAAACCCTAACCCTAATTGAGGTGTTTTTGGGTCCAAAATGGACACAGAGACACAGTACGATCTCGTGTTCACTAATACACTGTGTTTGTGTGGTTTTGGACACTTTGTGTCCATTTATTGGACACGTGGACACCCCCAAGCATGCACATATATGTATTTCACCTCTGTACACTTAATCCCCTACCTACACTTGTGTATTTTCGTATTAATTTGGATTTGCATATTGGATTTGGGTTTCGATATAGTGTTTGATACATTGTTTCACCTTGCAACATATCCTACACTTAGAGACGTTTAGTACACAACTAATTATTTTATCCTAGTTCGCAAGTGTACTTTTGGGTAATCTAGGTATATTAGTTTACCAATATCCCCAATGGCCGAAGATTTTAAGGATCGCTGTATTGCAAAAAATGATAGCAACACCTACTTGGAAAATAACAAACCACTATGCAAGAATCAAGACAAAAAGAAAATGGTATTTTATGGTGACTTTGTCACCAGAAAAAATTCTAGTATATATTAATTGATTAATACAAGATGAATTACAATATTTGTTGGATCATTTGTCTCAAGATCCAACACTCAAAAGTCCCAAGAAGAAGAAGAAGAAAAGAATAAAATGAGATCGCTCAACACCCTATGACAACTCCATGAATAAAGTAGATGATCCTCCATACAAGTCTTCCTTCATCTATTGTCTTAAAGTGTGAGTTCTATAGTATGGTTCTCTTTATAGAATTGGTAGGCTATCTCCTTGAATCTCCTCAATGTAAACACATAGATGACATTCCCTTATCCTTCATAAATAGGCCAAGAAAAACATAATTAGGATATGAAAGCCCTTATTAGCCAGCCCAATCATGGTCATCCAAATACAAATTAATACAAAAATACACATATGTATTTCACCTTATATTGCATTGGCTTGGCTTGATTTGGTTGGAGGCAGCAAGGTTTGTTGTTGGAATATAGCAGTAGCATTTGGTAGCAGGGACTTGTGTCTTATTTTAGACAACAAGGGTTTCCTATTTTTACAGGTAACATGGCAACATGTGTAAGAAAACATATAGGTGTGTGTTTGTGTTTGAAAGGGAGTGTCACAAGAGTAATGCGTGAGCATGTGTTAGTATTTTGAGCTGTGAGAGTGTTTGTTCTATTGAGGTTAGTACCAACTAGAAAGTGAGGTTAAAAGAACCTGGGAACTATGGTGTGGTTGTATATATTATGTATATGTATGTGTGTGCTAGTGGAAGAAAGGGGGAGGGTTAACTAGTACCAGGTATTTGGAGAGGAGGGAGAGTTTAGACTAGTATATAGCAGTAAACTAGGGACAGGGTTAGGCTTGAGATGGGAGAGGGTGAACCATTGTGTATATTTAAGTAGGTGTCAAAAGGTTTGTGGATGTGTCTAAGAGCAAGGAGTAACAGTTAGAGTATAGAGCAGTTGAGAGATGGATATATAGAGGGGGAACCATGATGTACATACTTGTCTACCTACTGTCTTTTTAGTATCTATTTCAATATTTAGGATATGTCATGATTAATACGCATATTACTTTTACAAGTCTTTCAATGATGTACTTGTATCTATCTTACAGAATTATCCTCAAATGGATATGGAGCCGAATTACTATCTGCGAAATCATTCGTGGATGTACAACCGTCATCCTGATGACATGTACGGTGTGCGAGATGAATTCATAGAGGGTGTACAACAGTTCCTGCAGTTTGCCAAGGCGTTCCCTCAGTACATGGACGGTACCAAAATTAAGTGTCCGTGTGTGAGATGTCACAACTTAAAATATCATCCAGAAGTGGAAGTCACGTATCATTTATACTCGAAGGGTTTCACGTTGAATTACTATCAGTGGAGCACACACGGAGAACTTGTGTCCTTAGCATCAGAGTATGAGCCTTATGTGGATGTCTACAACCACGCTGCTCACGACGATGGATTGGTGAACATGGTTTTTGATGCGACGGGGCCTAGTTTCGATCCGGACAATCATGATGCACCTGAGGAGGCATCGAACGTCGATGCTGTAAAGTTCATGGAGTTGCTGGAGAATGTAAGGACTCCATTATATCCTGGTTGTGAGGATCATTCACCGTTAGAGGTGGTTACAAGATTGTTGAGCATCAAGTCCGATTTTAATATATCGCAAGATTGCTACAACCGACTTATGGAGTTGATTATAAAAATATTGCATGAGGGTGCTAAGTTGCCTAAAGACTTTTACCGGTCTAAGAGGATGGTGAGATTGCTCTGGATGGGATATAAGAAAATTGATGCATGACGTAACGGGTGCATGTTGTACTACAAAGACGACAAGGATGAAGACGCCTGTAGATTTTGTGGTGCTGATCGCTACAAGGGCAGTAGTAGAGGAAAGTCTGTCGGTAAAAGGAAGCCTACCGATTCGATGCACTATTTGTCGTTGACGCCGCGGTTGCAGCAGTTGTTTATGGTGAAGAAAACTGCAAAAAACATGAATTGGCATAAGCGAGAACAGACCGAAGGAGTGTTGGATCACCTATCTGATGGAGAAGCATGGAAGCACTTTGATCAAGAGTATCCAGATTTTGCTTCTGATCTGCGTAATGTCAGATTGGGTCTCTGCTCCGACGGTTTTCCCCCATTCGGACTTTCGGGATCCCAGTATTCGTGTTGGCCTGTGATCGTCACTCCGTACAATCTACCGCCTTGGATGTGCAAGAAGACTCCGTATATGTTCCTCACCGTTATTATCCCAGGTCCGAACAATCCAAAAAGGAACATTGATGTGTATTTACAGCCATTGATTGATGAGTTGAATCAGCTGTGGGAAGTAGGTTCCAACACGTACGATGAATCTAGAAAACAAAATTTTTAAATACGGGCAGCACTTATGTCGACCATCAATGACTTTCCGGCCTATGGTATGTTATCTGGATGAAGCATGTATGGTCGTCTTTCATGTCCGTATTCAATAGACCGCACTAAGGCTTTTCGTTTGAAACACGGAGGCAAACCGTACTTCTTCGATTGTCATCGACAATTCCTGCTGAAGGATTATCCGTACCGGAGGAACATGAATGCTTTTCGTGCTGGCATTATGGAGAAGGCTAATCCTCCGCCAAGGTGGTCCGGATACACGATATTGGAAGAGGTAAAAGATTTACCAAGGGCTATTAAAGAGTCTGCTACGGGCTACAAGTGTGACGGATTTGGTCGTACTCATAACTGGACGAAGAGGAGTATATTCTAGGATCTGCCATATTGGAGCACCAATATGATTAGACATAATCTTGATGTCATGCATATTGAGAAAAATGTGTTTGACAACATAATTAATACTGTAATTGACGTAAAAGGGAAGACGAAAGACAATCCAAAGGCTAGATTGGACTTGGAAGAAATATGTAGACGTCCTGCATTGTATTTGATAGAGGAGGGGAATGAGAAGTTGAAACAGCCTAAAAAAAAATTTTCACTGGAGAAGAAGGATAAAGTCAGACTTTGTAGGTGGATTCAAGGTCTGAAATTTCCAGACGGGTATGTTTCGAACTTGAGAAGATGCGTCGACCTCAAGGAGAACAAACTGACAGGTATGAAGAGCCATGATTGTCACGTATTTATGAAAAGGTTAATTTCGATTGCATTTCGGGAATTCTTACCCCAGGTTGTTTGGGATCCATTGACCGAGCTTAGCATATTCTTCAGAGATCTTTGTTCTACTAAGTTGCTCGTCGATCGTCTAGAAAAGCAGGAGAACGATATTGCGGTAACACTATGCAAGCTCGAGAAGGTATTTCCTTCTGGATTCTTCGACTCCATGGAGCATTTTCTAATTCATCTTTCCTATGAGGCACGTGTTGGTGGGCCCGTCGGTTATCGATGGATGTACCCGTTTGAGCGGCATTTGAACCACCTAAAGAGGAAGGTGAAAAACAAGGCTCGGGTCGAGGGTTCTATTTGTGAAGCCTATATTCTCGAACAGATTACAAACTTCTGCTCGACGTATTTCAAACCTCATGTTGCTACGAATAGAACAAGGGCTCCAAGAAACGACGATGGATCAAATCAAGAATCTAATGATGGAATACTGAAAGTATTCAATGCGTCCGAAAAGTCTTCGGAAAAAATAAAGAAGAGATATTTGAATGACGAAGAGCTAAGGGCTGCTCAGTTGTATATATTACTCAATTGCGACAAGGATGAAGTGGAGAAACTAAAAGGGTAAGTAATTAATGAGGAGTTTACGTCATCTCAATGCAATAGTATAAGCTAATATTATTGTACTAATCGACGGTTGCTTCATTATTTTTCAGCACATATAATGATGAGTTGAGGTCGGTTAGACCCTACCTAACAGACGAGGCATTAGAACAAGAAATGAGACGTCATTTTTCTTCTTGGTTGAGCGAATATGTAAGCAACTCGGTAATTACTGGCCTCTTCTAATGCAACTGCACAATAAAAAACTTACTATCTCTTATTTGGCATTCAGGTCGATTGTCTAATTTTACCAGAGATTGAATTAATTAGAACTCTTGCCAAGGGACCAATTACTTTTGTTAAAATATAGCCAAGTTACTGTGTCAATGGCTTTAGGTTCAAGTCGACAAATATTCTGATCAAAGACAGCTTCCTGGATCTTGATTCTACGAAAAACAGTTGTTTGTGTATCAAATCTTCGAACTACAAAGTCGTCGATCCAGGAAATGATTTCTTTGGCATCTTACGAGAGATTGTGGAGTTGACATATAATTATGGAAGAGAACCAGCAAAGATCATGTTGTTCAAGTGTGAATGGTTCGATCCGATTGACAAGCATGGTCTTGTGGATATAAACTATAAGCGTAGATATCAAGGCTACGAGCCATTTTTCCTATCAACTCAGGCTCAGCTCGTGTATTTCACATCTTATCCGAGACGGGGAGCAACGAAGTCTGATTGGTGGGCAGTATGCAAGACTAAAGCTAGAGATAGTTTTGATGTTGACGAAAAAGCTTATCAGGAGGATGAGCTACCTCTTGTAACCAATATTGTTGATGTGGACTCCACGAAAGTTACGCATTACACGACAAATGTAGAAGATATAGAATTATTCGAAGAGGAAGGCGAAGCCGACGAAGGCGAAGATGAAACTGAAGATGAAGAATAGGAGAAAGAGGAAGATGAGGTCGAGGAAGACGAAGAAGATGAATATTCTGAAGATGATTGAGAGAGATGTAATTTTTTTTTAGATGTTTCTTTTAGAATGTACTATCTCGACTTAGATGTTTCTTGTAGAATGTACTATCTGAACTTAGATGTTTCTTGTAGAATATACTATCTGGACTTAGATATTTCTTGTAAAATGTATCATCATATGTTGTCTTGGTTATTATCTTATCATTGTTGTACTTTTATATTTCTAATTTATTATTATTTGTTGTATCTCATCATATGTTGTTATCAGATATGACAGGTCATCGCGGATCATTCCGTATGTCCCAACATGGGGCACGGGGTACAACTGGCAGAGGACAGGATACTCCTTTGGTACCTCCTACTGGTATCGGCTCTGGATCCTCGTCGCCCAGTACTCCTGTGTATCGGACAGTACCTCCGCCTGCCATGACGCTACGTGGCATATCTCTTGGGACGAGTAGTTCCAGGCCTGAGACTGCTCCGTCGTCTAGCGTTCCTCCTGCTAATACGACGATGGAGACAGATGAGCAGATGAAGGAGGCTGAGCCGACGACCGGCCAGTATCAGGCAGATGATGCATGCGCACCTCCGGAGGAGACGAGGACGGAGATCTGGGACGATGGTACAAAGTAAGTGTTTTGGTTTATCATTTTTTTCCTGTGTTTATCATAAATAAACTTTTCTCATTAATATAATATGTCTGTATAGATATCGTCCTCCGTCGGTACAGAGATGCCTAGGCCACTTCTTGAGGACTAATTATGGTGGTCCTTGGATAAACTACTCTGATGCTTCGGACGAGAGGAAGGCCTACTGGTTTGCGTCAAGGTTAAAATATATTTTCTTTTAACATAAATCATATAATTTTTGCATACTATATATAACTAATAAATATTTGGTTTGCACTCTTCTAGGATATATTTTTCTATCCACCGCACCGGGCCGAGATGATCGAGGGGATGTTTCATGCCGTCGATGTTAAGCTGATCTGCAATGCTATTAATGATCAGAAGACTCGTGAACATGCCGGAAAGCCGATCCAAGGTTGGGTCACCCCTAAGTAGTGGACTGCGATGAAGGCTCGATTTGACGAGCCAAGGTACAAGGAAAAGTCTAAGAATGCCAATGCGGCTAGGAAGCAGGGGTCAAAGTGGTACGGTGGGTCGATTCCGATGACAGAACATTTCCGTCGTTTGGTATATTTTTTTATTTCAGAAATATTATTTTAATGTAACTCCGATAAATTAGTAAAAGGTGATATATTTAATTACAGGTAAGGAGGGATGATGACGCTAATATGGTGACTGTCTTCCTGGACACACATCGGAAGGGCGGAAAGCTTATTGACGAGAGGGCAGAGCAGGCCTATGTAAGTATTATAATTCTATTTATTAATTTTAATACTTCTTGTTAGTTTTTATATAACTTAGTAAATATGCATGCAAATAGATATTCATGTAGTTAGTAATAATAAGTACATTAGACATTAGAAGTTATAGAGTATCCATGCTTTCTAGACCGAGTTTGAACGGCTTAAGGATCGGGCGGCTGCTAGTGCACATGCTACGGGAGAGGCCGGTACTTCCTCGCAGTCCACTCCAGCTCCGTCGGATGACGAGCTGTGGTTGACCGCCGTTGGTGGTCTCCACAGGGTACGTACTACGGTACGGGATCCTATGGCTCCCTAGTTGCGACACAGTCCTCTAGGGCCTCCCATGCTAGTGTGCATGGCCCACAGCCCTCCCAGGAGTCTGCTCGAGTCCAGCAGATGGTAGAGTCTGTCCGTGACGAGCTGCTACGACGGATCCAGGAGCAGCACCAGACGGACGATGCTGCGCTCATAGCACGATTGGATACGCTCGACCGCAGCATTATAAAGCTCAGGGATGTGACTGAGAGGACAGAGCGGGGCGTCACTGATCTTAGAGCATCGACGGAGCGCAGCGTGACGGATCTGCAGGCATCACAGCTGTCCATGGGCAAGAGGCTCACGTTGATGCAAGATTCGATGGTTGATAGCAGTACGAGGCTGTTATCTACCATGCATTCTGTCACGACCCGCACCCTGTATAGGGGCACAAGAAGTGGGTACGTCCAGCCTATGCCGCAGTGTCAGCGGTAGTAAGTTATTCTAGGTTGCTAAGTAATCTCATACAGTGAATATAATGTACTTGTCCAGATATCAGCTCCGAATGGAGGACAAGTAAAGGATAGGATATACTCAATCACAGTCTAAAACACGATAAGATAACACAGAAGTTATACCTAAGGAATTAAAGACAACAACAACTAACTACTAAAATAATACAACAATGTCTCAAACCAACTTAATACAAACTCAATATCTTAACTTTAATACAACAAGTCAAAACATGAAAGCTAAAGTAGTCTACTAGCTAATCTCCTGAATCACTCCTGAGAGTCGGGACCAAAGGTAGCTAATCCCTCGCCAGGTCCATGGTAAGTAGGGCATGTGTCCTCAGGATTATCATCTGTAATATTTTCAACAGGTCCAATCAGGACAGGAACGAGTACAACTCATCTTGAAAACCCAAGTAAATGACAATGAACTATAAAGCAGTTATAGACAGTTTTATTGATGAGCATGGCAGTTTTATACAGGTAATGATGGCATAGAGAAACAGTAAGATACAAGAAAAGAAAGGTAACTAAAATAAGAGAAGAATCATGGCAATGAAGACTGTAATAAAAGCTAACCGAACTAGAATAACATGTACGAGTCCAGACAGTACGATATAAGTCTAATGTAATCCCAGTGTGAGTCCAGTCCATATAATCCGATACCAGATGATTTCCGGTACAAGATGAGTCCAACAGTGATCAATGAATCCAGGGTGAGTCCAACTATGATCTAACAGTGTATTTTAAAATACCGAGGTCGACGTGTAAACGGCTGTAGGTATCAGGCACATGTCTCACTGATCGGGCAAGAGATGGCTATGCTTCCGGTAGATTTCAGTGGGAGATTCCGGATTTGGGGTATGTCTACATGTCTTACTCAATATTTCTCCGCCCAGCAAGTAAATCCAAAATCGAGATGAGTCTGGCCAATACATGATGATTCCAGAAATGATTCCGGAATGATTCCAATGACTCCAGTAATAGAGGCCAGCAAATAAGGTATGTGTCGATACATGAATCCAGAAATATCCATACGTGTAGATACAGAGAATCACATAGAACTAACTAGAACTGAAATACAGTAATTGACAAATAAATGAGAGAACTATCAGAGAATGTACTCGCCTGATACTCTGAAAAGAGTAGTGTAATATCAGATGTCTGTACCAGGATCACAATGTCCTAAAATAGAGCAATACAGTTATGACATGTCTAATATGAAGGTAAATGTAAGATACAATGCAATCTACATGATTTCTAAGCCAATCTAGGTCAAAGTCAAATTTGTTCAACACTACAGTCAAACTAAGTCAAATCAAGTCATACTAGGTCACAAGAAGTTAAACTAAGTCATACAAGGTCAAACAAGGTTAAACAAGTCTAATCTAGGTTAAAGTCAACTCTTGGTTAAACATTCTAGCCAAACTAGTCAAGATATCTAGGGTTTAGTCAACAATGGTCAGAATAGTCAATTACTAGTCAATATGATCAAACTAGGTCAAAGTCTAGACCAACTAAGGTTTTGGGTCAACAAAGACTAGTCAACAAGGTAATTAGGTCAATGGTCAACTATCTAAGTCAATACTCCATAAGACTAACTCAAACCATGACACAACCTCTAAGTATTCCACTTAACCCCATACATACCTTAATCTACATAGGACTATCCACATAACCTATATGGTCAAACCTAAACCAATTAGTCAGTAGTCTATGGTTTAGTCAACTTAGTTAAACTAGTCCTTTTAAGTCTATCCAAGTCATTTCTAGGTCAATTTGGTCATGGTTGACCTATAGTTGACTTTGGTCAACCATGGTCAACAAGGGTCAACTATCTAGTCAACCTAGGTCTACTAAGCCTATTGGTCAATTCCAAACTCACTAACCATAGGCTAGTGTAACTAGGACACTACCATATGTATACAATATATATAGCCATTATATATATACAATATATCTCTAATACCATATAGTCTCACCTATATATAACCTACATATATATCCAACTATATAATACCCACATATATATATATAGTACCCACATATATACATAATATATATATATATCCCAATGTATATAACATATATATATACTCTCATATATATACCAACTATATATAGATAACCAAATATATATACAAATATATCAATATATATATATACTAATATATACCATATATATATATATATATATATATATATATATATATATATATATATATATATTTTTATATATATATATATATATATATATATATATATATATATATATATATATATATATATATATATATATATATATATATATTTGTATATATATATATATATATATATATATATATATATATATATATACAACATACATATATACATATATATATATATATATATATATATATATATAGAGAGAGAGAACAATAGAGAGAGAGAGATGTGAGAGAGTGAGAGAGATAGAGAGTGAACAAAAGAGAGAGAGATATGGGAGTGTGTCATGACAGCAAGGGGGGTTCTATTCTCAAAAATCTGAGAAGGGGGGACACTCACACATACATATATATATACCTATTTATATATACACACATATCTACATATATACATATCCATATACTCTAAGACACACACCTACACACTCATATACATATATACTTACATATACAGTATATATACAGACAAATATACGTATATACATCAATCAAAATCGATTTGAAAATGGATTTTATAAACTGAAAAATACCCAATTATCACTGTTCATAACTGAACCCATAGGTAACCACCCAAAATCGATCTAAACCCAACTATAACCTAAAACCAAGGGTTGGTACTCGTGTCCCCACACATGTACGTGTCGTGTGTGTCCATGGGAGTCCACCACAACACGACACGGCGTGTCCAGTGTCAAAAATACAAAATCGGGTAAGTTTCAGTATCACAGCGTCGTGCAGAGATGCACACGCGTGTAGGACACGACACACGTGTCCATGTGTCTCGTAGTCTTGTCCCTTGGTTCGTCTAGGGTTGGTCTAGCTATTAGGTAGCCTGCACAGTGTCCACGTGTCGTACAGTGTCGTGTCCAAGCCCGTATCAGAGCCCAAATTCCACGTGTGTGCTGTCAGTGCAAATTCGATGCACACACGAATTCGTGTCCTACACTACACTAGAAGACACGAAACTTGGGGGACATGTTCGCAGACATTGCCCCCTCGTGTCCACCAAGTGTCACCCTCCACGTGTCGTGCCGTGTCCTACGTGAGCCTCAAACAGCAGGGGACTGAACGCGCGCGTGGCACGGTTTCGTACAGCGAGGACAGAGCCTCGTGGACACGACACACGCATCGATACATATCGTGCTCATGTTATGGTGTAGCCTAGGTCTAGGGCTAGGGTTTAGGCCTGACACTTTGTGTCCACGTCGTGTCTAGACACGACACGAAGGTCGTGTCAGTGCGTGTTTTAATACTGTGTACAGTGTAGACTAAACCAGTGCGCGTGTGATTACGTGTCCGATACGACACGAGAGTGTCTCAAACTCAAGGGGGGCTTGTCAGATGGTGCCCCCACCTCTGTGCCAAGTGGCACGTGTCCATGTGTCCAATTCATGGAGAAAACAGTATCGGGTAGCAGGGGACAGTGCACGGTGTGTGCACAGCGTGTTTGTGCCTATTTTGGACACGGATATGACACGATAACGTGCTCAGTCCACTAGGGTTGTGACCTACAAGTCTAGGGCTACCCAAAAATGTATTTTGTTTTGGAAAACAACAACTTTTATTCCTAAGTGGCATTTCACCAAACACACTAATTTAAGCACAGATACGTGTCCGATACGGACACCAAACCCAATCTATTTCCTACCAAACTTGACCCACAGCTAGGGTATACCTATATGCATGCAACCATGAAGATAAAACACAATATTAACAAGGTTTGGGGGTATTTACCTATGAGTGCAAAATCCTCAATAATAGGCCTATTTGAATGAAAACATCCTTCAACTCCCAATGTCCAAAGCTCCACTATTTCTTGCTAGCAAGCCATAAATGGTATCCTCTAGTGTAGGGGAGTCCAATGCAAGAAACTAGACTCAATTTGGAGTTAAAATGATTAAATGGTGAGGGTGTGAAATTGTAGGGAAAAACTAGATTTTAAGTGTAATGAAAATGGCATGAATGAAGGGGGGTGTTCATATAGGATGGGGGCATGGTGTGGCCAGCCATAGGGGGGGTAGGGTAGATATTTAGGGTTCCTACCACCTTACAAACTTAGCTCCTAAGGCTTGGACCAAGTAGATTGATATTTAGGTTTCTAGGAAATATCTTAGATAGGTAATATCTAGATATTTGTAAACTAGATATTTATACATAAAGCTAACATCCTCTACTTAGTCTTCTAGGTGAGTTGCTAACCTCTAGATTAGTGCTAAACTAGGTTAGGAGCCAACATGACACTAATCAACTAATTAAATAATAATAAATTACATAAATCCAAATAAATTCTAATAAATTACCAAAATACCCTTTTGACCAAAAAGTGGTAATTTGATATCCTAATCACATGGTTAGGCTTACCTGGTCATGGTTAGTCTCTAGGTTATGAAATCTCTAGGGTTTACACTAGGGTTATACTAGTAAAATTATAAAGTCATAAGCCATGACTTAGAAAATAGTTTTAAACTATCTAAAAATCACCAAAATTCATAACATGACTAAATCACCATTATTTAATAATAAAAAAAAATTCAAAATATCCCAATTTCAGAAAATTGGGTGTTACACATTCCTACCACGAGCGACTAGCAGCGTTGGAGCATTATTGTCCTCCGGGTGCACCTTCATCGTCGTCGACTCTGCCGACGTCACTACCTCCGACTCCACCGACGTCACTACCTTTTTCATCGGGGATGATTTCACGGGAGGAGTACGAGATGTTCCTATCCTTGAGGCGCGGCAGTGCCCCTCCTCCAGATCCGCAGTAGTCCGAGTTAGGAATATTTTTTTAGTGTTTGTTTATCTTATTTCAGTATTGGTTGTGGATTATTTGTTTGTGTAGACTTCATTATTGGTTGTGGATTCATGTGGATATTGGTTGTATACTTTGGATCGACGATTATCGACTTTGGATATTTTACTCTTTTACACTTTTACTCTTGTTTGTGTTGATACATATGTATATTGTGATGTACCGGTGTTGAGTGTTCCACCGAAGGGGTCGGCAAACCCAAGATAAAAATGTGCTTCTGTGTATTTATTATTATTTATTAAACTGTAGGAAAAAAATGTGATTCTGTGGACATTTTGTATTTATTTTTTTATTTTTTTGTATTTTAGCGACGTTTAGCGACGTCTACCTGCGTCGCTAAACGTTAGTAAACGATGCTAAATTACCAGGTATAGCGACGTTTACCGACGTTTACTGACCCATTTTTCCTCTGCTACAGAGTCGGTAGACGTCGGTAAAAGTAGCATACGTCGCTAAATTCACCGACGTTGACCGACATCAGAGAGACGTCACCATTTTTTCGACGTGGTGTCGGTGAACATCGGTGATTAGCGACGTTTACTTAGCGTCGGTAATGGCGACGATTACCGACGTTTTGCCTGTCAGCAATATGGCTTTCCGCGATCACAGGAAAATATCGCTAAACACGTTGGTAAATACGATTAGCGACGCTTTTTGTCATTTTAGCGACGCTTTTTGGCATCGCTAATATGACATATTCTAGTATTGTACACATAATGCACACATAAAAAAATTTGGAGGCCTATGAATTCGGAAGGCCTAGTACAGTCGTACCTATTAAACTCCTATAAAACTGGTCTTGACAACATGTTGGTTTTAATTGAGTTGGCAAAAGGCCACTCACCAGTACACGACAATGTACTGATCTTTCCCCAGTCCTGCAGGTGCGGGGAGTAGTTTAGATGGCTCTGAGGCGTCAGAGAGTTTGTTGGGCTAGTTGGAGCTTGTCATGCAAAGATGTGATTTTCTGTTATAAATGACATAATATATGTAACATCATATATTCCTTGAGTTGTAAGCCTTGTGATTGTGTTGAGAGAGAGAGTGTGTGTGCTTATAATCAAGTTGTTCTTTGGCTTCAAGCCGTTGTAATTCCGCTGCAATATTATCAATAAAAATATTCATTTTTGTATATCGTCTATCAACTCTTTTTTTTACTGTAATGACTTGTCTTTGAGATGTTTTAATCGATCGTGTTTGGTGATTGCCTTGTATATGTCACTTCCCGATCCCGCATAGTCCTTTCATCCTCGTTTTGAACTATATGAAACTATTAGTCCTGCTTGGACGTTCATGTGATGTCATGCAAGCCTAAATTGTGCTTGTACAAGACCAAGACCAGTACAATGACAAAATAAACAGAATAGACAACAACACAACGGAACTTAATGCATAAAATTGAACATTGGGCAATATTACAAAAATTAGAATTAAACACAATGATAACAAAAACATATTATCTTTATTGATAACATTGAATCAATTACAAGACTCTCAATAGCTCTCTGATACATGTCGTATTTGGCTTACAATGTCACGCCCCAGAACCAGAATACTGTAGAGCGGGGGAATGACTCAGCCAGCTACGTATTACGGGTAGATGAATACCGTATAATATGATCAATGCTGTCTACAAGACGAGGGGGTGCATACTACATGAAAGTCTCCCTATGGTCACTTTACTTCTATTATCTCAATCATTCAAACAAGAAACAGAAATAGAGAACATGTGAGATAAAGCAGTAAGGCGTCCCAAACACTCAGTCAAAATATTCTTGATATCTGGCTTTACAAAATACAGCCAGATGATGTAGTAAGTATACACAATTGTTAGCAGCTGCAGTCTGACTTAGTTACAATTATGCAAAAGTAGGTACAAGATAATCCGACTAACATGTCGTTGCCAAACGGCAAAGTATAAAGTAGATAACAAAACGGACGGGGAAGTAAGAAACCCACTCGAGTCCTCCTGCGATCATCCCTCTAGTGTTGACCATCTTGGAGGTAGAAGTAAGCTGGATCCTCAGGGACCGGCTCTAAATCTGTCCATGCAAAACCAGAGAGGTTAGACCTCTAATAGCAAGTACCGCAAAGGAGCACGATATGAGGAATGAAGCCAGTAATAAGAGAATATGATAATAGATCTCTGCTATCTACTAGGACTCACACAACATCACGACACTTCGAACCAACCTCCCAACCAAACAAGGACAGAAGTTGGCCCGTCATGTCCTGACATTCTGATCATCTCAGTTAAATAACAGAGTAGGTACAGTACACAAACAAATCAATTTAAACGGCCAGGCAACTACTACGGCTTGCTATTGTGAGTCCCAAGTTATCCTGGAATTATGTAATAAAGGATTTCTCAGTTCTTACTATGCACAAGCAAGGCTAGTTTATCCAGTCAATCAATTGTGCCAATCATGAATTAGACGAGTCCCAGCGGGACGCCCGTCATTAATATACAATATTCAATAGATAATATAACCAGATACCGCTCCCTGCCCGTGTGGCAGATTTGCAGTATCTGTGGGGACCAATCGGCCTGTCGGGCACTACTAGTCCCAAGAGGGCTGCCATGTAAGAACTCGAGAATCCATTCTCTCCATGCAATCATTATTTTATTTAACTTAATAGTCTCTACGTTGAGTGAAGTACCATGCTGTGGATCATGGTCATTCAGAATGAGTACTTTCGTACGGGGTACGATATGCACAACTCTACAATGATACCAGTGCGGTCAGGTTGTAGGTCTTACATAGCGTAATGCAACAATCAAAACTAACCATGGAGTAATCATGCCTTGACCATAAAGTACACATGCTTCTTTGATAAGATAAATAAATAATAAATGAATTGAAGCCTGCATGTGCCTGTATGCCAATATTCGGGATTAGCCAGTCGATTTCAATAGTTCATAATTAATATGAATGTGTCTCATTCATTCAATTCAAAAAGACGACTAGCCAGTCTCTTAGTTCCAACTAGGAACGCATGATCAATTATTAGTCAAGGTCACAATCATTATCAATGGTGACAAGGCATGAAAGTCAACTAGTATTCAGTGGGGTCAAGTCTACAACTCTCAGGATTTAATTCCAGTCAATCGGGGTATATCTATAACTCAATTCACGACACATGGTACATCCCACGTAACAATCTATATTTAACAGAAATATTAACATATCATGATTATATCAAGTTTAAATATCTAATAAAATATCAATATACAGGGGTATAGAAGATCCAGGGTAAGTAGGGTCAGGTCCAGTTGCGCCTAAACATCAGGTTGCGCCTGAGTCAGACTGCGCTCAAGTCAGGCTGCGCTCAAGTCAGGCTACGCTCAAGTCAGGCTACGCTCAAGTTAGCGTATGCAAGACATACGTCTCCAAGAGGCAGCGTATGGACTCCATACGACTCCTCTTCAAGGCAGCGTATGTACTCCATACGACTCCTCATCAAGGCAGCGTATGCAAGACATACGCCTCCAAAAGGCAACGTATGAGTCAGACTGCGCTGCGCTAAAGAGCGCACGCAGCTCAGTGGCGCAAGCTAAAAAGCTCGCACACACTGCTCACTGTCTTCTCCAAATCAGCAAGAACTCCATGGTTTGAACCCAAAGCTTCAAAAGTCCATAACTTGGTCAAAATAAGTCCAAATCCAACTTTTTAAAGGTCAAAATTGGGTAGAATAAAATTCTCTACAACATGGAATCATCAAAACTTGAAAACAAAGAAGTTTGATAGATCAAAACTATCAAAATCCGAAAATAAGTAATTTCTAGATCTACAAAAATTAAAGCCTCAAAATGAAAAATGACAAGTTCTAATGTATCTTAGAAACATGAGGAGAAGCTAATGGAACAAAAAAATGGGCTCTCTTGTGGAAGTAAGTTGCACTTGCCTACGAGTTGGTAGGTAGAGGGAGTTATGAAGAAGAAGAAGAGTAAATGAGAAGGAGAAGTAATAAAGAGAGAGAGAGAAAGGATTGGGGCTTTAAATGGTGATGATGGGTTCGGTTCATGATGAACCACCATAACCCGAAAATAAACCAACCTAGGCCAAACCTAAAGTAAGCTAAAGCAGAGAATAAAAGCAGAAAGTAAAATACAGAAAATTAATTGCAGGAAATTAATTAACATGAATTTAAAGAGATTTAAATACAAAACAATACATGATAAATATTTAAATAAATATATTAAAGCAGTACATGTATTAAAAATACGTATTCTGGGAACGGGGAGTGACATACAATCTCTTAGGAACTATACAGAATTACAATGATCCCGTTCCACACATTACATCTCTTTATATACAAAATCAACTCTTGCAATAGATGACCGTCTCTTGGATATAAAATTCATCTCTTTGCATCTCTTATGATTTCTGGCTCCTAAGGATGAGATTCGGGCTATCGCTTCGGATTATTCATTTCGTCCAAATTGTACCTGCAGGCAAGCTGGTGGTGGATCAGTACATTAATGTACTGGTGAATAAGACAAAGACTACACCGTCTGAAACGATCACTAAGTATTCATGAGAAAACGTTGCATTGTTAGTAATCTTTCTATCTTTTACCTACGTTTATTTCATGCAGTACAGAGTCATATTACTTCTTTTGAAAATACTTTTGAAAAGCAACATTTTATTCTTTTCCATTCAGGCCAAATATCAGATCAATTCCATGTACGAAGACAATCGCAACTATTCAGATGTGTACAGCGTGTTTCGTGAGCCATGATCCATTTCATTAGGGACATAAGCAATAATCTAGGCATCATACAGCTTTATTAACTCTCGAAAAAATAACATTTCGTTTGCATCAGATTTATTCATAGAAGCATTTCATGATAGAAACGTAAGCATTAACGGACATCAGTACTTATTCAGTGATTCTTATGCATGGCTGATGGTCCATCCCTGAACAATACAAAGATAGAAAAATATAATATACATATCCGACAATGTTCCATGTTCGTCTCTGCAGAGTTAGACTATCAATAATTCTTCTATATGCTTGCCATCGATTAGCAGCTGTGACTCAAGGCTCAGCTATGCACTAACACATATGTATATCAACAATTGTGACTCATGGTTCAGCTCTGCACTGATAACACATGTTAGCAGTTATGGCTCAGGGTTCAGCTCTTCACTAATCGACACCTATCTACATGATGGTCCATGGCTCTATTCCCATGATTAGCCGCTGTGACACATTGGTTCAGCTCGTCTCTAATAGACACAATACCTCCTCTAATCACGAGATCTAACATTCACCTCAGGGATGCTATTACAATCTCTCCGAGGCCGATCGATTTTCAGTGCACGTCAAGAGACTATTACCTTGTACACAAGTTATTCGAGACCAATGCATGAATACAACTCTATCAGATAAATCTCTATGATGCACATATTATCGATCAGCAATCATTTCATCTTTTCTCTTCTTTCCGTATGACATAGCCAATAGCTCCTCTCTTCATTTCATTCATTCAAACAACAGAGTTATAACTCTGCTTTTCTCTTTTTCGATCATTCATTAAATCAGTACAAGTGCCATCATTCATTCATTTCAGCATACAATCAGGAATATGAAACCCTTTAACTTATAAAAGCATGGTAATATTTCTATAACATTAAGCATAGCAGTCTACTCTTGATAGCAAACAATTAGGGACATGCAAACATCTCTTTTATTTCTTATTAGGCATGGCAACAGTCATCAATTGAAGCAACATTCTAACTTTTAGCATGACAACAGGACTGGCCCTGGCCCAGGGCGGCAAGAGCGACCGTCCAGGACCTTCGGATCATGGGGGACCCCCAAAGAAAAAAGATAAATATGTTAATAATTTTGTATCTCAAAATAGAACTAATACATATTATGGGCCCTTTTAAACACAAAGTTATTGTGGTGTAGTGGTTAGTACTTTAGATTCCTTATTGAAGGTCCTAAGCTCAATCTTTAATTGTAGCTTTTTTTAATATTTTTTAAAATATTTTTACATTATATATGTATGGGACTTTATTTTGAAAGTTCATCCTAGGCCCACATGACCTCAGGACCGGCCCTGCATGGCAATATCTTACATAGCAATGGATTCGATCATTTAGCAACATGAAAAAAATTCTCTATTAAAGAATATTGGGTCATCATACTAGCATTCTCAATGATTATGTTCTTGTTCTTAATCATAAGCATTCATTCAAAATCATATATTCTTTATTAGAAGTGAAAAGAATCAGAAAGCATAGTCCTTGTCCAGTCACCCAGATCGATCGTTTTTTGTTCCAGAGCCATCAATCCAATCTTTATGTCTTGATAGTGCCTTCGCGGAGCGAGATACTACAGTACAAGTACAATTTATGCTTGTACAAGATCACGTTCAGTGGTGACTTTCGATTCTGCGTGATTGATACGTGACACTACTAACATGGATGAAATTTTTTTTACAAAACCTACACAGCCACAACAGGATTTGAACCAGGGACCGCACTTATTAAGACATTCACTCAACCACTTACGCTATAACCTACCTGTGATATACTAGTAGCTCTTTATATTTATTTAAGTCCGAGCTATAGTCCGGAAAAGTCCTGTTTATGCTCCGCCCCTGAGCTTAGGTTCATCGAAAATCATTGACTTCAGTAAATAGAGCAGTGTTGCATTTACAAGATCATTTAACCAAGATGCAACTATATATGGTACAAGAGAAACCACAGTAAATGAAAGAAAAATGATCTCGAGTAGTTTAGGTTAGGGCTTACATTTACATGACATGCTATATATATAAGCGCTACATATATCATAATATCCCCTGAACATTTTTTGAGCACATGTACTCGATAACCAAACCCTAATATTATACGGAAGTTGGAACTCGATAACCTAACTAGGAATAAGCATAATATAACATTCATCAAAGACAAGTGTTTGATCTTGTTTTCTCTTAAAAGTATTCACATGTGGGATGAGTACTGTGTGTGTGGTGATCGTGCACATCACACCTTCCCCTCCCTCTTCTGAAACTTCCATGCAGAAACAAAGTGCATTGGTGTTCCTTTCCACCCAACCAGCAGGGACTTGCCATCTTTCTCTATGGTGCATGAATCACCAGCAGCAAACTGCTTCAGGAGAAGGCTGGCTTGGTAAGCCGAGTACTCGTTGAGCTCCGCCTCCGCGAGCCCGAACCTCGCGAAGAACTCCCTCCACACGCCTATCCCGACGTGCCTCACCACCCTCTCGCTGCCTTCGGTCGCGACCATGCTCCGGATCCCCTGCGAGAAGAAGTTCCCCTCGAGCGCGAACCGGTTGACGTCCGTCCTCTCCATCACGCTGTCGAGGCAGTCGAACAGCGAGCTGAAGTAGAACAGGGCCTCGGTGAAGCGGTTGATGAAGGACGGGGAGTTGTGCTTGGCCTCGACGTCGATGACCGTCAAGATGCAGGGCTTCACCTTCCATATCACCCTCATCATATTCTCCAAGCTGCCGGGCTTCACGATGAGGCTGTTCATGGCCATGTCGGAATATATGCCAACCGTCTCGCCGAGACCGATGTCGAACATGCCTTCCTTCAGCTGCTTCATGTCGGACACGACCACGGTCTTGAACTCGAAAGGCAACCCCAGGCTCCGAGCGAAGCCCATGAGCCTCTTGCCGGTCGCCGCGTTCACCTTCTCCGCCAACCCTATTGCACTGATCTTGAGAGACTCGACCGGGCAAGCGACCCTTGTCGCCAGAGCCTGGATGAGTATCGTCCACTGGAGGCCGTGCTTGATCGAAAGATCGATCAGATGGATCCTTTTCGCGGTCGACAAGGCGTCTAGTATGGACTGGATTGCGGTGAACTGCGTGACCTGCGAGAACGGCAGCGTGTTGTGGCAGATCAGCTGGAGAGGGTGGCTCGCCAGCATCGCGTCGATGACCTCCTCCGCGGTCATCGTCCCGTTCCCCTTCGGCCCCTTCGAGGAAAGCCTGCCGGTCTCCCTCTCGATCCTCTCCTGTAGGGCGTCCGTGAAGTAGTAGATGACTCTCTGGACCGGGTTCCCGATGTTGGAGGACATCATGTAGCACTGCCTCAGCAGGTTGCTCGCGCGGTCGTACTGCCGGTTGGTCACCTTCTCCGCCGCGGCGAGGAGGAAGCTCGCGAGCTCGACGTTCTTGATCTCGTCGGTGGTGAGACAAGACAGAGATAGCCCGTAAGGGGCTGGTACTGCGATAGAATCGTCACCGTCTCCCGGTGCGGACAGCTGGATGAAATGGGCCGCGGCGACCCTCATCACTTCCTCCGTCGACAGAACGCCGCTCCCGACGGCCGGTTTCATCTCCCTGCCGACTGCGGCGCCGCAGCCGATGGTCCTCTCCTTGCTCATGCTGTTGTAGCTCTGCCGGTACTGCTTCAGTATGTCCAGAGACGAGAAGGAGGTATGGTGAGTCTTCTTCTTCGGCAGCAGGATCTCCGAGATTTCGTTCGACCTCTCGTGGTCTTTGCCGGCCGAAGTCGGCCGGGCCGCGGCGGCAGTAGAGACTTCAGTGAAGTGGGCATCCTCCATCATGAACACTGGCAAGAACTGCGGATAGTTGGTTGGGAAACCTCCATAGTTCGACCACATGTTCTGGTCCACAGCTCCTCTGCTGCCAGTCTCCTGTGGCGAGAAGAGAGACTCTGACTTCACAGAAGAGTTGGCTACAGAACCCTGAGGGGGATAGTTGACATCAAAGCCATATTCCTCAAAGGAGAAGATGGGGTTCATCATGTTAGAACCTGGTGGTTGTTACTGGTACTAACTGGTCTAGTCTTTGGCTAGGAAGAAAGCATGTAGGAAGTTCACATATATACCAACTGAGTGATCACTAACAACACCATTTGAAGCAGTCAAGATTCTCAGACACCAGCTACATGTTAATTTGGAAGGAAGCCTACAAGAAAGAGGGAGGAAGCATGATGGTTTTTAATTTAGAGCATTGGTTTGTATTTTGTACAATCCACATAAGGAAAAGATTCACTTTGCATATAAAATTCTCTTGAAGTTTACATTTGGTTTTGTATATTCTTCAAATCTGCACCACATACATTTTAGGTCACTCTCATTTCTACTCAATTTGGCTGGATGTGCATGGGAAGTGGGAACTAACCTTTACTAGCTTGAATAATTGGCAGAATGCATGTCACCAGAGTACCTTCCTTCTCAATTTATTCTAATCTTAGAATAAGTGGTGAATGAGCGGCGTTAGTTCCAATATCTTTAGTAATATAAAGGATCTTCAAAACACTTCAAGATCGAACCCTCTAAGTCATTTGTATATCATCAATTATTTTATTTAAAAAAAAAAATTTTAATTAATTACCTTTTTTTATCTTCTGTGTGGATAACCGAATCCTCTCTCCTCACTTAAAAAATTAAAAACCACCCGATACTAATATATTTAAAATTAAAATTATGTTTAAACTAACTATATAATATTATCTAATTAAACACATATTCAGAATTTAAAAAATAATAATCATAACAAATCATATTCAAATTATATTTAAAATATTCTAATAGAATTTAAATTTTTATATACTTTATTAATACTATCATTTTTTTTATACCTGCAATGCACATCAACGTGACTAGTTTTGTAATAATGAAACATACACATTGAGATATGATATTGCTTCTTCCATTAATTAGGCCAATTTTAATTTTAAACAACTTCAACTTAACTTATTTTATTTTTATTACTGTCACTTAATATACATGACTACCACAATTTTTAGTTTAATACCCTAAAATAATTTTTAACAAGTTATTTACCACCAATTTGAATTTTTTTAATTACTCCATCCAGTCTCCCATCATACTATATGATGGCGTGCAAAGCACCCGACTATCTGGATCAATTTGTCCATGACTAAAACATAATTTACTTTGTTGTCATTTAAAATAATTAAAAGGAGGTTTAGGGGGCAATGTGTAAAACTTAGGATCAGGTTAGAAAGATGGGAGAAGATTGTTTCTTTAATTAGGGTTAGGTATTAGAAAGGAGGAAGGATATAATTATTTTTTAAGTAAATTTTGATTATGGCTAGGTTTAGGAACGAATGGTGTAATATCTTGTTTATTGTAATTATGTTTGATTATTACTGTAATTATGTTTGATTTATTACTATAAGAGTACTGTGGTAATTTGTCGCTAATGCCAACTTGAATGGACTGTTTAACGGGACGGTAGCCCTCTGCAAAATGGAAGGCTCTCCAATATCAGAAGGACTAGCTATTCAACTAGTTCTCAGTCTCCATAAAAGAAAGGGGATTCTCAATATTATTATAGAAAGTGACAGCAAAGTGCTCATCGATACCATTCTTCATAAAGAATTGGATTTCCCAATGGAGGATTAGACATGTTGTTGAAGAATATCGAGCAATCCTACTTCAATACACTGATATCTAGCTCCTTCACTTACTCTCCGTGTGGAGCAAACTCGGTTGCACACTCTATGGCGACTCATTGTTTGATCGATGATCTTTCTAATGTCTGAAAGGTTCTTAGAAGAACCTTCTTTATGTACTCCGGTTCATATCTTTCAAGATATGGCCACAACTAATCCTGGTTAATTTTGAATGAAATTATTTTCTCAAAAAAAATAGTTCAGGATATACAAGTGAGGAAAAAAAAAAATTTGAAATTCACACATTATTTAGTTGATTAAAAAGACTATAATGTGTTAGCTTTCAAACAAAAGAGAATAATATGTTAAAGTGAAAAACAAAATATTTAAATAAAATTGGCATAACGATTCCAATGTTTTTTTTTTTCTTTCAGCTACTTAAAAAAAAGGAGCATGTTTGCATGTTTGGAGTGAAAGAGAAGAGGAACACTATGGATTTCTGCTGGGTCATTCCTGTTCCCTACCCCCTCATAATTAAGAAAGATAAAAAAAATCTCTCAAAAAACCAAAAAAACAACAACAACAACAACAACAACAAAAAAGGCAATTTGGGACGCCATGCTTTCTTTTCCTTTTTTTTTTCTCGCTCTCACTAGCAAGACCAGACACTTTCCAAAAGCAAACCACTCACCAAGGATTAAAAATAAATAGAAAAAGGAAAAAAAAAAAAAAAGTATGATTACCTTCACTAGATCCCACCACAAATCCTAACTTTCATCTCATGTTCCGTCTCCCAATTCACCCGACCAACTTTTAGAATATTAACCAAGATGCCTACTGCTTAAAGATTCCATATTCTTATATACTTAGTCTCTCATTGGTGTGAGCTGGGTGAAACTTTCATATATTAATTTTGCTTAAAAGCATCTCCAATGAAATTGTCTTGTTTTGTATTGTAATTTCTATGTGACATAAGGTACAAAACAGTGTCTTTCCTATATAGCAAGATGATATTCACACAAATAATACGATAAAAAAATATTCTCCAATGTAAAAGTTTGAGAAGACAATAAAATTATTATTTTTTCAACTTCCAATTTAACTTTTACACTTCTTACTTTTTTATAAATATTTTTATTCATAATTGATGATGTGAAAGTAAAGCATTGTAAAGTCTATTGTCTAGATCTAGACAACCAACTTCACATTGTCTTTGACATGTCATTTCCATGTCAACTTCACAATTTATTTCACATTTGTATTGGAGAAAAAATTTTGACATAATAAGTGGTGATTTCTATGTGGCAACTTTTTTTTTTCCGAACTCACAATGGGCTGGAGATGCTCTAAGTACTGAAAGAAAGTACCATCTTTTAGGGGGAAAAAATTAATATTATATTCTTTTTTTATTGTAATATGATTACAATCGTTATAAAATTAATTTATAATATAATTGAGTTTATAATGTAATTAAATTATAATTACATTACCCTATTTTGTTGGACATATAATAAAATTATATAATATAATATTAATTGCATTCAAATATTTGATTTACCATGTAATGTAATTGAGTTTATAATGTAATAAAAAATCTAAAAATTAAATTATAAAAATAGAAATATCTATTGTGTGTGTGTCAAGACTTGGTAGCTCAAGTGGCTAGAGAGGAGACAGACCCGAGTGGACGTGTTCGAATTTCGATGGAAGCGAATATGAACAAATAACTCATATATATATATATATATATATATATATATATATATATATATATATATATATATATATATATAGGGTGACACCTCACCTCTTTTATATATATATATATATATATATATATATATATATATATATATATATATATATATAAAAGAGGTGAGGTGTCACCCTATAGGTGGTGACTATGTGTCACTCTCCATGCTTTTATCATGCACCGAAAAGTGTGCAAATGCATAATAATAGTATGGAGGAGTGACATTCATGGTGTTTTCGGTCCGGTCCGGGCCGGCCCACGGTCCAGGGGCGGCGGGCCTGACCAGGTTCGGGCCGGTCCAGGACCGGCCCACACATAATTTCGGTCCGGGCTAAGCCCGGCCCGGTTATTTTCAACGTGGCCCAGCCCGGCCCATTGAACCGGGACTAGTGGGGTCGGGCCGGTCCGGGCCTAGGCCGGTTCGGGCCGGTTCAGGCCGGGTTGACCGGACCGGCCCGGTTTTTTGGATTATTATTATTTTTTTTTTTTTTTTTTTTTACAGTTTTTTGTTTAATTTAGTTTTTTAATAATTTTTTTTTGTATTTTAATTTTAAATTTTTTTAACTTAAATGTTTATAAAAAAAATATTTATAAAATGTTTATACAAAATATGTTTAAAAAATATTTATAAAATGTTTATAATTTTATGTTTATACAATTGTTTATAAAATGTTTATACAAAATATGTTTATAAAATGTTTATAAAATGTTTTCTTTTTAATAAAAATGTTTATAAAATGTTTTTACAAAATATGTATTTTCTTTTTAAAACCATTTTAAAAACCATGTAAAAGTAATCATTTTTTTTTGTATTTTAATTTTAAAAATAATCATGTAAAAGTAATCATTTTATAAAAATGTTTATAAAATGTTTTTACAAAATATGTATTTTCTTTTTAAAACCATTTTAAAAACCATGTAAAAGTAATCATTTTCTTTTGTATTTTAATTTTAAAAATTTGTAACTTAAATGTTTATAAAATGTTTATACAAAATATTTATAAAAGTAATGTTTATACAAATATATACAAATGTTTATACAAAAATGTTTATACCAATATTACAAATGTTTATAAAAATTTATAAAAATTTTAAAAAAACATTTCTCCCTCTTCCTTTATCCGGGCTTGGGACCGGCAAATGCTTGTTTGGCATAGGCGGAGTTAAAAAATGTTTTTTTTTTAAAGTAAAAAATAGTTTTTGAAAGTATAAGTTAAAAATTTGAATAGTATAAGTTAAAATTAAAATTTTGAATAGTATAAGTAAAAAAAAAAAAAAAGTTTTTGAAAGTATAAGTTAAAATTTAAAATTGAAATGTATAATGTTAAATTTACATACCTAATACCTTGCACCGTAGCCTCATTGTTGTTCGCCTTCATGCAATGAAAGCGATTCCAAATCCAGCTCGTGGATGTCATGATCTTCTCCATCTTTCTGGTTTTGTGTTCTTTTATCGGCAGCCAACCAATCTTGTACGCACACGATCGCTTCCAAAATATCGGGCTTCAAGCGGCTCCTCCTATCGCTCAACATCCTCGAACTTGCACTAAAACAGGACTCCGATGCTACCGTCGACACCGGAACCATCAGTAGATCACGTGCTATGTTAGAAAGCACAGGAAATCTCTTGTCATGTCTCTTCCACCATTCTAGAACGGCGAAGTGATCTGGAGTCTCATCTTCGTCTTGATAAGAGTTAAGGTAAGCAGACAACTCTTGAGTAGGTTGGGAAGATTGCTTTTGTTTCTTCCTTTGTAGTATGCGACCGGCTGCTGATAGCTTAGACGCCAAGCCGGAGCTACTACTAGCCCCCCCTGAGTTGGTCGGGTCGACGTTGTTCCTTCTTCGTACAGTATAACTAACCTGTCCAAAGCCACTTTAACTTCTGCCTTCATGTCAGTAACGTCTATACCCATATATTCTCCATATCCTTCTAATAAAACCACTACGCCATCCAATTTGATTGTAGGATCAAATATGGAAGCCAAACAATATAAAAGAGGTACTTCACCCCAATATTTTCTGAATTTGGCTTCCATATTTCTCACCGCAATTTCAAAATTTGGATAATCTCTATATTTAGAAAATAAATAAGACATGTTACAAAGTTCACGTAAAGCTAAGCAAGATGTGGGATAATAAACACCAGAAAGAGTTAATGTAGCATTGTAAAAAACTTCTAAAAATTCACAAACACTTTCAGCTGCTAACCAATCATCATCAGTAACCTGATAGTCAAAGGTGACATCCAATGTACAATAATATGAAATAGCACTCTTAAAAGGAATTGCAGATTTCAACATCAAGTAGGTGGAGTTCCACCTAGTTGGTATATCCTTCACAAATCTTCTAAAAGTCATACCAAAATGTGCGCAAGCGCATGCAAAACTTTGTTGTCTACTTGGAGACGAGTTTAGGTGGAGCAAGCATTGTCGCAGAGTGTCTAAATGGGGTTCAAAAAATTTTAAACATTCTTTAACAACTAAGTTAATTATATGGCAAGCACACCTAACAGGCATAAGTCTACCTTCTAAAATAGGCTTAAAAATTACTGACAAAGAAGACATAGCAGCATTGTTGTTTGATGCATTGTCCAAAGAGACAGAAAAAAATTTTGCGTGAATATCATATTCACGCACGTGTCTTGAAATCTCACTTGAAATTACAGCTCCCGTGTGTGGACATTCTATAAGTTTAAGAGAGATGATGCGTTTTTGCAACATCCATTGTGCATCTATATAGTGTGCAGTAATACAAATATAAGCATAACTCCATTTAGTAGTCCAAATATCAGAAGTAATAGTCAACTTACTAATATTTTGAAATTCCGCTTTCAAAGCGGCTTTCTGCTCGTTGAAGAGACGAATAGCCTCCTTTCGAGTTTGTTGCCTACTCACTTTAGTAAATGAGGGGTTTAGAGAAAGTGATACATAATCTCGTAAAGATTCGCTTTCACCCGTCGTGAAAGGAAGTTCGTCACGAATAATATGTTTAGTTAACTCGGTTTTATGCCGAGCAGCTGAGTAAGTAAAGTTACCAATTGAAGAACCGGTGGCGCCGAAGCTTATTTGGGTTTGGGACGCTTGAAGTGTGTCCTTCCCGTAGCAAGTGTCGTAGTGTCTGGATATGGTCCCGGTGCCACCGCCCTTCTTCCATGCGTACTGGTTGCAACATTTCTTGCATTGCGCCTTGTACGGTTTCGGTTCCCCCTTGGCATCTAAAACCAAAGAACCATCAGGATTAGTTTCAAAAATTAAAGTAAAATAATCTCAATACTTAGACCTTTTTTTCTTTTCAGGACGTTGGGTTGTACTAGCGACTTCCGGAGGAGATTGTTGGCACTCCTCCGGAATCGGATTAGTCGCAACTTGCTCAGGTAGAATTTCAGTACCGTCAAAAAAAGAACTAAAATAGTGGTATGTCTGTCCAGCAAGATCAGGTGGGTTTGAACCTTCACCAGCCATATATAAAATAAAATAAAGTAAACTACGTTAGAAGAAAGTAAGAGATTGAGAGGAAGATCGGGAAGCCGTAGAGCCGGAATGGAGTTGGGAGCGAGATCGGGAAGCCGTAGAGCACCGGGGAGGGAAAGTCGTAGAACACCAGAGCACCGTAGAGAGATGTAGAGAATTTGTGAGGAATGAGTTGTGTATGAAAAATAGAATTTTTGGACTATTTATAGGAATTTTTTGGGGTTATTTTGGTAATTTTAGGCCAAAAAAGACCAAAATACCCCTCCCAACGTTTTAATAACGGCTATATGGGAGGGGTATTTTGGTAAAAGAACCCCCAAAAAAAAAAATCAGCCTCCCAACGGTCGACTCAGGCTGGACCGGTCCCAGCGGGCCGGGCCGGGCCGGTCCAACCGGGCCGGGCCTATTTTTTTAAAAAAAAAAAAAAAATTTGACCGGTCCGGGCCGGGCCGGGCTCGGACTGTGGAGGGGGGGCCCGACCCGAACCGCTATAGCGTGGGGGGGCCGGGCCGGTTCGGGCCCAATGCGGGCCGGTCCGGGCTTATAGGGGGGCGGGCCGGTCCGGTCCACGGGCGGGCCCGGGCCGAACCGGCCCAGTTAACACCATGAAGTGACATATAACCACCTCACCATGAGGTAGCACTTTACCTCCTCTCTCTCTCTCTCTCTCTCTCTCTCTCTCTCTCTCTCTCTATATATATATATATATATATATATATATATATATATATATATATATATATGAAAACGGCTCAAAATAAGCGGCTTAAGCTGTATGTATTCCTCACATGATTAAAAATTAATAAAAAAATAAAAAAATTATTATTATTTAACTATATAGTATTATCTAACTATAGCAAAACACCTTTTAACTTAGGGCCTGTTTGGTTCATTGAAAGTGAGGTCCATTTGCTGCATATTTGGACTTTTGGCTGCAAGTGGAGCCACTTCTGTCGTTTGGTTGGAAATGAGTTGAGGGCTGCGAGTGGGGAATCTCTGACCAGTGCAGAGGCTTGTCCCCTCAAAACATTACTTCTTCACCTCCCACCGACCTACCTCCAAAAGTGGAGTAACTCCAGAGTAACTCCGGAGAATAAATCTCTGGGGAAAGGTTGGCTGTGGTCTTGCAACCCATTTCTTCTCCTAGCAGTTGTGGTCACCTTCTTCCTCCCGCCATCTTCACCCGGAGGTAATTTCTAGGGTTTTTTTTTACTTATTTTTCCTCCAAACGTCCAGATCAACAGCTTTTCTTGTTACTTTTTGCTGCAAACTTGCCGATCCACATCTTCCTATGTGGTTCTGTACCATTTTCTTCGTTTTCTCGGTTGGAAACGTGACGATCTATAGTTCTCCTAGAAAATTTATTCAGACATAAATTGTAAATTTTTTTGTCTTTTTCCTTGCTGCAAACGTGAAGATCTTTGACGATCTTGATATTTTTCTTTACTTAATTTTGCTGGGAACGTGAAGATTTGTAACGATCTTGATATTTTTCTTTACTATTTTTGCTTGGAACGTGTAGATCTGTGATATTTTTAGATCTGTTTACTTTGCCTTTCTAGATCTAGAATATTATTTTGTTCTACAGACTAGATCTAAATCTAGAATATTATTTTGTTCCGAGAGTGCAGCAGAGTGTTTTTTTTTAATATGAAGAAGACAGGAAATTTAATGGAGGAAATTTAATGTGAAGAAGACGAGAGAGAGAGAGAGTCTTTCGAAATTTCCTCCATTCTCAATGCCATTTTCGAGAAACTCCATTCTCTCGTCTTCTTCCCATTCTCAATGCTTCACACCTATTATTCTGTCTGTTTGATACATATGTAATGGATTGTTTGTGAAATAACATGATATATGATTACAATGTGGTTTTCGTGTAGATGGATTTGTCGAATCCCAATGATCCGTTACTAAATGCCTCAGTCGCTAGTATACTTACTGTTGTAACTATAATAGTAAATTTAATGGAAAATGAGGGCAATGACCAACAAGGCATCGCAAGGGAACCCTCCCTAAATGTTTATACTCTTCTGGCCGATACATAGGGCTATGAAGTTTATACTTTCTGTATCTACAGCTTTCTGAATGTTGCATATTACTACTACCACTGAATTTTTCATGATGTGGGCTATGATGTGTGCTCGGTTGCAAATGAGTTTTTCTGACTTTCATATTCAGTTTTTCTGTCATGGTTGGGAAAATTTGATACTTGTTCATATTTGGAATGATGTGCTGCATTATTTTGAGCCCCATTATGTTGCATGTCTTTGCATATCGGTTGCCAAATTCTGAGCCCCATTATGTTGTCTACTTTATGTATGTTTTTTAAGTATTTGTGGAAGACCAGTTGTTTGGAGTTGTATTGGAGTATCAATTGTATTTGAGAGTTGTATTTGAGTATCAATTGTTCTTCATATGTTTTTCGATACTGTATTTCATTATCATATATGTTCTTCAATTGTTCTGTTGTTTCAGTGGTAACATTACCATATTTGGTTTTTGGTGATTCTATCACTTGCTGGATTCTGAGCCAAACATTGAAAGTGTGCCTTTAGCTCCCAACTACACTTTCAAGTGATCATCCAAACAAACTACATTGCAACTCTTCACTTGCGGGGGGAAAACCCATTGTATCCAAACACTTTTTGGAAAGTGAAATGCATTGCAAGTGATATGAGTTACACCCTCATGAAAGTGTCACTTTCACACTTTCGTAGAGTTACAACGATCCAAACAGGCCCTTATGTTGTTAAGGTTGGTTTTAAAAAAAAGTGATGTAATTGCCATTACATTACATCCAAGTTTTTTTTCTACCAAACATTTGATTTAAATTATAACGTAATGTCAACGTTGTCCAATCCTGCAAATGGAATGCACCATTAGATATTTTATTTAAAAACATAAAAAAAAATAACGGGAAAGTAAAGTATCAAACAGTAAATCGTGTATCAGAAGCTAGGATCGTCAGAGATTCGTCGTCGGATTGTCAGAGATTCGTCAGAGATTCGTCGTCGGATCGTCAGAGATTCGTCGTAGGATCGTCCAGGGTCATGACTATATAGTCGACTTTTGTGATAAAATGGGCATCGCCAATTGGTCATCTAGACATCACTGTTTAGTGTAGTGTCGCCAAGGTGCCACCGGTGCATCACTATTCGGAGGTCGCCAGACCGACGTTCTGAAGTTAGTAGCGACTACCTTGCAACATCATTCTAAGGCCACCGTATCGTTGTTCTGAAGCCAGTGACGTCCAACTTGCAACGTCATTCAAACATGGACGTTTCGTTGCCGACGCTATATGAATGTTCCCCGTCCATCGATATATTGATTTAGCGACGGATATGCGACGGATAGATTAGTCGCTATTCTTCAATATATATATTTGTGCGGCTGATGAACGTAGAGTGATTATTGACTGAATTGGCAATTTGTGCGGAAGAAAAGAGTAGGTGATGGTGTTGGATGGCCCTGGATCTCTACGTACAAAAGTTTTGTCACCATGTAGAGAATCAAGATCTAGAGAGGAAAAGTTTAGGGTTCATACATTAAAATTCACTAAGGGCATCATTAGTAGTTGAGGTTCTCAAATATAATTTGGGGTCCAAAATTTAAAAAAAGAAAGATAAATGTAGAATGGGTTAGATTTGTGTGAAAATAGTATGAAATGATAAAGTTAGCTCCAGTTCCAAAGAATGCGTGGTCAAAAATTAATATAGAAAAAAAATATATCTAAAGTCTAGAATCTAGAAAGTTGTGCTCCAAATAAAAATTTACTATTCTACAAAACGAGTTCTTACAATCTAGAATCTAGAAATTGGGAGGTCCAACCCTTAGCACCTATGAGTGAAATGGGACCGAAATTGTAGAAATTAGGAATAGAGATGAGACTTACTATTCTACAAAATGAACTCCTATTCTAAATGTAGAATCTAGAAAATGGGATGGACCTTACTAATGCTCCTCTAAGCAATGGGCTCATTGACCTATTTAATTATAAATAGGAGTAATACAAAAACTAGAAAGATAGGGGCTTTCGAAACAGTGTCTGATTTGTCCGATCGTGACTATGACTGCCTTTCTATGCTAAATGTATGGAGCGACTACTTCTTTTACAAATTAAGATAACCACGTACACGCATACATGAGATGTAAGTTAGGGAAAAATAAATCATAAAAGACTAATTTTGGACACTTTCAAAGTTAAATTTATCATTTGTTTTGTTCTTGTGAAAACACTTAAAGAAGTATAAAAAGAATGGAGTGCAGAAATATAGAAAGCTCTATACAAAACTATGTACTCTGTCTGTTGTTGATTCTAAATACAATACTTGATTATAGATCAACGTATACATCATGATATTCTAATTTTGGACTTCTTCAAACCATACGTACACGCACAAATTTTAGTTACTAGAGCCGAAAAAGAAACATTAAAAGGAGTAGGTGAAGGCCAGGCTTACAGATGTCTAATTTGGCTGCTGTTAGATACTGATTCCAAACGCAATATATATTATAAGTACAAATGTTAGCCAGCTTAATCATATCCGCAATTATTATTTTTGTACAAATTAAAGTGGTGGACCAACATGCACCCACAAAGTACAAGTTACAACTTTTTAAAGTGCTGGAATGAAGAAAACAATTGGCCATTTGCATCTAATTAAATTCTGCACGTCTCTGTCTTTTTAAAGAAAACAAGCAAGAATTTAGCAGGGATCAACAAGAAGCAGCAGCAGACGGCCATTGATTCATAGAATAATAAGGTTCCTCTCTTGTTGATGGGCATATATATACTTGGCATATATAGTTATATACTGACTCTATTTTTCTCTTTTTATTGACCCATTCGCGACAGAAAATTCATTGTGATTGTCTAAATCTTGTCTAGAACTCGAAGAACAATTTGCGAGAGTTCACACAGGAGCAATCCAGGGATAAGTCTGACAAGACTTCGAACTTGAACAATCCCTCTCTGCTGGAGCAACCCTATAGACCCTACAGACATAGCATGAACCTACAAGAGAAGGTTGGGGTCGCAGGTGATACTTAGGATCTATCCATCTATAATATAAAGTACAGTGGGTTTTTGGTCCGACCCATGTGTTTTTGTTCAACGATAATGAAAGGACTAAATTGTCCCTCTCTCTATAAGAGAGGAGGAGGTCCCATGTTGGGTGCGGAGCAACCGGTTGTTCCAACGGCACCTCCGCCTCCAGCTCCTCTTGCACCGTCCCTCCCTCCACCGCCTCCGCTCCATCCTCGTCCACGCCGTCGTCGCCGGCCTCTTCGGCAACCCCTTCGTCGCAAGCAACCTCCTCCACCGCGCCACCGACGCCGACCATTCCTTCGTCGCCTCCCTATTCTCCGCCATGACCAAACCCAACCCCTTCTCCTTCAACACCACCATCGCCATCTCCGCCGACCCACTCTCCATCTACTCCAAATGCTCCGCCGTCGCGTCCCTCCCGACTCCCGCACCTTCTCTTCCTTGCTCAACACCACCACCGCCGCCGCCGCCACCAAGTCGCTCCACGCACACGTCCTCCTCCTCGGATTCCGGCCCGACCCCTTCGTGCAGACCATCCTGCTCACCGCCTACTCCCGACGCGGTTCCGCCGACCACGTTCTGCGGGTGTTCGACGGAATGTCGCACAGGGACGTCGTCTCCTGGACCGCCGCCATCCTCGGACCTCGCCGCCCTCGGACGTCCCGCGACGGCCCTGTGCGTCTTCGCCTCCATCAGGCCCGACGTCGTCCCGAACGCCGCCACCGTAGTCTTTGCCGTGTCCGCCTCCGCCGGGCTGGGGTCCCTGGCGCTGGCCCGGTGCCTGCACGCCTACGTCGAGAAGGCCTGATTCGGAGGCCGCGTCTCCGTCCGGAATTTTCTGGCGCTGGTCCGATGTCTGCACGCCTACGTCGAGAAGGCCGAGTTCGTGTCCGTGCCATTATGGCACGGGTTATCCACTAGCATATAATAAAGGTCAAGGGACATCGAAATTAGTTCTGGAGAGAACAACTCAACCCTTAGACCGGTTTCTGCTCACACAGTTGCAACTGAAGAATAATCATTTGGCGGCGCTCGTGGCTAGTTACTGAAGATTAGACGACAAAGTGGTAGCGATGGAATCCTCGTTGGCCGGTCCTAGCTACCTACAATTAGGTTGACGACAGTAATTAGAGGAAGGGAATCGCGGTCGGCTTGTCGCTTCCGGCAGTCATTTGGTGACTACGTACGCCTTCCGATCGATTCTGAGCTGTGCGTTAGATCCACCACACGTAAAACCGCCGACTCTAGGTCACTAGATCCTACCCATGTAACTTCAAAAAACACTCCACGACGGATGTAACGAGGCAATATCAATGTGTGCTCCGAGAAGATCTTGCAAACTATTTGTTAGAGCATGCCCGTCCTCATATCCAATTTCTACATTCTAAATTTTGAAACTTATTTTCGTAGAATGATAAATCTCATTCTAATTTCAGTTTCTATAATTTTGGTTCCATCTCACCCATAGATGCGAAGGATTGGACCTTTCAATTTATATATTCTAGATTATAGGAACTCATTTCTCACTTTAACATTTACTACGATTCTCATACAAATCTAACGCATTCTACATTTACCTTCTTTTTTTAAATTTTGGACCCCAAATTACATTTGAGATTCCCAACTACTAATAATGTTCTTAGAGAGTATCTGTTCTGTGAGATGCTCTCGCCGTCCTACCCCACTATGCTTCAACCTTCCATTTGCATTTGCACTTTGTAGCAAGGAAAAAAAATGCAACAGAAATTTTTATATAAATTAATTATATTTAATTATATTATATTATATATATATATATATATAATAAAAAAATTGTTGAAATACAAGAAAAATATTAAATCACCATAAATGACGGTACGAACACATGTACTCGTATCCCTCGTATCATCATTATCAATGACGCCGTAGGTGAGTACATAACGCCAATCTCAATGGCGGTTTAAGTGTTATCGACTATTGTTTAACATTAGCATTGACATTATACAGGTTTAAGTATATACACATATCGACTTTTTTTTATACATTACTATGTATTAGCATTGATGCAATTAGCTATATACACATCAAATATTTTTATACATTAGCATTGATGCCATTAGCATGGACGCTACATATACATATCAAATATTTTTACACACTAGCACTGACGCTATATATATACGCAGATCAAATATTTTTTTAAATGTTCTCATACCAATCAAAGTTTTTGACGTTTTGACCTCCAGGCCTCCAGACGTTTTGACCTCCAGACCGCCAATGCTAATGGCTGTTTAAGAACTTGCTTAAAATATAAAATTATTTGTGAAAATTCCACTCACATTGACGTTATGGCATCAATGTCGTCATCAAAAATGGGGCCATTGCTTCGCTTATGACGATTAATTACCTTTCTGGTATTCCAACAAACTTATTGTATATGTAATATAATTATATATTATTGTTATAAATAAAATTTTCTGAAAATTCAATGTAGACCAGGGTTACTATACCGAGTTAAAATCTTGTATTTGATACATACTGGACTAAGAAGAAACTTGTACTCAGTTCTAGTATGGTTCCATTTTGAAATACAACGTAGTATTTGTCGACATAATTTTCATATCAAAAAGGTAAACAAAATCTTTTTAATCTGCCAAGGTTTTATAATTATTTTCGCCGCATACAAACAGTCAACCAATAAATATCAAACACTCGCGAAAATTAAACATCATCTGGTTTTTGCCCATTTGAAATAAAATATTTGTTATTTCAGACGGAGCTATTATTTGGACCGCCGCAGGGTTGGCCTACGGCCACACGGCACGTCAGCATTTGTCCCACGGTTCGGGATGGGTCCGTGTTAGCGGGAGAACAATGGCTGGCTATCACGTGGACGCTGACCAATCTCGCGGAAGGTCAAAATAGACTTTCGTGTTTCACATGGAAACTACACTAGGCTTGCGTCTCAATAGCAGAGGTCCTGACAAATTATGTAATTATGCGTACTTGAAGGGGGGACAAAGTTGTAAATTAGTATTCGTGTCCATATATCTTGATGATTTCTAATCATTTATCTAAATTTCAACAGTATTAATCTAACCAGGTAAAAACACAATGAAAGTTAGGGTATGTAGTAAAAAATTATGAAGTTGCAATTGCAAGAATGATAGAGGTTTCAAATTTTCGCTTTCTTAACCATAATCTTAATATGTTATATAAAATAAACATATTTGTCTATGGCCGTACATGTAAGAAGATTGCAATGCAAAATATATTCGTCAATGGCCATGTAGGAAGATGCATTGCCGAACTATATATGTAATGTGAACGGTCAGATCAGAACCAGAGTTGATCCACACGTGTCAGCACAAACCGGTGAAGACCAATTGATCCACGAGATAGGATAGACTTTGTCCATATAATTTTTAAATTTTATTTTTTAGGGCAGAAGTAACCTCATATACCTATACGTTATTTAATATGAGATTATTATTATTTTTTAATCTATTTTTAAGTCGTCACCAAACTTTTTCTATACAACTCTCTTAATTTTTTATATCCCTTTTTATGTTGTTCCATCATTTACCTTAGGCCTCCTTTGGTTCGCAGAAAGGAATAAAAAAGAAATCGATTTCTTAGCCTTTTTTTTTTCCTTTAAAAAATTATAATTCACATTGATTTTCTTTTTCGATGTTTAGAAATGTCAAAAAATTTGGAAAAGAAAGTAAATACTTTAAGGTGGAAAAGTAATTTTTTGCTGGATGAAATTATTCTCTTTTTTTTTTCCGTTTATTGAGAATCACTTTTTTTTCCTCCGCAATTCTTTCTCCACTCAATTTTTCAATCACTTTCCTTTTCCAACCCTATAAATGAGATTTGTTCACACAACTTTATCCATAGAGGAGGAGGATATTTGAGTCCGACTCTCTGGAACTTGCGGTATTTGACTAAAAGTGATCACAACCAATAATTACTATGACAACTTTCATATAATAAGGATGAAATTTCAAGAATAGAAACCCTAAACCAAACATTCCTTCTTACTCCAATTTTTTAAGTCAGTAAAAGAAATACACAATTTCAAACTTAAAAATTAAAGACATCTGGGTGAGCATTATTCGGTTTTAGACCGAAAACTGAATCTAACCTAACAATAAGATATTCGATTCGGTTTGAAAATTTTCGTTTTTCGTTTTGAAAATACTAAAATTTCTTATCCGATTTCGGGTTCGGGTTTCGATTTAGGTCCAAAACCGAAAACCGAATAAGACTTATATAATTATGTAAATAATCTCAATTTTATGTATATTTTTTATTAAAAATGTATATATTTAAAAAAAAAAAATTTATGTATATGTTTGAAGTTCGACTTTTATAATTTAACTAGTCCAATTTTGGCACAACTTTGAAATACAACAAATGTGTATATAAAATTTATTATTTTTAATGTGATTAAACACAATATCAACTTTGGGTCCGACCCATTAAACAATAGAAATATTCTAACCGAATAAATCAAATTGATTATTCGGTTCAATTTCGGTTTCGATTAATTTCGGTTCGGTTTTAGCTTTTTAGAATTTCGGTTTATTTGATTTTGAATATTTCGATTTGGTTGAATTCCAACAAGTTCATGCCATGCCCATTCAATTCACTTTGTGTTGGACACCGCATCTGCATGGACACTCCAAAATTGTAGAATTCCAAATGTTCTCAAACCGTATGAAATGTACTATCTGTGTCCATACAACAAGTCATCCAGGTTCACCGTTCACCTGACTATATTATCATCATTATAGGATGATGCTTCAGATGTTTGTATCAAACCATTTTTTTTCTTCTTTGAATCATATCGATAATTAAAAATAACCTCCAATCCAGTCAAGTACTAAACTTGCCCAGAGAATGTTCGACTTATTTCTGCAGATTTCTGCAGAAATCTTCCATTTGAGTTTATTATATTTGGCCACGTCTCCTCTCAATTTGTTTAGTTTTATCTTGTTGATTCAAGCAATATGACTAGTCAATTTTCCATTGCCAACTTGGTCGTGTTTATCATATATGTACCTGTCAATATTTATCATTTTATTTGGGAAACGGTATATTTTCGAACTTCTTACTTTCTTTAAGATGCAAGTTGTCTTTGAAGATCAGAGATGCTTGATGTTTATAGGAAAAGAGTAAGTCTACAACCTTCGTACAACCTCTCTCTCTCTCATTCCTTACACATCAGTACCACCGGGTCCCACTTTCCCTCTCACTCCTGCTACAAGGGACCTTCTTATAACCTCTCTCTCTCATCCCTTACACATCGGTACCACAGTATCCCATTTTTTCTCTCACCTCCAGCTACATGGGCTCCACCCGATTCCACCACTTTTCCCCTTTCTCCAATCGAAATCCGACATGTGGACGGTTGTAAGATGTAGTGCCCCGTTGCTACATCGTGTCCCATTTTTCGTCCACGGGTTGCGCGAGAAAGGAACACTGTCGCTATCGATTCGGTCGGGACCGATAGGTCGGGATCGATTGAATCGGTCGAACGGGAACGATTGAATTAAGATCCATTCCCCGTTATGGAGTGGCTTCTTCGGAACCAAGTCCCATATTCGGCGGGTTGCGCCTCGAGGATAGACTCTGCGGCTGAGTCGGGAGAGACCTCCCGTTGCTCTGTTTTTCATGCCGCAATTGCTTCTTTGGCTTTGGTTTTCTGAATGCGTTTTCGTAATGTTTCCAATGGTTTTCATGGCTTGCATTTCGAACATCGCATTCGTATCGAATTTCCTTGAATAACACAATGTTCTAATATGTTGCTTGTGCGATTTCAGGTGATCGCGTAGGCAACGTCTAGCGCGGCCAACCAGTTTTTCGCCTCAAGTAAATACTAAGGTGAGTGGCTGACCTCCTTCGTCTCGACCCTCTATTTTAAAATGAGAACTTGGGTAATGATATTGAATTTGAATGATTCACTTGAAAAATACAAGTCCTATGTTCTAGAAGAGAAAAGACTAGATGTGTAGGAAAGAGATAGAATTATTTCAGGCCTGCAAAACAACCAAGTAAATGGATCGATTACATAACAAGCCCCAACGATACCATAAAAATATACCTTGTTAACTTATCACGGTCATGGACAACTTGTCGACAAGAGCGATGGTTTCTTCGAGCGGCAACCCGAGGCCACGGGACCGACTCAGCCTAGGAAGAAACAAGTTATAGCCGAGCTGGGTAATAGGCAATCGATAATACGGGGACTTGCATCGGAGCTCGCTACTTGCGTTGCAAGGGTCCCGTTTACCAGGCTATGTCCAGGATGGCTAGTTAATGCCAGTGACCTCCACATTAAACATTGGATATAAATTGTTATCAACTAACAGGGAAGGTGATGGTAAGTTTTATGTGGCACGGTGCGCTTTGTCGAGGGAAGTTCTGGTGTAACTTACTTGGTTTACGTTTCGTCAAAATGCTTCGTATGAAAATATCTAGGATGGCTAGGAAGATCACTAAAAGCAAGTCGTATAATCTTTATCGAAATTCTTGAAACAAATGAGAGCCTGAAAATTAATTAGCCACTCGCCAGTACATGTTGATTGTACTGATCCTCGCTCTCTCTACAGGTGTGATAAATCGGGAGGAGCGTGCCGCGTGAAGGGAGGCGACGCTCATGTGTTTTGAAGCTTCGTCCGTGCGGTCGAAACTTAGATCCAATCTCTCTTTGAAGACTACGATGTTGAAGATCAGAAGACAGATGGAGCGACTTCCCACTGTAGCTCTCCTTCCCGGAAATCCTGAAATATTTTATTATTATTATTATTTGATTTAAATGGTGATTATTAGATTTTATAAATTATTTAGTTTATTATTTCGGTAGATGACTTTAGCTATGGTGGAGTTTTGGAGTACAAGGCTACTAGAAATTATGGCACGGATAGTGCAGTGGCGTGCCTTGACTAGTGTATTAGTCATGCCCAGGAAGATCGAGCCATAGGAACGTCCTAACTAGAAAAACCAGACCAAGTTGCAACTTAACCCAACCGAAGACTCTATTTATTATGTAATTATATTATTGAGTTTTAGGGAACCCGGTTGTACCGAACCTGTCCAGATTTGGTCCAAGTCAAATCCAAGCCCATGTAGGCATGTAGTGGGACCAAATACGGCCTTGTAGACATGTTTGGTAAATACAAATATTTTCGTATATATTTTTAGGAATTGGCTATTATTTTCTAAATATTTGTTATAGGAAGATTATAGGTATTATCATTATTAAATAATGTTTTACAAAATTTGTAGGACCTTCTGGAGCCAGATAAGTAGTATCCATCAGAAACGACTTTTGGGCTATTTTAATTGTTATTAGGATTTTTATTATCATTAATATTACTTTGTCGTTATTAAATGATAACGGTTTATGTTTATTAATTTATTATTATATATATATATATATATATATATATATATATATATATATATATATATATATATATATATATATATATATATATATATATATATATATGTGTGTGTGTGTGTGTGTGTGTGTGTGTACATATATATTTCTATAAATAAGACACTATGTTATAAATATATATATGTAGGTGTACCTGTGTATGTATGCATAAATATATAAAGATATGTGTGTACGTGTATATATATAAATACATATATGATTGTATACATACATGTGTATAAAATATATAAATATATATATATATATATATGTATGTGTATATATATATGTATATGTGTGTATATATATATAAATATATATAAGAATATGTATGTGTGTATAAAATATATATGTGTGTGTATATATATATATATATATATATATATATATATATATATATATATATATATATATATATATATATATATATATATATATAATATATATAAAAAAAATTATATATATAAAAAAAATTATATATATAAAATATATATATATATATATATATATATATATATATATATATATATATATATATATATATATATATATATAAAAGAAAATATATATATATATATATATATATATATATATATATAGCAGTGGCTAAAATAGAATAAAAGAAAAGAAAAAGAAAATGCAAAAGCAGCAACAGTCCAAGTCATTCCCACGCACAAGGAATCCCACAGCAAGCCAGCCTTCGGTCTGGGCCCACCCCTATTCTAATTTCCCCCAGCTGAACAGCTCGTCCCATTGACTCCAGAACCCGACCGAGCCTTCAACCCGCGAACACAGCCGCGTTATATACATACTAATAGATCGAGAGAACTCCTATCGAAACCCTAAACGATCGTGCGCCACCACACCGTGAGGCCGCTCGAGGCTGGGCGACCTTCCTGGCGCCGCCGAACGCAGCCGCAAGTCGGCCACGGCCGCGCCGAAGCGCGCGGATGCACCGGCAGCGACAGCAGCGGTAACCCAGCGGCGAGGCCACTTCGCGCACTGTTCTCTTCCGCGTTTCTTGACGAAACTCCGAGCTACAAATTCTGGTATAACCACGACATAACCCTCTTCTAATCCTATCAATTAGACTGTTGTAGTTTGTACTAGGTTGGTGGTGATTCGAGTTACAAAACTCGAAAAAACCTGACTTTCGTGGATAGCAAAACAGGACCTAAATGTTCCAACCTCACGATTTGGATGGAAGATTCCGGTCGATTCATAAAGAGTTTCAAAAATCTAATAATACAGAGTCATAGAGAACCTAACCGAGAGGAAAACCCCATTATTAGTTTTATTTATGGCTTTGTATCCAGTAAATTAAACTTATTGGAAATTGAGGAAAAACCTGTTCTAAAAATCCTAAAAACCCTCGATACGACGTGCGTCCCGCCAAACCGGGCACCGTGGTCGCGAACCGAAAGCATCGAAAGGTGCATAACGGCTTCGTGGACGTGTGGGCTTTGACGGAATTCAAATTGATCGCGTGTGTGCGACGAATTTGATGCGTATCCGTCAAAATTCACCGTATCGGCCTATGTGCAAATTTCCTAATTACTTTGTGCACGCTCTTCATATCGAGACGAAACTTACGCCAACAGGACCGTATCTTTTTTTCTGGTCCTGTATGCCAAGTTTGGTCCGATTCTGAGACAGTTGATCGGATCGCCATTTCGCGGGCCCCACGATCCGATTCAACGGGCGATTTTGTGCACGGCCCACTGGAATCCACAATTGGACATACCGTTGGGTTCGTATTATCAAAATGAATCAGTAGACATGTAGTTTGACGACTTTAGAGACCATTGACTCTGGCATGTTTTTGGTGCAAAGTGGGTCCAACGGCGGACACCATTTTGGCCCAAAATTATCGATTTGTCCCTATGTCCAGAATTGGACTTAAGGACAGGCAATTCTAGCTAATTTGACTATTCTAAAAACGTTGGTAATATTTATTTCAGCTTTCGAAGACATTTATGGATTTTAGACTTTATGGCGTACCAGTTGACGGTATATTATTGATTCTTCGTGCTACCACCAGGCAAGTATACCTTGCCTCCCACTACAGTTTATTTTCATGCACTACAAAAAAAGTAAACTTTTAGGACGACACTATTAAGAACGCTAGTCTTAAACGTCCTATAAATTTAGTTTTTGGGACAACTATGTTTTTTGTAACAAAAAATAGTATTATTTGAGACATTCAAAAGTAGATCTCTTTTCTGAGACTAGTAAAAATTTTCATCCCAAATAAATCTTAGGACCGTCCTAAGTAATCTCGGCGGGAATACCAAATATTTGGCGGCTCATTACTCTTCTAAGGATAGATGCTATATGTCTTAGATATCTAAGGATAATGACTCTAGCGACTTGATGGAAGCTTATAGATTTTAGAGACCGTATCTTGAGGAGTAGTATGACCAAAGGTGGGTAGAAGTCCTCAAGTATTCGCGGTTATAAAATGTTTTGAGGAATTAAATTTCAGAGATTACGGTAATAGTAGACTTCTTTTTTGAATTTTAAGGGATAGTCATAAATTAGAATTTCGAGGACGAAATTATTTTAAGGTGGGTAGATTTGTAGCTTCCCTTCCCGGAAATTCTGAATTATTTTTTTATTTTTTTATTTAATTTAAATGGTGATTTTTATATTTTATAAATATTTATTTAGTTAATTATTACGGTAGATGACTCTAGCCATAGTTGAGTTTTGAAGTACTAGACGACTAGGATTTGTGGCACGGGAGATGTAGCAGTGTGCCTTGACTAGTGTACTAGTCATGTCCGGGGAGGCCGAGCCATAGTGATGTCCTAACTAAGAAAACCAGGCCAAGTTATAGCATGGCCATTATAAATAGTTTAATTATTTATTATTAAATTTATTGACTTCGTAGCGACCCGGTTGTACCGAACCAGCCCGAACTGGACCCGTACTAAGCTCAAGCCCATGTAGTCAAGCGGGACGTCCAATGACATTCGTGTCGATGTATTTTGGTATGATGGTGTCGTATTCTGTTTTAATGATACAATAAATATTTTCTAAGTATTCTTAATTAAATATTATAAATATTATTATTAGCTTATATTCAATGATATTTGTATAAAAATAGGTCCTTGTACGTTTTTGGGATATTTAGACTGTGCATGATGGTATCCATTATTAGTTTATTAAATTTTGTTATTATTATTCTTATTCTTATTCTTATTATTTTTATTGTGGTTAATAAATATAAATTATTTATTAGTAGTTATTATCATCAAGATATATAGGTATATATAAATATATGATAAATATTGTATATGTGTAAATATATGAATAATAATATATATATAATAAATCTAATGTATGTATATGATATGAACCCCTTTCTCCTACTCATGCCAAGGCATGCTAACCCCTGTTCTGATATTATGTTAAAACACTCAAATCTAATATACGTATATGATTTGCTCCCTCTCTCCCTCGGTGTTATTTATTGGAGAAAAGAAAAAGTAATTTCTTTTAGATGACTAGTTCGGTATTAGAGTTTCCTCAATGAAATAGGAATTCTGTTGGAAACTAGGCGTTAAGGGAAGATTGGTCATAAAGTCTCAGATTCGACATGTATTAGAGATTCGAGCACTGGATTATACGTTTGTTGTATTGTATTCTCCTAAGCTTCCAGTAGCAAACCCAGCCAAGGCCCGGCCCAATCAGCCCAGCCCATTTTTTCCTTCCCTCACGCAACCAGAGAGCAACCCGACCCTCGGTTTCGTCCAGGCGCTGGACTTATATAGCGGTATATACTCGGGAACGGGAAATTCCAATTCACGAAAACCCTAAGCGTAAGCCAGCGCCCCGCCGACCCTCACCTGGGCGCACACCCCCACGCGTGCGCGCGGCCACCCTGCCGCCGCCGTGGTGGCCGAACACGCCGAAAGTGCGCGGGGTTGACAGTGGACAACGACAGCAGCAGGAGTGCGAGGAGACCCAACTTCGCGACGCAATTTCTCCCTCCTCGGTCGACGAAACGTCGAACCGTTTGCTCAGGTACGACCACAACATGACCATCTTCGAATCCCAGTAGTTAGGTTTCGAAATAGTCGTGCAACCGACCCAAGAAATCGACACGAAGTCGATCAAAAACCTGTTCGAAAACAGGGAATATAGCAGTCCATGAACCCATATTTGAGGATCGTTTTCGATCAATCCAGTCCCATATTAGAAATTCTATTTGAACACACTTTTAGATAACATGTAGGGCTTCATGACCCTTTTGTGGATTTGGAAATCATCGACTACGCGTCGAGAAATCGAATCCCAAAGTTTCCTAAAAATCTGTTTTTAAAACTAGAAAATTGTTCCACACGACGTGCGTCCCGCCAAACCGGGCGACGTGGTCGTGAACCGAAGGTATCGAAAGCTGTGTAACAGCTTCGTGGTCGTGTGGGCTTTGACGGAATCCAAATTGGTCGCGTGTGCGCGACGAATTTGATGCGTATCCGTCGAAATTTACCGTATCGTGCACTTTGCAAATTCTCCAATTACTTTGTGCACATTCATCAGATCGAGACAAAACTTATGCCAACAGGACCGTATCATTTTTCTGGTCCTGTATGCCAAGTTTGGTCCGATTCTGAGATAGTTGATAAAATCGCCGTTTTGCGGGCCCCACGGTTCGACTCAACGGGTGATTTTGTGCACGGCCCCTCGAAATCGAAAATTGGACATACCATTGGATTCATATCGAAAAACCAGATCCGTAGACATGTAGTTTGACGACTTTAGAGACCATTGACTCTGGCACACTTTTCGGTGCAAAACGGGTCCAACGGCGGACATCGTTTTTGCCCAAAATTACCGTTTTGCCCCTGTGTCCAGAATTGGACTTAAGGATAGGCAATCCTAGCTAATTTGACTATTCTAAGACTGTTGGCATTGTCTGTTTCAGCTTTCGAAGACAGTTGTGATGACTTGGACTTCGTGGTTTATCGGTTGACTATATATTTGTTGGATCTGCGTACAACCTCCAGGCAAGTATACCTTGCTTTCCTCAACAGTTTTATTTATATGCATTTTCTTTCGTTTTTCAGTCATTTGATTGTTTATGGACATGTGCTTTTCGTGTTATTTTCTGTGGAATTGTTTTTATTGTTTATAGCCATGTTCATGTTTTGGCCTTGTGTTTCACATTTGGAGTTCCCGTCAGTACCTTGCTTGATTTGTGTCATAGAACGATTGCGTGTAGTGAACTGCCATAGCCTTGATTATCATTGTACACAACCAGAGAGTCCACACTCGGGACGATGGTTGTTTGGTGCACCAGAGAGTCCACACACGGGACGAGGGTGTTTGTCGTGATCAAATGGCACCAGAGAGTCCACACACGGGACGAGGGTTGACCATTTACACCAGAGAGTCCACACACGGGACGAGGGTGTCTTGCCGTGAGCTAGCCAGAGAGTCCACACTCGGGACGAGGGTTAGCGCTTAGTTCAAACCCGTGAGTCCACACTCGGGATGAGGGTTTGGTTTCTTCCATTGATCTCATGATTATCGTTCATCCGGCAGTTCATTTATACGTAGTTGTTCTAGTGTTCGTATTCGTGTTCGTATTCGTGTTCGTATTTGTGTTCGTATTCGTGTTCGTGTTTGTGTTCGTAGTCATTTGTCTTGTCCTTGTTCTTTCTTGTTTATTTCCTTGTGCATGATAAAACTGTTAGATAGGCATGTATATTATGTATCTTGGTATGTCCTCTGAGGACCTGATGATCTTCTCAGGTTTAGCGATTGCATGGAGTTAGCTAGTAGTTCTGGATGGCGGAGGATTTACGGTTCTTGCGGGATTCAGGTACCGTTATTGTGTTTATTATCTGCTCGTGCTTTTCATTCCTTATCATGAGATATCATGTTCCTTGTTTCAGTTGTAGACTCTTGTTATATTCCTTAGAGTCTTATCGGACATTTATGCTAGTGGGCTGCAGACCACAACCCATAGTGTTCATTCAGGTTTTATATTCTTATTGTGGATTGAGATGTAGATTGCATTGCCATGATTTGGCAGTAAACCATAGCCTTGACAGCGTTTACGTATTCGAGATGGGCTGGAGTCTGCTCGATGCGTAGCTGGGCTTGTTCACGCTCTCGCGTCCGAAAAGCGGGTGCGGGTCGTGACAAGTTTTTATGGTGGCCCATGCAGGTCAGAGCATATCGTACCGGTTACGTTACTGTACTGGTACGAGCCTGCGCAACTGACTAAACCTTAGAAATCTCAATCCACTCTGCCTTAAAAATTCTCCTAGAAATTCTCTACGTCCTTGAAAATTCCAAAATTTGCTCTCTATTATACTCCCTTGCTTTCCGTACCATTGATTCTCGTCCCTTCCTATTCCGGGGTGACGAATGATCGTGCTGTCTAGAATTCATCAGAAATTCTTAAATTATAGTATAATATTGCATGATTATTGAGTTTTTGGTTGTTTATAGATATTAGGGAGTATAGATGTTATATGTCTTAGATATCTAAGGATAATGACTCTAGCGACTTGATGGAAGCTTATAGATTTTAGAGACCGTATCTTGAGGAGTAGTATGACCAAAGGTGGGTAGAAGTCCTCAAGTATTCGCGGTTATAAAATGTTTTGAGGAATTAAATTTCGGAGATTACGGTAATAGTACACTTCTTTTTGAATTTTAAGGGATAGTCATAAATTAGAATTTCGAGGACGAAATTATTTTAAGGTGGGTAGATTTGTAGCTTCCCTTCCCGAAAATTCTGAATTATTTTTTTATTTTTTATTTAATTTAAATGGTGATTTTTATATTTTATAAATATTTATTTAGTTAATTATTACGGTAGATGACTCTAGCCATAGTTGAGTTTTGAAGTACTAGACGACTAGGATTTGTGGCACGGGAGATGTAGCAGTGTGCCTTGACTAGTGTACTAGTCATGCCCGGGGAGGCCGAGCCATAGTGATGTCCTAACTAAGAAAACCAGGCCAAGTTATAGCATGGCCATTATAAATAGTTTAATAATTTATTATTAAATTTATTGACTTCGTAGCGATCCAGTTGTACCGAACCAGCCCGAACTGGACCCGTACTAAGCTCAAGCCCATGTAGTCAAGCGGGACGTCCAATGACATTCGTGTTGATGTATTTTGGTATGATGGTGTCGTATTCTGTTTTAATGATATAATGAATATTTTCTAAGTATTCTTAATTAAATATTATAAATATTATTATTAGCTTATATTCAATGATATTTGTATAAAATAGGTCCTTGTACGTTTTTGGGATATTTAGACTGTGCATGATGGTATCCATTATTAGTTTATTAAATTTGTTATTATTATTCTTATTCTTATTATTATTATTTTTATTGTGGTTAATAAATATAAATTATTTATTAGTAGTTATTATCATCAAGATATATAGGTATATATAAATATATGATAAATATTGTATATGTGTAAATATATGAATAATAATATATATATAATAAATCTAATGTATGTATATGATATGAACCCCTTTCTCCTACTCATGCCAAGGCATGCTAACCCCTGTTCTGATATTATGTTAAAACACTCAAATCTAATATACGTATATGATTTGCTCCCTCTCTCTCTCGGTGTTATTTATTGGAGAAAAGAAAAAGTAATTTCTTTTTAGATGACTAGTTCGGTATTAGAGTTTCCTCAATGAAATAGGAATTCTGTTGGAAACTAGGCGTTAAGGGAAGATTGGTCATAGAGTCTCAGATTCGACATGTATTAGAGATTCGAGCACTGGATTATACGTTTGTTGTATTGTATTCTCCTAAGCTTTCAGTAGCAAACCCAGCCAAGGCCCGGCCCAATCAGTCCAGCCCATTTTTTCCATCCCTCACGCAACCAGAGAGCAGCCCGACCCTCGGTTTCGTCCAGGCGCTGGACTTATCTAGCGGTATATACTCGGGAACGGGAAATTCCAATTCACGAAAACCCCAAGCGTAAGCCAGCGCCCCGCCGACCCTCACCTGGGCGCACACCCCCACGCGTGCGCGCGGCCACCCTGCCGCCGCCGTGGTGGCCGAACACGCCGGAAGCGCGCAGGGTTGATAGTGGACAACGACAGCAGCAGGAGTGCGAGGAGACCCAACTTCGAGACGCAATTCCTCCCTCCTCGGTCGACGAAACGTCGAACCGTTTGCTCAGGTACGACCACAACATGACCATCTTCGAATCCCAGTAGTTAGGTTTCGAAATAGTCGTGCAACCGACCCAAGAAATCGACACGAAGTCGATCAAAAACCTGTTCGAAAACAGGGAATATAGCAGTCCATGAACCCATATTTGAGGATCGTTTTCGATCAATCCAGTCCCATAATAGAAATTCTATTTGAACACACTTTTAGATAACATGTAGGGCTTCACGACCCTTTTTGTGGATTTGGAAATCATCGACTACGCGCCGAGAAATCGAATCCCAAAGTTTCCCAAAAATCTGTTTTCAAAACAAGAAAATTGTTCCACACGACGTGCGTCCCGCCAAACCGGGCGACGTGGTCGCGAACCGAAGGCATCGAAAGCTGCGTAACGGTTTCGTGGTCGTGTGGGCTTTGACGGAATTCAAATTGGTCGCGTGTGCACGACGAATTTGATGCATATCCGTCGAAATTCACCGTATCGTTCACTTTGCAAATTTTCCAATTACTTTGTGCACGTTCATCAGATCGAGACGAAACTTGTGCCAGCAGGACCATATCATTTTTCTGGTCCTGTATGCCAAGTTTGGTCCGATTCTGAAACAGTTGATAAAATCGACGTTTTGTGGGCCCCACGGTCCGACTCAACGGGTGATTTTGTGCACGGCCCCTCAGAATCCAAAATTGGACATACCGTTGGGTTCGTATCGAAAAACCGGATCCGTAGACATGTAGTTTGACGACTTTAGAGACCATTGACTCTGGCACGCTTTTCGGTGCAAAACGGGTCCAACGACGGATATCATTTTTGTCTAAAATTACCGTTTTGCCCCTGTGTCCAGTATTGGACTTAAGGACAGGCAACCCTAGCTAATTTGACTATTCTGAGACTGTTGGCATTGTCTGTTTCAGATTTTGTAGACAGCTGTGATGACTTGGACTTCGTGGTTTATCGGTTGACTATATATTTGTTGGATCTGCGTACAACCTCCAGGCAAGTATACCTTGCCTTCCTCTACAGTTTTATTTACATGCATTTCCTTTCGTTTTTTAGTCATTTGATTGTTTATGGACATGTGCTTTTCGTGTTATTTTCCGTGGAGTTGTTTTTATTGTTTATAGCCATGTTCATGTTTTGGCCTTGTGTTTCACATTTGGAGTTCCCGTCAGTACCTTGCTTGATTTGTGTCATAGAACGATTGCGTGTAGTGAACTGCCATAGCCTTGATTATTGTTGTACACAACCAGAGAGTCCACACTCGGGACGAGGGTTGTTTGGTGCACCAGAGAGTCTACACACGGGACGAGGGTGTTTGTAGTGATCAAATGGCACCAGAGAGTCCACACACAGGACGAGGGTTGACCATTTACACCAGAGAGTCCACACACGGGACGAGGGTGTCTTGCCGTGAGCTAGCCAGAGAGTCCACACTCGGGACGAGGGTTAGCGCTTAGTTCAAACCCGTGAGTCCACACTCGGGATGAGGGTTTGGTTTCTTCCATTGATCTCGTGATTATCGTTCATCCGACAGTTCATTTATACGTAGTTGTTCTAGTGTTCGTATTCGTGTTCGTATTCGTGTTCGTGTTTGTGTTCGTAGTCATTTGTCTTGTCCTTGTTCTTTCTTGTTTATTTTCTTGCACATGATAAAACTGTTAGATAGGCATGTATATTATGTATCTTGCTATGTCCTCTGAGGACCTGATGATCTCCTCAGGTTTAGCGATTGCATGGAGTTAGCTAGTAGTTCTGGATGGCGGAGGATTTGCGGTTCTTGCGGGATTCAGGTACCGTTATTGTGTTTATTATCAGCTCGTGCTTTTCATTCCTTATCATGAGATATCATGTTCCTTGTTTCAGTTGTAGACTCTTGTTATATTCCTTAGAGTCTTATCGGACATTTATGCTAGTGGGCTGCAGACCATGACCCATAGTGTTCATTCAGGTTTTATATTCTTATTGTGGATTGAGATATAGATTGCATTGTCATGATTTGGCAGTAAACCATAGCCTTGACAGCGTTTACGTATTCGAGATGGGCTGGAGTCCGCTCGATGCGTAGCTGGGCTTGTTCACGCTCTCGCGTCGGAAAAGCGGGTGCGGGTCGTGACAAGAGTGAATGGTAGGAGTTTAATTATAGGTAAAACAACAAGATTGCCGAAGAATTGAAGGATTTCTAGCTCAATCGATGGAAAAACGAGATCCGTTTGAGAGTGGGGAGAGAAAATTAGAGGGAAGCGAGCGAGATACTGTTAAAAATTAAAGCAGGGATTTAGGTTATCGGTGTCGGAATTACTTTGGCGATTTTAAGCGGCCATGGATAAAGAACATGAATTTAGGTTGTCGGTGTCGAAATTGCTTTGTAATGTGGTATGAAGTCTTCAAAAAGACTACAATGGTGCTAGTACATTAATAAGTTGCATGCATTTAGAGAATATGAGAATGATTTATTCTATTACTGCATTAGTACTCAGGCGAGCATCCCTACATTCATCATCCATTACATATTAGAGGTATCCAGTTTACTTAAGTGATACCCCTACCTTTTGGATCATGATGAGTCCCATAAGCAAATGTCATTTTTTTCTCAAGAAGAGGATATATTTTAGCCATGTTGTATGGATAGGTACTCAACACAACCCATTTCAGACGTAGTGACATGCAATCGACACCTATTTTGGTGTCTCCTAGTTATTGGTGTCTTTTTGGATCGACAGAGCTTCTTCCTAGGCTTCGACCTATGTTGCATGGTCACAATACGATCGCAACAAAATTATTTGACAAAATGTTATAGACGCACGACATAGACACCGGTAACTATTTTTGGAGTGTCCAGGTTATTCCCATTTCATCTCTGATACTATCACTTGGTTTCAATACGCGTCCGACACGGCATACGTTTGTGATTGTCTGTGCTTCCTAGGTCACTGATGATATGTTGGGTTGTTTCGGGATAGAGTTTATGGATCTGAGTTTGTTGTGTTTGTGCAGTTTTATCTTTTCTGCTTCTGATCATCGGGTACAGGAAGATGTTGGCTTTGTTGCGTTACTTGTTGAACAATGTCGCTTTGTGGTTGCTGTGGATTATATCTACAAGTTAGTTTTTTTCCTAATTGTTCTTTTGGGGGTTCGAAATTAGCCTAAACTATCACATCTGGTCGTTATTAATGTCATTTTTTAAAAAAAAACATTCCATAAAGATGGTACTTATGAAACTTATGAAACTTATTCCCAAACCAGCCATGTTTCTAAATTCATATTTACGAAAAGAGCTAACATTAGTGAAATCACATTTTGTTTTCAACAACATGACTTATTAGACATGTTGGATGGACTTGAAATCGTGTTTCAAAATACAATTAAAAAAAGGATGGTACGTTGGTAACATGTTTCAGAACTATCACTTTTATAGAATATTTGTTTAAAAAAGACATTATTTTTACAAGAGTACTAATGTGCATATCGGATAAATGTCAATTTTACTTTTTTGTTGCATTCTTATTCTATCTATTTTACTTCATATTGATGTTCACCCTCTTTTTTGTAGTTTACAACTAATGAGTGGATATGATTCATTAACTCTGCAGTATCCTTCTTGTAAAGGCTTTCAGTTTTGCTATTGAAGGACACTACAGCTGTCCTGCGAGCATGTGTTGTATTTTGCTCCAATCCAGCTCAATATTCTATTCATCAATGTAATCCACTTATCCTAGTTCTTTTCAATAATTGAATATAATTTTGTAAACTATTATGATCAAGATTTAAGCATCTTTTTGACAGATATTTGGAGAGTCTATATGCCTTTTCTTTACTTAGAGGAGTATACTACTTATTCTCTGGTGCTAATAATATAGCTATGCTCATGCTTGTTGTCTAGTGCAGCTAAGTCAAATGGTGCAATTAATGCTGGTTATATCTGTTTTGAGGCGATTATCCGGGCTTATGTTGCCATCAACCAGAAGAAAAGCCTTGGGTAATCCTCATTTCTATACCTATATGCACATGAGTAAACATGTTATGTAGTATGCACGCTGATAGCTGTAACTTTTTTCTATTGCTTATTACTCAACATTATTAAATCTTCTGTCAACAATTTACTACTTCACCGAGTTAAAGTTTCTTTACTAATTGGATTACTTCAAAGATATTACTGTAGAGATTTGATTTTGTCATTCCACCAGTTCTAAGCTCTTAGTTCACTTGATTCGTTTTCCTGCAGTTGGCATTGTAGGCTATTATTGAAGTTGCTTTACTAACTAGATTACTTCCAAAGATATTATTGTAAAGATTTTTTTTGGTCATTCCACCAGTTCTAAGCTCTTAGTTCACTTGAAAGATTTTCACCAGTTCTAAGCTCTTACTTCCAAAGATATTACTGTAAAAAATTTCCATTGATATTTTTTGTCTTAGGCCAGGATTTGTAGCATTAGCTGTAGGGGCAGCAACATACAAAACTATAGGTAATGTGCAATTCAGGTGGCAGCAGTACCTGCACTTGGTAATCCTTGATTGTGGAATCCTTGATTACTTTTTCCCTATAGTAGTCTTCTATATGCTTAAATTTTGGAATCCTTGATTGAATTTCTAAATATTCTTATATAAATTTTTGTTTGTAGCCGCTATACCATCACAAGTTGTATGATATATTTTGAAAAATTGCCCAATTTAGGCAACAATATATCGTCAACAAAAAGAAAAAGTAAATTGACCTAATTTTTCTGATATTATAATTTGATCCAATATCTTCTCTGATCAAATTGCATGAACCATTGATGAGGCTCCATGCTTATGTTTAATCATCTCAACTGCAGGTGGGAATAACTCATGATTTGGAGGCTAACTGTGGGTGGGAGTACTGCACATCCTAACTTGTTGTTGGTTTTTTTATTTAATTTTGAATGTTCTGCAAATCATTTACAGCCTTGGATTCTAATGGAACCATGTGACAGAAGAGACTCATTGGAGGATTTTTATGGTAGGTTTTGTTTCTTATGGTTTTATGGTAGGTTTTGTGTTACCAAACACACAATTATGGTTACCAGATGATTATGATTATCGCTATGCAAGGTTTGATTATGAAAGAAGAGACTCAGTTGCTGCACTCCCAAAGAAAATACTAATCGTATCATTCTTTTTCAGGTAAATTTCCACTTTTGTGCTTTAGTAAAATTGATTAGAAGTTATGGAATAAAGATTAGTTAGGAACGGTTACGATTAGGCTTCATAAACTTCTGTTAGTTTACATTACTTTGGGGTACCAAATCCTTTCTTTAATTTTGTTTTTTCATGAGAAAGGGCTTTTATCCAGAACTTCATGCTTGTGTGTACATATCATTTAAGACATTTACAGTCCTCGGACTGTGGCCATGGACTTTGTGAGTGAACTAGTGAGAAAACACAGGGAAGGAAACCTTCAAAAAAATTCACTTTATTGTGTGGATATTCATAAGGTATGTCACTGAACAAGTCCATTAATGCAAGATTATCAATAATTATCCGTATGAAATCTTTGTTTTCACTCTTTCTAAATAACTTTTTTATCAGATATGACGAGGCACCCATTGAACTGAAACCATATCGTCAGAAGGATGGTGCTCTTATTGCTATAGGAACATTATGTGATAAATTAAAGCAAACTGAACCTTACAAGTAAGAGCTAGAGCCTATGTTAGTGCAACATGTTTTTCCTGAGTTCACAAGCCATGTTGGCCATCTTAGAGCAAAGGTTAGATATTTACTAAACTTAAGGACCCTTTTGCCTTTATATACTTATCTTTCAACTCATGTGCTATTTGTTACTCGAGTATCAAGCCACATAGATTGCAGGCCAATATGCCTATACCAATTTCTCTGATCAAAATAATTTTTGGAAAGCATTAAATTATTTTTGTTGCTGGGTTAAGGGATACTGAACTTGATGTATGTGTTGATCTATTCTTTGCATTGCTCCTTTGTTGAAGCATGCAAAGGTAGATTTTTCTTATTGGCTTTTTCACACATTCTTTGCGTTGCGCTCCTATGATATCTAATTGTGATTTTTATGTTCTTGAACAAGGCAATGAGGTTACATGACTCGTAGTTTGATAACTTATCTATCCATGGGGCAGACAACTTATTCCTCTACCATCTTGATTTAAACACTAAAATCCATTTCATGTGATGAGAATTTTGCTATATGTTCTTGGTAGTAGAATTAATGCCAAAAGAAGTTTCACAACATACATGTTTCTTAAGCCCATTGTGCAACTACCATTCCGTACCTCGGAAACTGTTTTCCTCCAGTATTCTTTGTAACTACATGATGGAAAATTTTGAAATATTCTACTTCATTGCAGCATACTACTGAGGTTGTATAATAGGTTTATCTACTATTTGTATGATCAATGCTTCTTTAATCTAAAAATAATTACGCGCCTCTCTAAGTTGGGCATGATTAGGACTTGTTCGAATTGTTAACTTCTACTTCTATTCTAACAATACCTTTGTATTTGCATCATCTAATTGTAACATATTGCAATAACCCTGCCAACCATGTCAATGTTGTGGTAACATTTTTACTGGATCTCATCTTTGTGATTTCTTCCATTGTACATAAAATCTCCTTTTATGATTGTTGTAAGTATCCTTTCACATATATTGATACTAGACACATTTTCTTGATAATATTTTCTAGACTAATTGTTGTAAGTATACTTTTATGATAAATTTTTGCTTCTTTACATTGTTATTAGACACATTTTCTCAATGATTGATAAAATAATAAAATTTTCTTGCTAATATATTGGCATGTCTTAATTTCATTTGCAGGTCCTTCAAAAGCATTATGGATTTACTTAAATGATGGGCGACGACTCTTGTGATGGAAAAAATTTTGGGTTAATTTTGTGAATGTTTAATAAATGATTCAAAAACATGGTGTAGTGTTTAATATTTTGGGTTCATAATTTTGTATGTAATGGTGGAGATGATGGGTTCATTTTGTAAGTGATGGTGTGGGTGATGTATTGTGTTTTGGATTTATTTTGGAAATAATTCTACAGGATGCTTAATGTTAAGCTTTTCTGTTGTTTATCAATTGAACATTATAGTTATATATGGAATTTGTTGTCTTCTACTTAATGTAATATGTTTCTTCTATTTTGTAAATGATAGTAAAGAATGCTTGATGTTGTTAAGTTTTTTTTGTATGGGAGCTCCGACACTTGGAGATACGTCTGAGGATAAGCTTGACAACGACCATGACCATATGAATTATGTTATATGCGTATTTAAATTGTATGTTTTATAGATGGAAAAATGCAAACAATAATTTCATAAGTCTTACTTTTGGGACGGTTATGTAATTGTCCTAGATATAAATGACATCCTTTTGTGACGCTGGCAAATTTTTCTAGGACGGACGTTATTCGTCACAAATTCTTTTATTTTGGGACAGTTTAGTAAACCGTCATAAACATATAATAATTCAAACTCTTTTGGTACGGTTAGATTTTTCGACCCTAAAACCAAATTAGGACGATATTTTCTGTCCTAAAACTTTTTGCCACGCCACCCTAATAGCACTGTTATATACCGTCCTAACATTCGTCCCAAATTACGATTTAGGACTGATTTGGGCCTTTTTAAGATGAATTTTTGGCGTCCCAGAAAGTCACTTTTTTGTAGTAATGCTTATAGTACACCTGTTGTAGTATGTTATCTTTAGTTACCTTAGTTGTTATAGATTTATATGATACCGCGTTTACCAGTTTATTGTCTTGCTTGTATATCAGTATTTCATGACTTGATAGTGTAGTTATACCAAGCTTGTTTACGTCATGGATCATGCTAGAGTTGTCTTTACCTGTGTCATGACTGAGTTGTACCGTGTCTTCACCTGTATCTTGACTGAGTCGTGTCTGCAAATATGTGTGAGTGAACTGTTATTCCTTTGTCTTTCCCACAACCTGCGAGTCCACACACGGGACGAGGGTTGTCCGTTTGTACCTGCGAGTCCACACACGGGGCGTGGGTGACTTGTCTTGAAACTGACCCGCGAGTCCACATTCGGGACGAGGGTTGGTATTCCATTGATCTTCCAGCAGTTCATTTATGCATACTTGATCCCGTATCCGTGTTCATAGCTACCTGTCAGTAGCCACATGTTAGTCTCATGTCTAGTTCCTGTTTATACCATGGTTATATTATTGCATGATTAAACTGTTAGATAGACATATTTTATGTATCTTGCTAGTCCTCTGAGGACCTGATGATCTTTTCAGGTTTAGCGATTGTATGGAATTAGTTAGCAGAACGGGATGGTAGAGGATTGCGATGCATGATACAGGTATTTGCTTGTGATATTTTTTATTATCCTCTCGTACTTTATATTCAGTGCCATGATATTTTTTGCTTATTTTATTGACTCATATCATTCTTAGAGTCTAATCGGACAATATGCTAATGGGCTGCAAACCATGACCCATAATTGTTCATTCTTGTTTTATTTGATTCTTGTGGATTGAGATACAGTTTAGATTAGACATGATACCCATGACCTTAACACCTTATACGTACTCGAGTTGGGCTGGAGTCCGCTCGATACGTAGCTGGCTTGCTCACGAACTCGCGTCCGAAAACCGGGTGTGGGTCGTGACACCCACCAACCCAGGTGGTTTTGTAATGTTGGTTGTATAATCAATGGATTAAATGTATGAAATGGCTATCTCATCGACGTTCATTTTGTAATGAAGTCAGTTTGTAAAAAGTTCGCGCGGCGCCTTGTATCGAGTCTGTAAAATGATGTTCATTATCAATAAAGCGTAAGTTTCTTTTTTTATAATGTGTGTTCAATTTACTCTGCGCCTTCTCTCATTGTTGTGTTTCGGATAACCTTATGACTATGCCTTGTGCGAGCACAATTTAGGTTCGCACGGCATCACGCCCGGGGGACGACTATCAATTCTACGGAATCGAAACGTGACATAATGGTATCAGAGCACGGCTTTACGCCCTTGGCCTCCAGTGTCGAGTTTCTAGTGTCAAAACTGTTGGTCTCGTGTCGATGAGATATGTCGTTCCATACGAGTGAGTCTGTAATAAGTTTTGTGACTAATGTATTTTGCCTTCAAAAAATCCCAGAAGGCATGGCGGTGAACGTGGCGACGAACGAAGAAAGTGCTTCGAGCGGCTCGAGTAGCTCGAGGCCCGGACCCTTTAACGATGTCATGGAACGGATGTTGCGTATGCTGGAAGCGCAACAACGACAAGCTGAGGAGAATCAACGCCAGAATGAGCAACATCGATGGCAGACGGAGGCACGCCAGACTCAGTTCGAGGCCCGATTCGATGCACAATTCAAGTTGCAGCAGAAGCAGCTCGATACTCTTCAGCAGATCGTTCAGACAGTTGTGGCCAACAACAACTCAGCGACAACCCATGCCATAACCAAGCCTGCGGCCAGACCAAGTGAAGCCGAACCGGAGGTACCCGAGCCTCTGTAATGCCCCGCTCCGCATCAGTGCATTACGATGAGTCGTTGACTCGAAGAGTTACGTTGACCCGATGAGGTATCGATGTGAATCGATGCAAGAGTTACGTTGGCCAAAGGTAAGCTTTGAGTCAGTTGGAATCTATGAATCGAATCGATGCAAAGGATAAGTCCCATTTGAGCAAGTGCTGATTTTAGTTGATCTGGTGTGCAGGCTATGCTTTTACGCTGGACGATAAGAGGTCGACATTTTGCCTTATGCAATGAAGTATCCGCAAAACCAAATCGTGGCCTTGCAACGGATTGTGGCATGGGCACGATAGGCCAAATCAACCGAGTAGTTCAAAGGAATGGCTAAGTCCGGGAGTTAGCTATGCGACCAATTTATGGAAGCGAGACGCTTCAACTCAGCGAAACGGCAAGGAGTATCGGCTTAAGGTGGGCGGGTTCTTGACTCTCTCTCCCTATTCCTACACGTTTAATAAAATGTATTATGGTTTGCGTAAGATGTTATCGAGTTAGCGAGCGTGGCTCCGCGACGGTTACGGGTCTAAGTATGCGTTGAACACTAAGATAGAACATTGAACAATCGAAACATTGAAGCGACGTGCATCAAGTGTACGAGTCGCGGTAGGGCGGTGATGGTAGAACATTGAAAGACAATATTGAGTTGTGCATCACGTGCACGCCTCCGAGAACATTGAACACTAGGCGTAGAACATCGATTACGGTGCTAAGCGTGCCCTCGGGCACTTATGTTACGAAAAGACTTAGTAATACGGAATTATGCTATGAGAATAACTTACGAATGGTACGCGTTGAATACGAGTATGAGATGACTAAGTCGTTGGGCGTCGTGCATCAATATGGATGTGTTGGGGCATAACGCCGACGGAGCTCCCCATATGAATGGTGGATTATGTTTATGGCACGGAAAACCGTTTATGGAACGAGACTATGTTTATGCAACGGAGGATTTGGTTGGATTGTTATGTGTGTTTGCTATGGCGTGTATTGCATGGCCAATGGACTCGGATGGCCCGTGTACGGGTACGGCTTCCCTCGAACGGTTACGCCTGGGCGCCGGGACCGTTCGGCCTAGAAGGGAATTATGTGTGGTATTTATGGTGCACAACATTCGGACGGATTGCGACCGTCCAGTGCTGTGATAAGCTATGATATCCGTAAGTTTGGGATCCTTCGGATACTGGGCTAGCAACCCATATCGAAGCGATTGTAGGCTTACACATAAGAGATGCCAAGTCCATTACGGTGCGAAATACCGTGACCTTCATATAGATAGGGCCGGTGGGCTGAGATGAGAGTTGGGTGCAGGCGCAGGGCCTGCGACCCTTATGCATGGTCTAAGTTTATGGTTGGCTGTTACGTGAATGATATGATTCTATGTTAAGTTCTAACCCGTGCAGGCTAGGCAATATAGGACGGAGATGAGTACGAACACTATGTTTACGTTCATATTATGGCTAACTGTATCTGCTGCAGGAACACGGCATGGGACACATGTATGATAACGTGCTATGTTTAACTATTGCTATAAAACTTATCCTAAGGGCTAAATAGAAAGATCACCAAATAAGTTGCATGTTTCACTAAATGATTAAGTGTTTGGTTTGGGGGCGAGCGGGTCTTGATCAGTACGAAGCGAGGACGAAAGCACTAATCTCCCACTAGTTTATGTGCAGGCTCAGGTTATGATCGGCTCGGGGCGGAGCTTGGCTTGGACGTGCCGAGGCATGGAGTCATTGGCGTTCAAGAGGAGCTACCGCATATGCGTTCGGACTTGCGACATGGAGATGTTCGGCCGAAGACTACTTGGTGGCTATAAAGAGGCATAATGTATGGAACAATATAATCCTTTGTGAGCTAGAGAGATCATGAGAGTTGTAGCCAATTGGCATATTATGTTGGGCTATTCAGAGCCTTTGTAACCTTCAGTTCATGAATAATAAAAGAGATTCTTGTTGTATACTCTGTTTTTCCTTCCGCTGCTTATGTTATCAAATTGAGATAGTTCTATGTGAACCTGTTATCTTGCCTTGCACGAGCGCAACTCCAGGCTCGTGCGGTATCACTATCACGCCCCGATTCCGTAGAATCGATAGTCGTCCCCCGGGCGTGATGCCGTGCGAACCTAAGTTGCGATCGCACAAGGCATAGTCATAAGGTTATCCGAAACACAACATCAAGTTAGAGTACGCAGAGAAATTGAATGACACATTTGGAATAGAATAGACTTTTTCATTGATGATAATAAAACTTTACATAGACTCCTTTACAATCATTGCCGCGCGGGCTACAACATGACTCGACTTACAAAATGAACGCCGATGAGATAGGTCGTTCCATACATTATACCCTTTTATACAAGTAAAAACCAATACATATTTCCACCTGCTATGGCGGGAAGTCGAGTCGTCATTTTTCTTTGGACTGATGTGGGTCTTCTTCAAAAGGAAATCCAGAAAACAAGCCTTCACACGGACAAGGCTTCAAAAGAGTTCACGCCGCCTTGAGCTCTAGTTGGCACGCCCTTCGTGGTTCGGGGTACCTGCGTTGGAGAGCGAGGATCAGTACATTACACTTTGTACTGGTGCGTGGCAAGTTAAGTTCCAAGCTCTCATTTGGTTGAATGAGTTTATATGACTTAGTTCATGAATGTTTCTAACCATCCTAATGAATTTCAAGCGTGCAATGACAAGCATAATGTAATTTACTTCGGAACTTGCCCCCGGCGGACCGTGCCGCGCCTTTGGGACTTAAAATGTTCTTCCCTGTCAGTTGTTATCATTTTGTATGCAAATTTGTGTTCGTGAAGGTCACTGGCATCACAAGCCATATTTGGACTATAGCTGGGTTAGACGGCGACACTTTCAGCGCGGGTAGCGAGCCCCACTGCAAGTTCTCCCGACTAACCATATCTTTCTGCTTTCGTCGAGCACAGCTATCTTTTACTTCCTCCTAGGCCGAAACGATCCCGTGTCTCAGGGTATCGCTCGAGGAAGCCGTTCCTCGTGCACGAGTTGTCCAATGACCGTGCAAAGACAATTCTTTTTAGTTATGAAGATATAGCCTACATTCTCTTTGAAACTTGTTCATTTTCATCGTGTTCGTGCCCTTGATTTCATTGTTTCATCCGCAACAACACTATCAATTTGCCTAAGAAGGGGGTCGAGAAGAGAAGGGTCAGCCACTCACCTTGAGTTTACTTCGGTGAGAGAACTTGCTGGTTGCGCTAGACGTCGCCTACGCGATTACCTGAAATCGCACAAGCAACCGATTAGAACACTGCATTATTCAAGGAGTTTGATAAGAAATGCGAGTTCGAAATGCAAGCTATGAAAACCATCGAAAACATTCACGAAAACGCATTCAGAAAACAAAGCCAAAACCAACGCAAGCGGCGTGAAAAGCAGAGCAACGGAAGGTCTCTCCCGACTCAGCCGCAGAGTCAATCCTCGAGGCGCAGCCCGCTGAATATGGGACTTGGTTCCGAAGAAAACATTCCATAACGAGGAATGGGTCTTAATTCAACCGTTCCCGTTCGATCGACTCGGCCGATCCCGACCTATCGGTCCCGACCGAATCGATAGCGACAGTGTTCCTTTCTCGCGCACCCCGTGGACAGAGTACGGGGCACGATGTAGGGACGGGGCACTACACCATAACCAACTAACAAAAAGTTTCGTCCTCGAAACTTAAAATAGAACCTACCTCTACAAGAACAATAAAGGGAACTTTTCTTTCATTTCTGACTCAAGCTCCCATGTCGACTCTTCGACCGAATGGTTTCTCCAGAGGACGCGGACTAGTGGAATAGCACGGTTGCGGAGAAGTTTATCCTTGCGCTCCAAGATTTGCACCGGCTCTTCGACATATGATAAGTCCGCCTTCAGGTCCAGCTTACCCAAATCTACCACATGCCCCGGATCGTGCACGTACTTCCGCAATTGTGAGACGTGGAAGACGTCATGTACCTCTGACAATGCAGGCGGCAAGGCAATTTGGTAAGCTACCGGGGCGACGCGCTTCAATATTTCGAACGGGCCAACAAATCTTGGGCTCAACTTTCCTTTCGCACCGAACCGGGATACTCCACGCATAGGCATCACCTTCAGGAATACATGGTCGCCTTCCGAGAACTCGAGGGGGCGTCGGTGCGTGTCGGCATAGCTTTTCTGTCGGCTTTGTGCTATCTTCAATCTTTCTCGTATCAATTTGACCTTTTGCACAGTCTGCTCCACCAGCTCCGGACCAAGTATCTGCCGTTCCCCGACTTCATCCCAGCAAATGGGCGATCTACACTTCCGGCCGTACAAAGCTTCATACGGCGCCATTTGGATGCTGGACTGATAGCTGTTGTTATATGCAAACTCGGCCAGCGGTAGATGGACGTCCCAACTTGACTTCAAGTCGATCGCACAGAGTCGCAACATGTCTTCGAGAATTTGATTCACCCGCTCTGTTTGGCCGTCAGTCTGAGGATGATAAGCTGAGCTGAACTTCAACTTGGTCCCCAGTGCTGAATGTAGACTACTCCAGAAGCGCGCTACGAACCGTCCATCCCGATCTGAGACAATAGAAACTGGGACCCCGTGCAGCCGAACTATTTCATCAAGATATATCTGAGCAAGGCGGTCGACGCTCCAAGTAACTTTGATGGCGATAAAGTGCGCTGACTTGGTTAGTCGATCGACGATGACCCAGATGGCGTCATTTTCCTGCGACATCCTCGGCAAGCCAACAACGAAGTCCATAGTGATGTGATCCCATTTCCACTCTGGAATGGCAAGGTTCTGCATCTCCCCGCCCGGTCGCTGGTGCTCGGCTTTGACTTGCTGACAGGCCATACATTTTGACACAAAGAGCGCTACGTCTCTCTTCATGCCGTGCCACCAAAAGACAACGCGGAGGTCCTTATACATCTTGGTGCTGCCATGATGCAAGGAATATTTTGCATAGTGTGCCTCCGTCATTATCTCCTTTCTGAGTTCTACGTCGTCCGGTACGCATAACCGCCCCTTCACGCGCAACACTCCGGACTCGTCCTCTGCAAAGTCGGACGCTTTTCCTGTCGATATCAGCTTCCGCATCTTCTCCAGGTACGGGTCGTCCTTCTGTACAGACTTGATCCTCTCCAGTAGGCTCGGTTCCACCCGCAGTTGCGCCAGTTTCACGTCTCTGAAACGAACTCGAAGTTCAATGCCCATTCCTTCTAAGTCACGCAGCAGTCGATCGTTGATGCATAATGAAGCTAGGTACTTTCGGCTCAGCGTATCCGCTACCACATTTCCCTTGCCCGGCGTATAGTCGATCGATAAGTCATAGTCTTTGATTAGTTCGAGCCATCGCCTCTGTCGCAAATTCAGTTCTTTCTGGGTGAAGAGATACTTGAGGCTTTTGTGGTCCGTATAAATCCTGCACGCCACGCCATAGAGATAGTGACGCCACAGCTTCAACGCGAACACAATTGCCGCTAGTTCTAGGTCGTGCGTGGGGTAGTTCTTCTCGTGCGGCTTCAACTGCCGGGAAGCAAAAGATATTACCTTATCCCGCTGTATGAGTACACACCCCAAGCCCTGGCCAGAAGCATCGCTGAAGATTTGAAATCCCTCCGACCCTTCAGGAAGAGCAAGTATCGGGGCCGAAACGAGCCGTTGTTTGAGCTCCTGGAAGGAAGCTTCACAGTCGTCTGACCACTTGAATGCGACTCCTTTCTGGGTGAGGCGAGTCAACGGCGATGCAATCTTCGCGAAGTCCTTCACGAAGCGTCGGTAGTATCCCGCCAAGCCTAGGAAGCTCCGAATTTTGCTAATTGATGCGGGCCGTTTCCAATCAGCAACTGCCTCGACTTTCTTCGGATCGACTGCGATGCCCGTGGCGGAGATGATGTGCCCAAGGAATGAGACGCTGTCCAACCAGAACTCGTACTTGCTCAGTTTCGCATACAACTGATTCTCTCGAAGGGTTTGGAGTACCGTCCGCAGATGCTCTGCATGTTGCGCTCGATCCTTCGAGTAGACGAGGATGTCGTCGATGAAGACTACTACGAACTTGTCAACGAACGGACGGAACACCCGATTCATTAGATCCATGAAGACGGCAGGGGCGTTTGTCAGGCCGAACGGCATTACCAAGAACTCGTAGTGGCCATAACGAGTGCGGAAGGCAGACTTCGGCACGTCATCTGGCTTGACTTTGAGTTGGTGATAACCCGATCGCAGATCAATCTTCGAAAATACGGTTGCACCTTGGAGCTGGTCGAACAAGTCGTCAATGCGGGGCAGGGGATATTTGTTTCGGACGGTGGCTTTATTCAATTCTCGATAGTCAATGCAGAGTCGCATCGATCCATCCTTCTTCTTTACGAATAGCACGGGCGCACCCCACGGCGAGACACTCGGACGAATAAACCCTCTGTCGAGCAATTCCTGAAGTTGTGCCTTCAATTCTTTCAATTCTGCAGGAGCCATTCTGTACGGAGCCTTCGAGATCGGACGGGTATCGGGGAATGTGTCGATGGTGAACTCTATTTCTCGATCGGGCGGCATGCCGGGTAGCTCGTCCGGGAACACGTCTGGGAATTCTGCCACAACGTCGGTCTGACCCGCGTTTGTACCATCCTGTCGCATGTCTCGAACGGAAGCTAGATAGCCTTCGCACCCGGAATGCAGCATCCGTCGAGCCGATATTGCGGAGATCACCATGCAGGTCGGCGATGCCTCACCACACGAGTAGCAGAATTCAGGCACTCCAGGCATGCGGAATGTGACCCTCCTTTCAGCGCAGCCTATGGTTGCGTTGTACGGCCCGAGCCAATCCATCCCCAGAATGATGTCAAAGTCCTTCATATCTAGAACTATCACATCCAGACCGATCTTTTGACCGCCGATACAGATAATCCCGCCGGCGCAAGCTAAGTTTGTGAGAATTGGTGTGCCCGAAGGCGTGCTTACGCTAAGGTCGAGATCTAATGATATTACAGGGAATTTGTGCTCGGCGGTAAAGTCCGCCGATATGAAACTATGTGAAGCACCTGAATCAAATAACACACGAGTAGGCACATTATTGAATTTTAGTATACCTGTCACTACGGTGTCTGATTCCAGTACTTCGTCTCGAGTCATGGCATAGACGCGGCCCTGAGTGTTGGGGCGACGATCTTGGCCATATTGTAGTGCAGGTTGAGTGGGCGGAGGAGGTCGAGGAACTGGGCCTCGATTTTGATGATTTGATTGTGGCAGCGCATCTTGTCGTTGTGGTCGGAAACGACAATCTTTAGCATAGTGTCCCTTTTTCCCGCAAGAGTGACAGTCGATGTTCAGGGTACGGCACTCGCTGGCATCGTGTCCGACGTAATTACATTTTGTGCAACGAGACCTACTGCTTTGTCCTTGGTAGCCCCCGTTGTTCGGACGCTTTGCTGTGTGGTTGTTGCCTCCCATATGGCTAGGACGTTTGTGATTGGAGTTGCGCACAACGTCGTCAGCGCTGGGAGGATGCAGGTTCTCAAGGCGGAGAGCGTGATTTAGAGCCTCGCCCGTGGTCTTGTACTCCGGGACGCCGACATGCGCACCAATAGATTGTCGCAGTCCCACTTCGAACCGTCGCACGCGGCACTCTTCAGTAGGCAGAAACGCACCAGCGAACTTGGACAATTTGTTGAACTCTGCGGCGTACTGTTGCACCGTCCTGCTCCCCTGCTTCAATGACATGAATTCATTTTCTTTTGCTTGGCGAACGGCGGACGGAAGGTACTCGAGTTCGAAAGCCTTGCGGAACGTGGCCCAAGAGATCGACGCGGTAGTGTTGTCCGGTCGAATCGCTCACTTGCGCACGGCCCACCAGTCGTGCGCGTTCAACCGTAGTTGAAGTTGTGCGCAGGCGACTTGCTTTGAATCTTCGATGCCGAGAAGCTCGAAGTGGTCTTCTAGTTCTTCCAGCCAGTCGATCGCAATGGAAGGACCCTCGGTGCCGCTGAAAGAGGTGCGACACGCCTTCTTGAATTCTGACACTTCGAAGTTGTACTTCTTTGGTGCCGCTGGTTGAAGCTCGGGCTCCGCCGTGTCGACTTCAATGGGTGGAATCGCCGACACGGTGGTAGTAGGCACGGTGACGGTAGGTGCCGTCGCAGAATTTCCGTTGGCCGCAAACGTCTGAACGATCTGCTGCAGGGTATCCATCTGCTTTTGTTGAAGTTTGATGTGCGCGTCGAAGCGAGCTTCGAACTGGGCCTGTCGTTCCTCTACTCGTTGATGTCGGTTCTCAGACTGGTTCCGCTGCGCCTCCATCATGCGCAGCATCCTTTCGATGGTATCATTAGAAGGTCCGGCCTGCGGACGATGCGAGCTACTAGAGCCGCTGGAAGCGCTCTGTTCTTGCTCGGCCGTGGGTTCCGCCACTTCTGCGATACGAAGGCAACGCATCAGTCTCAAATTATTACGGACTCATTGTATGGAATAACTTATCTCATCGTTGCGTGGTCAAAGGTTTGAAACTCTAGACGCGAGGCCAAAGGATGTAAAGCCGTGCTCTGATACCATTATGTCACGCCCCGATTCCGTAGAATCGATAGTCATCCCCCGGGCGTGATGCCGTGCGAACCTAAGTTGCGATCGCACAAGGCATAGTCATAAGGTTATCCGAAACACAACATCAAGTTAGAGTACGCAAAGAAATTGAATGACACATTTGGAATAGAATAGACTTTTTCATTGATGATAATAAAACTTTACATAGACTCCTTTACAATCATTGCCGCGCGGGCTACAACATGACTCGACTTACAAAATGAACGCCGATGAGATAGGTCGTTCCATACATTACACCCTTTTATACAAGTAAAAACCAATACATATTTCCACCTGCTATGGCGGAAAGTCGAGTCGTCATTTTTCTTTGGACTGATGTGCGGTCTTCTTCAAAAGGAAATCCAGAAAACAAGCCTTCACACGGACAAGGCTTCAAAAGAGTTCACGCCGCCTTGAGCTCTAGTTGGCACGTCCTTCGTGGTTCGGGGTACCTGCGTTGGAGAGCGAGGATCAGTACATTACACTTTGTACTGGTGCGTGGCAAGTTAAGTTCCAAGCTCTCATTTGGTTGAATGAGTTTATATGACTTAGTTCATGAATGTTTCTAACCATCCTAATGAATTTCAAGCGTGCAATGACAAGCATAATATAATTTACTTCGGAACTTGCCCCCGGCGGACCGTGCCGCGCCTTTGGGACTTAAAATGTTCTTCCCTGTCAGTTGTTATCATTTTGTGTGCAAATTTGTGTTCGTGAAGGTCACTGGCATCACAAGCCATATTTGGACTATAGCTGGGTTAGACGGCGACACTTTCAGCGCGGGTAGCGAGCCCCACTGCAAGTTCTCCCGACTAACCATATCTTTCTGCTTTCGTCGAGCACAGCTATCTTTTACTTCCTCCTAGGCCGAAACGATCCCGTGTCTCGGGGTATCGCTCGAGGAAGCCGTTCCTCGTGCACGAGTTGTCCAATGACCGTGCAAAGACAATTCTTTTTAGTTATGAAGATATAGCCTACATTCTCTTTGAAACTTGTTCATTTTCATCGTGTTCGTGCCCTTGATTTCATTGTTTCATCCGCAACAACACTATCGATTTGCCTAAGAAGGGGGTCGAGAAGAGAAGGGTCAGCCACTCACCTTGAGTTTACTTCGGTGAGAGAACTTGCTGGTTGCGCTAGACGTCGCCTACGCGATTACCTGAAATCGCACAAGCAACCGATTAGAACACTGCATTATTCAAGGAGTTTGATAAGAAATGCGAGTTCGAAATGCAAGCTATGAAAACCATCGAAAACATTCACGAAAACGCATTCAGAAAACAAAGCCAAAACCAACGCAAGCGGCGTGAAAAGCAGAGCAACGGAAGGTCTCTCCCGACTCAGCCGCAGAGTCAATCCTCGAGGCGCAGCCCGCTGAATATGGGACTTGGTTCCGAAGAAGACATTCCATAACGAGGAATGGGTCTTAATTCAACCGTTCCCGTTCGATCGACTCGGCCGATCCCGACCTATCGGTCCCGACCGAATCGATAGCGACAGTGTTCCTTTCTCGCGCACCCCGTGGACAGAGTACGGGGCACGATGTAGGGACGGGGCACTACAATCACGCCCCAGCGAGGACGATGATTCGGGTAAAATCTAGCGAGGACGAACGATTTCCCGGATCGGGGCGTGACAGCCTCTACCTGCAGCACCAAAAAGTTCTAACTTTGAGGTGTCAAAATTCAGAAAAAGTTTCCGTACTTCCTTCTGCGGTACTGAAGATCCTTCTGTGGCGATCGATTGGTTGGAGGAGTTGGAAGACCGGTTCGAGCTTCTGTGCGTCAATGAGTCCAAGAAAGTCGCATGCGCTCAACTTCTACTCTGATTGAACGCGCATGACTGGTGGGCCGTGCAAAAGCGACCGATCAGACGCGGTGACGAGACAACAGCAATTTCTTGGGCCACCTTCCGAGAGGCGTTCGAGATTAAGTACCTTCCTGCAGCCGTTCGACAAGAGAAGGAAAATAAATTTATGCAGCTAAGGCAAGAGAATATGACGGTGCGGCAGTATGCATCAGAGTTCAACAAGTTAGCCAAATTTGCAGGAGAATTCCTGCCCTCCACGGAGAGTCATGCTCGACGGTTCGAAGTGGGTCTACGACCATCTATTTACGCCCGCGTGTCTGTTCCGCAATACAAAACGATGGGGGAGTCACTCAACCACGCCCTCCGCCTTGAACGCCAATACCCTCCAGGTGCTGTCGGCGCTATGCATATATACAATCACAAACGCCCTAGCCACGTGGGAGGAAACAATGTGACCAAGCGTCCAAACAATGGGCAACAAGGCAGATATCAAGGACGTGATCCACGGCCTTACTGCAACCGATGTCACCATGTCGGTCACACTATCAACGACTGTCGGATACCAGAGGGTGGATGCTGGAACTGTGGTAAGATGGGCCACGTTCGTGCTAATTGTCCGACCAGAAGGCCGAACCCAATGGCGCCCCAACAGCAGCAACACCGTCCAGGGAATCAAGGTCCAGCACCTCGAGCCCATCAACCCGCACCGTAAAATGGCCAAGACCGCCGCTCCAATGCCCAGGGCCGCGTCTACGCCATTACTCGAGATGAAGTGCTTGCATCAGATACGGTCGTGACAGGTATACTAAATTTTAATAATGTGCCTGCTCATGTACTATTTGATTCAGGCGCTTCGCATAGTTTTATATCGGCGGACTTTGCCGCCGAACACAAATTTCCTATAATATCATTAGATCTCGACCTTAGCGTAAGTACACCTTCGGGCACACCACTACTCACAAATTTAGCCTGCGGCGATGGGATTATCTGTATCGGCAGTCAAAAGATCGGTCTTGACGTGATAGTTCTAGACATAAGGACTATGATATCATTCTGGGAATGGATTGGCTCGGGTCGTGCAATGCAACCATCGACTGCGCCAGAAAGACGGTCACCTTCCGTATACCAGGAGTGCCTGAATTCTGGTTTTCGTGTGGTGAGGCGTCATCGACCTGCATGTCGATCTCGGCAATTTCTGCTCGGAGGATGCTGCATTCTAGGTACGAAGGCTATTTGGCGTCCGTTCGAGACACACGACAGGATGGTGCAAACATGGGTCAGACCGACGTTGTGGCAGAATTCCCCGATGTGTTCCCGGATGAGCTACCCGACATGCCCTCCGACCGAGAAATCGAGTTCACCATCGATACATTCTCCGATACTCGACCGATTTCCAAGGCCCCGTACAGAATAGCCTCCGCCGAGTTGAAAGAGCTCAAGGTCTAGTTACAAGAGTTGCTCGACAGAGGGTTTATTCGACCTAGTGTTTCACCGTGGGGAGCGCCCGTGTTGTTCGTGAAGAAAAATGATGAGTCCATGCGTTTGTGCGTCGATTACCGAGAGCTGAACAAGGCCACCATCCGGAACAAGTATCTATTGTCCCGCATAGACGACTTATTCGATCAGTTACAAGGCACCTCGGTATTTTCGAAGATTGATCTCCGCTCGGGCTATGATCAACTCAAGATCAAGTCAGACGACGTGCAAAAGTCAGCCTTTCGCACTCGGTACGGCCACTACGAGTTCCTGGTGATGCCATTCGGTCTGACGAACGCCCATGTCGCCTTCATAGATCTGATGAATCGGGTATTTCGACCCTTTCTTGATAAATTTGTAGTAGTCTTTATTGACGATATTCTCGTCTACTCGAAGGACAGGGCGCAGCATGAAGAACATCTGCGGACCGTGCTCCAGACACTTCGAGAGAATCAGTTGTATGCAAAGCAGAGTAAGTACAAATTTTGGCTAAGCAGCGTATCCTTTCTTGGTCACATCATTTCGTCCGAAGGCATTGCAGTCGATCCGAAGAAAGTAGAAGCTGTTACTGATTGGAAGCAGCCTGCGTCTGCTAGTGAGATTCGAAGCTTTCTTGGTTTGGCGGGATACTATCGACGCTTCGTAAAAGACTTCGCGAAGATTGTATCGCCATTGACTCGCCTCACTCAAAAGGGAGTCGTGTATGAGTGGTCGGATGACTGTGAAGCTTCCTTCCAGGAGCTAAAACAGCGACTAATTTCGGCCCCTATACTCGTACTTCCGGATGGGCCAGAGGGTTTTCAGATATTCAGCGATACTTCAGGCCAGGACTTGGGATGTGTGCTCATGTAGCGAAACAAGGTGATATCCTTTGCCTCCAGACAGTTGAAGCCGCACGAGAAGAACTATCCTACGTACGACTTGGAGTTAGCGGCGATTATGTTCGCGTTAAAATTATGACATCACTATCTGTATGGCGTAGCGTGTGCGATCTATACCGACCACAAGAGCCTCAAGTATCTCTTCATCCAGAAGGAATTAAACTTACGACAGAGGCGTTGGCTCGAACTGATCAAAGACTATGACTTGACGATCGACTACACTCCGACAAGGGAAATATTGTGGCGGACGCTCTGAGTCAAAAATATCTTGCCTCGCTATCCATCAATCGCAGACTACTACGGGATCTAGAAGAAATGGGTATCGACCTCCGGGTTCGATTCAGGGATGTACAGTTGGCGCAACTACAGTTAGAGCCGAGTTTACTGGAAAAGATCAAGACCGCTCAGAAGGATGATCCGTACCTAAAAAAATTGTGCGAGCGAATTTCAACAGGCAGTGCGATCGACTTTACGGAAGATAAGACCGACGTGCTGAGATTGAATGGCCGACTATGCGTTCCGGACGATTCAGAACTTAGAAAGGAGATATTGTCGGAGGTGTACTATGCGAAGTATACCTTGCATTCCGGTAGCACGAAGATGTACAAGAACCTTCGCACAAACTTCTAGTGGCACGGAATGAAAAGAGATGTGGCACTCTTCGTGTCGCAATGCATGGCCTGTCAGCAGGTGAAAGCTGAGCACCAGAGACCGGACGGGGAGATATAGAATCTGGAGATTCCGGAATGGAAATGACAGCACGTGTGCATGGATTTTATTGTTGGTCTGTCGTAGACGCCGCAGAAAAATGATGCCATCTGGGTCATCGTCGATCGACTAACCAAGTCAGCGCACTTCATCGCCATCAAAGTTACTTACAGCGTTGATCGTCTGGCGCAGATTTATCTTGATGAGATAGTACGGCTGTACGGAGTTCCAGTATCCATCGTCTCTGATCGGGATTCACGGTTCATGTCACGATGCTGAAGTAGCCTTCAGTCGGCGCTGGGTACCAAGTTGCAGTTCAGCTCAGCTTACCATCCTCAGATCGTCGGCCAAACGGAGTACGTCAATCAGATTCTCGAAGACATACTACGACTCTGTGTAATTGACTTCAAATCAAGCTGGGATGTTCATCTACCTCTGGCTGAATTTGTATACAATAATAGCTATCAATCCAGCATTCAAATGGCGCCGTATGAAGCCATGTACGGACGAAAGTGTCGATCACCCATTTGCTGGGACAAAGTCGGAGAGCGGCAGATTCTCAGCTCGGAACTGGTGGAACAGACTGTGCAAAAAGTTCGGCTCATTCGAGAAAGATTAAAGACCGTGCGAAGTCGTCAGAAAAGCTACGCGTACGTTCATCATCGACCCCTCGAGTTTCAAGAAGGCGATCACGTATTTATCAAGGTATCGCCCATGCGAGGAGTTACTGTAGTGCCCCGTCCCGCTCAATCAACCGGAGGAATCGGGACGCCAACGGCGTTCGGACTTAGCCCTGCAACGGCTGCTCGAAGACATCGCTCGGTCGAGGCGACCGCTCGCTCAGGTGGGATAGTTTTGATAAACTTGCCTCATCTTAGCCTTCACATAATAAATCGTATGTTTTTAACTTGCACAAGTAGGCTTGATAATAAAAGAGACGAATCCACATAGTAAGGGAATAATCCCGACGGATCGAAATGTATTAGAACATGGAAAATGGTCCCACGGTCTGATTAGAGTTAGGGCACGGCGTGCTTTGAAAATGACACTCGATCCTTCGTCTCGTGACTTGGGAGAAGGAAAGTTGGTTGAGTAGGCAAAGTTATTAACGTAGCCTAAGTCATAGGCGTTGCCCGCATGAATGCTTGATAAAGCATGCACGCTTGCACGATGCAAGGCTTGGCATAGCCTTTGCTCGTCCCTCGGGTTAAGTTGTAGGCTTGAGTAAGTTAGGCAAAGTTATGCCGGTCGGCCTAAGTCATTCCAAGTGCTGTTCCGCTCTTTCTACGGTTGTCAAGTTAAATAGTCCTACGATCCCAAGGCCCGTCATATGAGGTATGACTTGGACGATAGCGTTGCGTAGAACAATAGTTGGTTTAAGGCACGAGCCACAGTTGGTTCAGTGGAAAGTTAGCCACGGTCTGTCGATACTTAAGGAACAATTATGTTCAAGTTAAGTGGAAAGGCTATGCGGTAGCCGTTTCCTGAGTTCAAAGAATGTTTAAGTCTAAACGATGGCTAGTTAATGCCAGTGACCATTCATATAGATGGGTCGTCATGGGCGACAATCCGCGTGTGTGCCTTTGGATTGAGTCGAGTTGATGGAGTACACAGTTAGAACACAATGTCTGGACCTAAGATTTGGCTACAACGAAGGCGACGTACTTTGGCACGAGATGTGGCATCGAGTCTCAAGTGTTGACATGTGAGTTGCATAAATAGGGTTTGAGTCGTTTGAGTTTAAGTCAAAAATTGCCGCAAGGCAAGTTAGTTAAGTGACGCTAAGTTCACAAGTCTCGATATGGTTAGTTGGTGATCAAAGTAGCAAGGGTTGCTAGGCGGCAAGGGCCGCGACGCGGCGATATGGTTAAGTCTCACTGAGTTGCGAGGCACGGCCTCAACAAAGGTTTGTAGCACGATCACACGAAAATGGAGTCTATCGTGTAGTTGTGTCTCTGATTATGTGTAGTGCCCCGTTCCGCAAAGGCACTAGAAAAACAGAGAAATCGGACTGCTGGCTCCACAACAGAAGACGATTAATCTGGGTGAGTGGACGAAGTCTCATTTGCTGATTCGCTTACACCTAGAGTTTATGATTGAATGCTTTTGTTAATAACAAGACGGTAAATCATCGAGTATGCTTTAAGAGAATTCACATGTTGCCTTGCTAAGAATTGAATGTTGCCTTTATCCAGAGAACATTGTCATGCTAATAACAAGACGGTAACCAGTATATATGCTTATAAGAGATTTCACATGTTGCTATGCTAAGAATAAGAAAAGAAATAATCTGCATGCTAATAAGAAGACCTGTTGCCTGCAAATAAGAACTGATATGATGCTTGTCATGCTTGATAAGATAAGAGAAGACAAATGAATCGAATTGAATGCTTGATCATTGTTTATTACTAAGTATGCTTGAGAATTGTAGACATGTACAGACGGACTTGTACATGTTGACATGAATAAAACAAAGGCACGAAATAAACGTGTCGTTTATCTGCAAAGGCATGAAATGAACATGTCGTATATATGTTAAGGCATGAAAAGAACATGTCGTACATCTTATCACAAATCTGTCTCATCTGATAGAACTGCTAGAGCATGCATGTGATCTCGGACAACTTGTTAACAAGGAAAAAATTTGTCTCTCGGGTGGATCTGGGGGCGCCTGGACCATTCGGCCTAGGAGAGATTAGGGCATCCATGTGAAAATGGGAGTCGATATCTGAGTCCTTAGCGACGAGCTGAACCGAAGAGTCACAGCGGCTAATCATGGGTTTTCCCATGGACCATCATATAGATAGGTGTTGGTTGGTGCAGAGCTGAACCGGAAAGTCACAACTGCCAATCAAGTCTGCATGTGTCAAGAATGTTTTGCTGAGAGCTAACGATGCAGAGACGAACAGGGAATGACAATGTTGGTTTTATAATGTTTATGCTAATCCTTGTCCTGTGCAGGGATGGACGGTCGGCTATGGTAAGAATCACTAAAAAGTGATGCACATGTATTTCTTGAATTTGCTACATGAATTGCTTGCAAAGATTAATTTGTTAACAAGAAGTGCTATGTCCCACTAAAGAAAAGATGTATTATCATGCTTGTAATCGGACCCTAAGAATGTTTTGAACAAGAGAAAGGAATGCTAATGATGTTGTCCTAAATGAAATGATATGCTCATGAAACACGCTGCGCACTGCACAAATGAATAGTTATCGTGCTTGAAATGATTAGTCCCTTGTATGCTTGAAATAAACTGAAATGTTGGCTTTTCAAAAATGCTTTCAAAGAATGTAAACTGACTCTGTATGCATGAAATGAATATAGGTAAAAGTAGCAAGATCATATCACATAAAATATTTTCTCACTAAATGAACAGTGATCGTTTCAGACAAATGTAGCTCTTTGTTCACAATCACCAGTATGTTGATATACTAACCCACCATCAGTCTGCATGCAGGTGCAATATACATCGAAAAGGATAGTCCGAAGCGATAGCCCGTGCCTCATCCTCAGGAGCCAGAAATCAGAAGAGATGCCAAGAGATGACATCTGTTGCAAGAGTTGGTTTTGAATATAAAGGAATGTAATGTATGGAAACGGGATCATTGTAATCTGTAAAGTTCTGAGAGAATGTAACATTGTATCTGAGAGAATCGAGAGCTTGTAATCTGTTCAAATGAAATTAATAAAAAGAATTGTTCTTGTTACCATTGTGTTCATTTCATGTATTCTGAAATATGTCCGCTGCGTATTATCAACCTTGTCTATCTTGTCTTGCTTCAGGTCTTGGCCTTGTGCAAGTGCAACTTAGGCTTGCACGGCATCACGCCTTAGCGAGAATGAACGGTCCCAAAGAGCCCGAAGCGAGGACGAAAGGACTCTGCGGGATCGGAGCGTGACATTATGGGCCGTAAGGCAAGCACGACTTGATAGGTTAACGATGTTGGCACGATGAATTAACATCGTTGACGCAAGCACGGAATGGTCCAGCGACACAGAATATGTTGGCCCAATGATTATATTGTGTTTTTGAATATGGCTAATCAGTTAAGTTTAACATAATGATGTCACTAATATTCATATACTCACTATCATGTTGCTACTTAAACTTAGCATTGTCCTAATTGTCCTATATCATATTGCTATGCTTGTTTCGTACTGCAACATATTTTGCTGGCCTAACATGAATTTGTAGACATGCAGTAAGCATGATCAAACATGATCTAAACAGGACATAGGTAATGAAGAATTAATGATGGACCAAAGACGGCGTCATACAAAGAGATTTCTCCGAACCGCCTAGCGACCTATCCGGGGCCTCGCATCGGGGGTTTCGCTGCCCGGTCAGCGGACAGGGGTCGAGGGGGCAGCGCCCCCCGTCGGGGGTTCGGGGGCGAAGCCCCCGAAAGGTATTCAGATTTTCAGATCTGTATATCTTTGGACGACTGCTGTCAGGGAAAAAGACGTCTTCAGGGCTGCTCAAATATCAGAAGAAAGGCATCATCAAAGGGCTCTTGGTTTTCCTACTTGTTCCAAGTCTGTAATCTTCAATTTATTGAGTCTAGGAGAATGTGTACGTTGAGTCGCACTGAGTCATCTCAACCCCTAGCATATCTCTCCAAAGCTCTACCATACAACAGACCAATTCCTGAACCAAGCCTAAGCTCCACAAAGTCCAAAAGCCCAATGGACCAATTCTGTCTGCTGGAGACAGAGTTCGGGCCGAACTCTGCCTCCACACAGAGTTTGGGCCGAACTCTGTCCCCTGATTTCCAGCACCCTGATTTTTAGGGCCTGCTTGCTACAAGCTGTCCAACGGCCAAAAATTTGAATTATCCATACCGAATTCTGGCCGAATTCTGCTTGTCCCGAACCCTATAAATAGGCCTTGGTTTCTCTCATTTGAAACCATCCACTCTTCTATTCTTCTTCTCTTACATAGCCTATATAGTCAAGAGCCTTACTCTTCCAATCTACTAGCCACAAAACTTCCTAAGCCCCAAGGTGCTCAAGTGCGATTCAGCTAGAAGTTTTTGTGCAAGAGTTGAAAAGAAAAGTCAATTGGACAATTCCAAGTCGCTTGGAAAAATCCAAGCAAATTGCCACTGCGATCCTCTGTAAGAAGTTGACGTGCTCTTCTGAAGAAAAGGCACGGGTTGTAAACTACTATTTCACAAATAGTGGATTTGAATCCTGAGCAAGAGTTCTCAGGCCTGGACTAGTCCTCCACGAGGGAAACCAGGTTAAAACTGCTGTGTTTGCGTATGCTCTTCTGATCTTTATTTACTTCCGCATTTCCTTCTGATTTATTTACTATCTTGATAGTTATTTTGTGGAGGTGATATAGAGTTAATTTTTATTTGGTGATTATCGACACAAACTCTATTCACCCCCCTCTAGAGTTGCCTATACCTGTGTTTTCAGAATAGGCCAAGGCATCTGTCCTAAAATTGATCCTAAGGCAAGAGTAGAAAGACAATCATAAAGGGACTATATTGCACAAAGTAAATCAAACGTGTTGGTTTTGTATGGGTGGACGAGGAGCTCATTCCACCAGTACAGTTGAGTACTGACAGCCACATAGTTCTCATGTGCAGGCACAGGTAAAAGCTCATGGCGTGGAGCTCGCTTGGATGCGTCGAGGCACGAAGTTCCTTAGCGATTTGAAGCATGCGACCGCATAGAGTCAAGACTTATACGGGACATAATGTATGGACGTCGCCTTCCGAATCATCCGCTGGTACAAGACATGTATTGAGAGATGAGAGAGAGCTGAGTGACTTGTAATATGAGATGAGTGAGCTTGAGAGACTTGTAATCTTGGCCTTGTGCCCCATTGTAACCTTTGTTTCAATATCAATAAAGAGCTTCTTTTGAATAACTTGTGTTTCGTTCTAATTTTTGCTGCTATTATTCAATGTCTCTGTATGGGACTTCTATGCGACGACCCCGTCGCAGCCGCTAAAATTGGTCGTTATGGAACCCGTCTTGCACGAGCGCAATCTAGGCTCGTGCGGCATCATTCCTTAGCGAGGACGATCGCTCCTACGGGAGCGGGGCGTGACAGTTACTCGGTTCGGCGCGAAAGGAAAGTTGAGTCTGAGATTCGTTGGGCCGTTTGAAATACTCAAGCGGGTCATCCCAGTGGCCTATAAAATTTCCCTACTGCCGGCGCTTGAAGGTGTACACAATGTCTTCCACGTCTCTCAGTTGCGGAAGTACGTGCATGGCCCTAGCCACGTGGTAAATTTTGACTAACTGGAGTTGAAGTCCGACTTATCCTACGTTGAAGAGCCAGTTCAAATCTTAGAACGCAAGGATAAGCTGCTGCGAAATTGAGCAATCCTTCTCGTTCGCGTACTCTAGAGGAACCATGTGACGGAAGAGTCGACATGGGAACTCGAGTCAGAGATGAAGGAAAAGTTTCTTTTATTATTTCCATAGAGGTAGGTTATGTTATTAAGTTTCGAGGACGAAACTTTTCTTAGTTGGTTATGGTGTAGTGCCCCGTCCCTACATCATGCCCTATTTTTCGTTCACGGGGTGCGCGAGAAAGGAACACTGTCGCTATCGATTCGGTCAGGACCGATAGGTCGGGATCGATCGAATCGTTCGAACGGGAACGGTTGAATTAAGATTCATTCCCCGTTATGGAGTGGCTTCTTCGGAACCAAGTCCCATATTCAGCGGGTTGCGCCTCGAGGATAGACTCTGTGGCTGAGTCGGGAGAGACCTCCCGTTGCTCTGTTTTTCATGCCGCAATTGCTTCTTTGGCTTTGGTTTTCTGAATGCGTTTTCGTGAATGTTTCCAATAGTTTTCATGGCTTGCATTTCGAACTTCACATTCGTATCGAATTTTCTTGAATAACACAGTGTTCTAATCAGTTGCGTGTGCGATTTCAGGTGATCGCGTAGGCAACATCTAGCGCGACCAACCAGTTTCTCGCCTCAAGTAAATACTAAGGTGAGTGGCTGACCTCCTTCGTCTCGACCCTCTATTTCAAAATGAGAACTCGGGTAATGATATCAAATTTGAATGATTCGCTTGAAAAATACAAGTACTGTATTTTAGAAGAGAAAAGACGAGATGTGTAGGAAAGAGATAGAATTATTTCAGGCCTGCAAAACAACCAAGTAAATGGATCGATTACATAACAAGCCCCAACCATACCCTAAAAATATATCTTGTTAACTTATCACGGTCATGGACAACTTGTCGACAAGGGCGATGGTTTCTTCGAGCGGCAACCCGGGGCCACGGGACCGACTCGGCCTAGGAAGAAACAAGTTATAGCCGAGGTGGATAATAGACAATCGGTAATACGGGGACTTGCATCGGGACTCGCTACTTGTGTTGCAAGGGTCTCGTTTATCATGCTATATCCAGGATGGCTAGTTAATGACAGTGACCTCCACATTAAACATTTGATATAAATTGTTATCAACTAACAGGGAAGGTGATGGTAAGTTTTATGTGGCACGGCGGGCTCTGCCGAGGAAAATTCTGATGTAACTTACTTGGTTTACGTTTCGTCAAAATGCTTCGTATGAAAATATCTAGGATGGCTAGAAAGATCACTAAAAGCAAGTCGTATAATCTTTATCTAAATTCTTGAATCAAATGAGAGCCTAAAAATTAATTATCCACTAGCCCGTACATGTTGATTGTACTGATCCTCGCTCTCTCTCTACAGGTGCGATAAATCGGGAGGAGCGTGCCGCGTGAAGGGAGGCGACGCTCGTGTGTTTTGAAGCTTCGTCCGTGCGGTCGAAGCTTAGATCCAATCTTTTTTTGAAGACTCCGCTGTTGAAGATTAGAAGACAGATGGAGCGACTTCCCACCATCACAGATGGTTTTGTAATGCTGGTTGTATAATCAATGAATGAAATGTATGAAATGGCTATCTCATCGACGTTCATTTTGTAATGGAGTCAGTTTGTAAAAAGTCCGTGCGGCACCTTGTATCGAGTATGTAAAATGATGTTCATTATCAATAAAGCTTAAGTTTCCTTCTTTATAATGTGTGTTCAATTTACTCTGCGCCTTCTTTCGTTGTTGTGTTTCGGATAACCTTATGACTATGTCTTGTGCGAGCGCAATTTAGGTTCGCATGACATCACGTCCGAGGGACGACTATCGATTCTACGGAATCGGAATGTGACATAAGAGGATTGTAAAAATTTGGTTGTAGGCATAGCAAAGCTCTGTTTGGAACTGCAAACTTCTGAAACACTAAAGCAAGTCGTATGTATTGCGAAATTGTTTGACTCCTCCCATTGCGAATTTGGCGTTGATGGCGAACCACCTGGTGCATGTCGCCGTCGCCCACTACGCTCTGCCGTTCCCGCAAATCTTGCAGCTCTCTCTCTCTCTCTCTCTCTCTCTCTCTCTCTCTCTCTCTCTCTCTCTCCGGTTATTTCATGTGAGTTTTGTTATCTTTATACAAAGTTGAGATATGATAATTCTTTGGACAGGATCAATATATAGCTTTATATCGATGGTAGGGAAATATATACTTTTATTTTGAGCTAATTGGAAGGAATCATTTTTTTATTCACTTTTTAAGGAAAGGAGTGGTTAGGAGCATTTTGTTTCATTGGAGGATATATACTAAAAATCCTAGAGGAACTCATGAGTTCTTAATTTTACAAACTCGGTCATTACTAACCGTGTAGGATTACATGCATCTTCTTTCTTGATTTTAGAAAATGTTAGATAAAATCGAGATCCTAAATACAAAAATAACGCCACATGTCATGCATATTACATGTGGAGAATAATTTGAAGGGTGACAGCAATAGGGTTGAGGGGAGGGGGTGGCAGACTAATAGGGTCGGGTAAGGTTAAAAGTCATGTTGGGGTGCGTGCAGTGTTGGTGTTGGATAAAATTTTCAATCTAAGTGCAGAATATTTTAAAGTGTGACGAACGTCATTCATGTGTCGATAAAGTTCGGGAAGTCGAGAAGACAAAGATCGCACATTAAATTTGAGCGTGTGTTAGACAAATATTTGAAAAATAAGTATCAGAGCTACCGGTATACCGCTGCCGAAGTACTATCGTTATACCAGTCCGGAATGGTTCTAATTCAATATAGATTTTTTTTTTTTCTCTGTATACTGTCGGTATACAAATATCATGACTGAAGGTCGAATTTAGGTTTTTTATTAACAAACGTTGGATCGTGATCAATGGTACAGATCTATTCGGAATTTGATGCTTTTAAATAGGTGTTTTCTAACCATAGTTCATTATCTCAAGATCAAAATAAGAGAGTGTCGTGTTCCGCTTCCGAATATTCAAATACGAGTTTGCAAATACGTCCAACCTACATCGCAGTATTAAGATAGTACATTGTTCTAAACCTCAAAAAAGTATAATATCTTTACATCAGTTTATACATATCAAGATCACATATCTACTGAATCACACTCAATCACAGTAATATCTACCATGACGATAAGAGCAGAAAGAACAAAATTCAAATACAGCTCATTAAAAAAACTTAAATAAAAAAAATAATAATAATAAATATATGAAGGAGTTCAAATTTGGACCCCGTTCGGTCAGGGGCATACCCAGACAGGGGCTAGGGTGGGCTGAGTCCACCCGGAAAAAAAATTAAGCCCGCCCAACCTTTTTTTTTTTTTTTTTGCGTTTTTTGCTCTCTTTTTTTTGTTTTTTCATGTGAGACAGCCAACAGTTCCTAGTCCACTCCAGCCCACCCAAACTCGAATTTCTGCTTCCACCCTTGAGTCCGGTTAACCCCGGTCCAATTTTTCAGGTACTGGATCCTATTGGGTTTGGGTTCATGAACTTTGGATCCGACCCGTTCTGAATCCATCTCCTAGCCGGACTGGCCTGGCCGGCCCGGCCCCATCAAACCCCGGAGTTCTTTACTTGCTAGTGTTAGCAGGTGGTATATATGTGAGCTGATGAATGTGAGTTTATTCCCCCTCTACAAATGTTCTCGTTTGTATGACACGTTTCAATCTTTCCTACAATTCTCCATGGATGCCTGGAACTAATATGGGCTACACGAGATTTTGGTTATAGGGATTCAAATTCGTGATTGTGGGGGCGTTGGCTTCGTGCTGTTTTGTGGCGTCTATTTATTATCGTCCGAAAGTATCAGTAGCCATGACATACCATCAATTCGTTGATTAAATTTTAAAGGCAACTCCAATTATAAAAGAATAATAATTATATACGTGACACGATTTCAAAGTTCCTTCACACTTGAGCACCCTCCGGAAAAGCAGAAAGAGAGGCATCATTGCCACCCTCTACTCCGCAGCAGCACAGAAACAAGAACAGCAGCTTCCCCGCAAAGAAGAGCACCTGCAAAACCCTCAGCACCCCGATCACCGCAGTCGTGTAGCCCACAAACCACAGCACAAAGCCGTCCCACCCCGACATCGCGGCCACGAGCCCTTCCTTCCCTGCTGCCAGAACAAGCGGCTCGGCATCATCCCTCAGCATCCACAGCCACAGCGCACCGAAAGCGACCCCGATCGCCGCCCTGTCGACGACCCTCCTTCCGTCTGCATCAGCCCCGAAGACCGCGTCGTCCACAACCGGCCTCACGAACATCCTCGACCAGTGCAGCATCGTCTCGTACAGCCCGAGAAAAAATACGGCACGTCCGGCCCACAACGCATGGCTGGTTCTGGCGGCAGGGGTCGGTTTGACGCCCTCGGCGATGATCAGCTCGATGCCGAGGCTTACGCAGAGCTGGAAGGTGCAGAGGAAGGGCCATGCGATGGCTAGCCGGGGCCGGAGGAGCTGGCCGGAGAGGGAGTAGAGGAGGGAGGACAGAGAGAGGAAGGAGACGAGCGAGCGGAGGAGGGTGGCGGAGGGTGGAGGGATAGAGGGAGACGGGGAAGGGTAGGTGAGCCTGGCCAGTAGGAGGAAGGAGAGGGGGAGGAGGAGGGTCAGGAGGGTGAGGCTAGCTGTGTGGAAGCAGTGCTTAAGAAAGAGACGGGGGCTGAGAGAGTAGTGTGATTCTTCCTTATTTAGTCCCATCTCTCTTTTAGTCTTTGTTCTCTCAATTCTTCTTGTGCTGCATTGCTTGGTCTGAGAAGTTTTTAAGTAGGAAATAGGAATGGAAGAAGAATTGTGAGTGTCAGGGTGGTGTGCACGATTTTCTGCGGTTGTGTGCATGTAGATGAAACAAATAAACCATGGTTGACATTTGTAATTATACATTAGCTGACCTCCCAACAAATGGAGGCAACTTTTGTTTGGTGGTTGTCATGTTTGCCATTATCTTATGTGGATAGGCAGTCTAGTTGAAATCATTCTACTTGTATATTATGCAATTCGGAGACGATAAGTAAAGGTATAATTAGGCAGAGAAGCTAAATCATGAAACTCAAAATTTATGCTCGAATTACACTTTCAGTTCTTACGCCCCTCATGATGCCCAATTCACAAAGCATAAGATGTTTCCTACCAAAGATCAACAGATTAAAAAGATAGAGAGAAAAAGGGCATCCCAGCGAGACAAGGCTCCCACTTACGCAAATCTAGAGAGGGTACAGAGCTTTACCCCATATATAATGGGAAGGTTGTCTCAACGCTTGAACTTTCATCCTCCGGGATGCAAGCATACGAGTAAAACAGATATGATGAAGAAATGGCAATAAGAAGTGCCTAGTAATTCCATCTGCTACTGCTAACAAGGCTTTGTCACTCTGAAGAGTACTCGTGTTTCATGAGTCGAGGAGAGTGACAGACGGTGTTAAAACAATAACAGATATCATAGTACTTTCAGTTCCAATGGATAGAAAGAGGAGTTGCTATGCAATTAAACACTATGAAATTATCAAAAATTTGGTCAAGTCAATCTAGTTCTACAGTGGGCAGAAGCTGTTCTTGTGTAAGTGAATATGGCCAGGTACACATTTCTTAAAAAATAAAAACTGACCGCTTTTAAGCAATACAGTTGGTAGAAACACTTGAACTTTGGAATGCATACCAAGGCAGATCAGTTCACAGATGCAACTGCACCTTCTTGGTCAGTGGCTGGTAGTGGCTGGAGGGCTTTGAGAGGATTCATGATCACACCATCAATCAGGCCGTACTCCTTTGCTTCTTTTGCGCTCATGAAGAAGTCACGATCAGTGTCCTGGTTGATCTTCTCTAGACTTTGACCGGTATGGTAGGATAGATACCCGTTCAAATTAGCTTTGTGATGCAGCATCTCGTTTGCCTGATGGTATCAAAAATAAGCTCAGTTTTCAGTTAAGTCCATTTGCAGTTGAACCCAAACAGGAAAGTAAATCTCCGTTGATAAAAAAATATCAAATAAGAATCTCATAGGTGAGGCTTCCATTGGTCATTCAGACAATTGATGCTCAAGTGACAGGTTTTACCCTCTACATCTTACGTGGTTACTTAATTGTCAACTCTACTGGACATCAAGAATGTATTACAAAATGATACTAAAGAAAATACATGGCAGTGACTTCAAATTTACCTGGATATCAATATCAGTTTGCCCACCCTGAGCACCACCAAGAGGTTGATGAATCATTATCCTGGAGTTTGGTAAGCTATACCTTTTCCCTGCATTATTTTGGTTAACAAATGAAAAATATGATTATCAAAATAGATTCACCCCTCCAGAAAAAGAAAATGTCATGAAACAGAGAAGGAAGAAAAGGAACTTCAAATTGAATAAATCTAAAGAGTACCTTTAGTTCCAGCACTTAAGAGGAAAGCTCCCATACTGTCAAATGGCCAAGAAACAATCAGAGCAAAAGTAAGTGAATTATGTGTATTGGGGACAACTAAAACAAGCAGTTCTGAACCACAAGCACAAGGACCACTTGATAGTTAAAGCTAATTGTGAATAAGACATTAGAAACAACAATTCATCTTTCGACAAAGATCACACATAGGTATACTCGGGCATTTAATTTTCCATTTCACCACCCTTTACCAAAGATCAGATGAGGTTTAAAGAGTGAGTTCTATTATATACCTATCAAGAATTTTCATTTCAAAACTGTATCACAAAATTTCTAGGGCAAGCCTTTATTGTCGATGTTCATCTCGTTCTGTTGTTATCTATCGATCCCCACTACATCAAACACAAAAAATACAAATCTAATTTCTTCTAGAAAAGGTTCAAAATGTCAGCGCCACAAAATTTGAAGTAATAAGACCCAGAAGCAAAAAAGATACAACTGGTTAAGGAGGTTCTACTAAGCACAGTGAAAAACTAATCATCTAAAGCACTCTACAAGGCATTGTAGCAGGCACAACTATAACTAGTCTTCTTGTGTACCATTTAGATAAACATTGATAACATATACCCATATCCCTGTATTTGTGGTGAGTGTTGTGCAAATGTCACATGATGTTAAACTTGATAGAATCATGGGATCATTTACCCTTAAGATAGTAATCAATAAAGAATGTTCTAGAACAACTGTAGCCACACTCTAGAAGAAAAAAGTATTAAAAAATTAAAACAATTGGTTAAATTAGAGCAAAAAAGGAAGCAGTGCCAATAAAGATGATATGTAAACACAGCATTTAATCATTACATCAGGTAAGTGAAACACAGACGAAGCTTTAGGTAAAATGGTTTGAGTTGGAAAATGCAGGCACAACATAAAAGGGTAACTAAAATTTTATAACTAGAAGAAACTGACAGGATTCAGACATCCAAATGCAATAGAGAAAAAGACAAAGAAACTAGCTGTCAAGCTATCTTTGTGCCAATATAGAAGTAGAACACACTCGGAGACGTTAGGTAAGGTACAGAGGTCGTTATTTGCATATTACTATGTTTTTAGCTCTAAAAATAACCATAACATGGTTTCAAATGGAACATTAATCACAAATAGCACTCCTAATAACATTTAACCTTCCTACAAGATTTATTTTGTTAACTGATGGAATGAATCAATGAGTGAATGCTCACACACACAGCACACACAGAATTATTTCATCTTGTCATTTTCCCTACACATTGTCCTTGGACCTGAACCTATGTTGTTACAGGCGACGCCTAGGCGCGCCTAGGCGTCCAGGTTGAGGGGAGAGCGCCTCGACCAGGAGAAATTATCTCCGTGTCTGGCGATGGGCGTCTAGGCGCGCCTAGGCGGGCGCCTAGGGTCGACCAGGGGAAGTGAAAGGCGGAGAAGGCGTGTTAATATCTTATATTGTTATAAGTACATACAAATTTATCAATTGTTCATGTTAATGTTAAATGTGTATATTAGTTATCAACTATTCTTGACAAATCAGTTGTTCTTTTATACTGCTATATTGTTGCTTCTTAATAACTTATACGGTTATAAGTACATAACTTATACATAAGTACATAACTACATTGTCTGCTATATTGCATATTTTTTCCTGCACATAATCATCTGTGACCTGGGCGGGCGCCTAGGCGCGCCTAGGCGAGGCGGGTAGGTTGTCGCCTCGCCTAGCGCCCAGTACAACATAGACCTACCTGAACATTGCTCACTCATTCTACATTTGCCCTAATTTGCTCATAAACTTAACTGAAAGGAAACTAAAACTACACAATGTATCGCCTCTACAACAGGTCATGCATATTGTATCGTACTACTGACGTCACCAAAATGCTTAGTTTGCATCCACATAAATTTGAATTTTAAATGATTTATGAAACTGGTTATACAAAAAATACAATCTTCGTCCAGATAACCTCTTTAACAAAGATCCATCATAAAGTAATACAATGGATGTGAAGCTTCAACTTGGAACACTTACATAAACCACAAACTCAGTCAAAATCCTCAACAAAAGACACCGCATACATTCTCCAAAGAAGCAAAATAGAAATTAAACCTACAAGAGTAACCCATTAAGTGCAAGGTGGAAACACACCAGTTCACTGCATAATAAACCAGAAGAATATATAGAGCACAAGACAGCAAAAGTGCTCATGTGCAAATTACAAACACAAGCATATCTGAAAGTTAAATATATATGGTGTTTTATGGCCTATTAGTAAATATCCAACATCGTAAAACTGAGGAAATGGCCAAATATGAAGACTTCATAGTATCCAGACCTCAAGAGTTAATTCAATGAGAACATCAGGATTAGAACAGATGATAGAAGTATTACACGTTGACTATTAGATTTGTACATGATTCTTCAATGGTTCATGTTTCATGTATCAAAGTATTATATCAAATAACAAGGCTCTACAAAATCCTTTACCTGGCTGCCAGTCCAACACAAACAGTGGAAACATCTGGTCGAATGTGTCTCATCGTATCAAATACAGCCATACCTAAAGTACAAGACAAAATTCAATTGCATTTGTAACAGACATGTAATTTTATCTTAATCATACATATTAGGAGGAAAACAAGAAATTTGTTGTTACCAGCAGTCACTGACCCTCCTGGAGAATTCACGTACATGACAATATCCTATCAAACAGACAGGTATAATCAGTCATAAAAAATGCTAGGATGATGAGGGCCTGGGATCAATGTGCAGGGTTATGCAACAATACATACATACAATATCAATGTTGATGAAAAGATGATGTGTGGTAATATTCTATACAGGAAAATAAAATTTGATCAGCAGAAAAGGTTAAGTCTGATATTAATAAAAATAATAAATACATGGAGATGAATATAGCAATGAACTACTTTGTGATTAATTGCTATACATCATTCAGTATAATTTTATGATTCAAAGGGAAAAGAATAGTTTGGCAAAACAAGCATAATTTTTCAATTGCAGACATTATTGATCCACGTAATTTAATTATGAGGGCTATGCTAAACCTTGCATTCTAATAAGAAAATGTCATAAATATAATATTAATATAATAAGTAGAAGATGAATGTGTCATTCCTTCACTCTTTGGCATAATGTGTCAGAGAGATGCAATTTCATATAGCAAATTGTATCATCTTGCCTCTTCATCTAGACTCTTTATACTTTATAGTCAGGGGAACTTGAAGGGTGCTCCTTGGTTGCATGCGCTTAAAATGCAATCCAAAAAGTAGGTCTACCTACCTGCCAACTAGACATCTAGGTTTTATGGCATGACCCTTTCATGCTCATAGCTATCTTGGCTAAGAATTTGGCACCAAGATAGAGGACTAACGTCAGGTTAACAGTCGATCATAAAACTTTCTCATATTTGTATGGAGCTTTATTATGCTTTGTAGCCAACCCCACTGTGATGGAAAAAGGCTTGGATGATGACGATGATAATAACAAGTAGAAGCTTTATGAATTCTAAACAATCCCCTATTACAACTAGGATGAGTGTGGAGTTTTCCTAAGCCATCAACACATATATATAAGCATTGGTTCCTCAAGTTGTGCAATCCAAATACTACTTCTGAAGTGTTTATATATGGTCACTGCTCAGATGAAACTACTGCTATTCATTCAGATTGACACTAAAAGATTGAGAATAGAAGGCACAAAAAGCCTTTCCCGATGCAAGCAGCCCCATTAAAGTGAGCACCTAATTGAAGAAGCAGGGTGTAGCCATGTTACTAACTAAAAAAAGTATGATAAGTATGATACTAGAAGCATAAGGAAGGAATTAACAACCAACAGAATAATTCATCATGTTCATCTATAAGTATAACATTACATGTCAACAGCTATTGGACTAATAAATAAATTAAGAATTCTGAAGTCACTAACTAAAACAGCATAAAAATATATTCACTATTACAGTACTGACTACTAGTTACGAAACACTAAAGTACCCAAGTTACTGACTAACTAAAAGACTAGTAACTAAAAATTGACTATTTCAAAGCTACTTACTATAACATGCAACTAACAAGATGTGAACATCAAGTCCTTGAGTTATCATTTGTGAAAGAATTGGAGAACTCAGGAATTTGTATTCCAGGAAAAGATAGTAGTCTTAATTCCTGAATGCAAGAATTATTGGATTCTTCAACTACCTGCACCAAATGCTAATTATGATTCTAGTTTTATTGTCCCTCCTTGTGTCTCAGAAATTAGACCCTAAATTCTGCCCTCCCCTTGGAATCTAGGAGCAGCCAAAAGTTGAAAAGAGCAAGGAACTAGAAAGGTTTGACCTCAATTGAGAAATTATTATCCTTTTGTGCCAAAATAGCGTTGAAGGTAACAGAATAAACTAAAGAAACAAAGGCAACCAAGTCATAATACATCATAAAATTTATTGGGGCGTTCTGCCGCTATATGGTTAGCAACTTGTGTTTATTTTATTTATTTGATACAAAATTGAAGAAAGGTAAACAGTGGCAATTTCAAGTATTCCATATATGGTTTGCATGTTTTTTTAATGAAAATTCTTTCCTAAATATCCTTCAGCAAATGTCGTGATAAAAATTTGCATCAAGAACAAACACCCACTAAAGGTTCCTGATAATCCCACATGCTTCATGACTTACATGATCAATTTTCTCCCTTAACTTCAAAGCAAGCAACTAATGCATCAATTAGAAATTGTGTCCTTTCGTATTGTAGCGGAATTAATACATGTAAGATATTCCCTTAAAATATTAGAGAAAATTTATTCTGAAGGGTTCTAGACAAATGGTGCATATAGGAAATCAATGAAAAGAAAAACCAATAGTCTTTTGTTTAAGCATAAAGTTCCTTAAATCAAATAATACTACGACAGATATAACATATATAGCCATGTTACAACTAGTTCGTTTGTGCATGTTGCTTGCACCAAATAGTACCAAGACAAGTAAAACATAAATGACATACAATACATATACAACAACATTATCTTAGGATCAGAAGTAGAAATAGGATTCAACCTTATAGCTCGCCAACCAATTCTACTATGGAAGACAAAACATGCTTGGCAAAAATATCGTAGGTAAAGAACAAGTGGTGCATATCAGGCTTATCACAAAACCAAAAAGTGAATGGGGAGTAGAGAAGCACATACAATCATAAAACCATCATGTGAGATGGAAGTGGTTTCCCAAGGTGAAGTAGGAAAGCACTTCAATGCTAGGACTAGGAAGCACAAACATGCAAAATGAACGAATGGTGTTGTGTCTATATACCGTCGTGTATGACACGTAACGGACATGGCATGAACACCATAGTTGTGAAAACTACATGAGGCATGCCTCAAAGGAGGCTCAAAGGCTCGTCTCAACACCTCAATGAAGGTCGAGAGAGGCTCCCTTTGTTATGCCCAAGCTCTCGGCACTTGAGCCACACTCATATTCTACTTTATTTTACTAGCATAAGTACTTAAATTCCATATTTTTTTATAATTTGGAATATTGGTACCGCTATGAGTATGTTAGCATGATATTCCCTATTGTTCACGTGAACAAAACATCAACAAAATTAATTAGTTATATTATTGTGTAAAGAAGAAAATGAGAAATCAACAAATTTAGTGTTTATTTGCTTTTAAATAATATTCAATACATATACATGCTTTATAAATAAATTTGACAATCTTGAAAAAGTGTCCCCTTCGTCTCCATGAGGCTCACACTTTTGCCTTGTGCTTCAGTCCTAAACATCCTAATAACTATGACGAACAATCCATATACACAAAAACACACTAAATTAGGTGATGTATCCGTGTTGTTGCATTGACCCATTCATGTCAATGCAACTTAGTTGCTAGACCACCAAGTGAAATGTGAAATGGAGAAGTAATATGTGCAACTAGAGAGGCTTCGAAATGAAAATTCGTTTGTCAAAAACAAAGACATGCTGAAGCCGACGTTTATGAAAGTTGGGCTGGATAGACATGAAACTGAGTAAAAAGGAAACATGTCATTTGCCAAGGAACCAACAATTGTAAGATGCACAATGATAGGGTCATGATGTGGCAAAGAGATACTAACACATTAAGCTACCTCGCACACACAAATACAATTACGATACGGACACTGCAACACTGACACGACAGAAAAATTGGAATGCCGTCAATGTCGAGTGCTAAATACTTGTAGGACACGACCTGACATGGACACCGCACCAGTAAATACATTATATTACTCTTAGTTGGAAAGTAAACATAGATACAGTATGAAATTCGAACCTAAATTAAAAAAAAAATCCATCAAAACAAAAAGACCTTGGTGGGATCGAGGGCGTCGAGATAGAGGAGCTGAGCAACAATAACGTTCGCCATATCGTCATCAACAGCTCCGCCGCACCGAATTATTCTCTACAGCAACAAAAACAAAATGTACTCAAAAAACAACAAATAAAACTCTAGAAATCCAACAACTTGGAACAAAAGCAGGAGTACATGCTGGAAGAGCTGGCTGATGACGCTCTGGAACCGCTCCTGGACCATCGGCGGAGGTCCCTGGCCGCCCTGGGCCCACGCCGGGAAGTAAGGGGACGACGGCGTCTGCAGATCCTCCCTGAATAAAAACAAATAATTACAACATTAAAAAAAAGCACCAAAATTTCTGCTTTTTTTGTGAAAATTGGGGAGGAAAAGAGGGACCTGATGGACCAGAGTCCCTTCCTTTCGGCTTGGATTGCTCTGGTTGCTGTGAGCTTCTTCTTGTTGGAGGAGGAGGAGAAGGGGGGAGAGGGAAAATTAGGGTTTTGTAGAGGGAAAGAGAGGGTTTTTGTGGTAGGGAATTTTAGGGGTTTGAAGGAGGAGATCGGGGATGCTGCGACTGCTACTGTTGCCGAGGAAGTCGCCGCCATTTCTCCTCCAAAATCTTCTTCTTATCCACTCGCTCGCTCGCTCGCCGGAAAGATTGGAGGAAGCAAAGCAAAGAGGAAGAAAAGAGAGAAAAATATTTGGATGGGCTTTGTGAGTCTGGAGTTTCTTTTGGCAAATGTTAAAGGCCACCCCTTTTTACTAAGGGCCACCAACTTAAAACTTTAAAAAAAATTATAAGTTTACCATTTTGAAAATATCAAGGGCCACCTCTCTCCTGTCAATCGAGAACTGCAGGACATGTCTGCAGTCCAAAGTGAAGCCTGCAGTCCTCGATTGAATTTTTTTTTTACCTACAATGATTGCAATGCTTGTCTACAGTCCAAAGTGAAGACAGGACTGCAGGCAAGGCCTGCAGTCCGCCTTCCCCGCGAACGATCCACGGTTGCTCTTCTTTTTTTCTTTTTGTTGAACGAACGAAAGGGGGTCTCACCGGCAAGGGAGGGGAGCTAGGGGGCTGCGGCGGTGGGATGGAGGCGAGTTGGGGCTGTGGCGGGGGGAGGGAGGCGGAGGGTGTTACGCCGTGAGTCGACAAACCGTTCGTCCCCGGTGTTATTTTGTCGAATCGATCGTACTCGCTAAGGCGTGATGTCGTACGAGTCTGAGATTGCACTTGTACAAGGCAAGAACGTTACGTTGATTTTTATATTGAAACGCCAAGTTGAAAATTCACAAATCACATCAAATTGAGACGCAGTATAGAAAGATAGAAATATGTTTTTCATTCATAGCTTGCAACAAAGTGCAAGTCGTAATTACATTGGATGTCGTTGCGGCTACATTGATTGAAAACAAAAGAAAACATACTCGACAAGCTGCCTGAACTAACACTTGTCGTTCCATACATTCGCCCCTTTATACATAAGTCGTCGATTGAATTGGCTTCAAAATACTTTAGCATAGGAAGAGCTTCAAAACGCCTCTCCGCACTTCAGGTTCAGTTTAGAGCGCTCGTCGCACCTGGAAAAATTGGGGGAGGGGATTAGCACACTTGCTAAGTGGACGAGACGAACCCACTCGTCTAAACCGACGTTGATTGTTAGGGTAGGCATGCTTTAGAGTTGTCTTTCTATTTAGAACTAAATGAATTCAGTTCATATCGATAGCCATCTTTGAGTAATAAAGTATACAGTAAAATATAGCAATTTATCCCATTTCTTACCACGGTCGTGCTCGTCCCTGCATAAAAACAGAGATAATACTTACTACCTGCATAAGACAATAGGTGAGCATGCTACTATCTTATATGCACGGTCATCGATGTTACACACCACGTGGGACTATCTCAACGGCATTTCGGCCCGTTCAGTCTAGGTTGCAAGCCTGACTAACAGTCCCGCAATGCATCGATGCCGAAGCACGATTATTCATTCCCCCTAGGTCGATTCGATTTCGATGTCCCGGATACCGATTCGAGAAAAATCATTTCATGCACAAGCTGTCCATGACCATGCCAATGCGTGAACAGTTTATATATGCAAACAGTTTTGTATAACGTGGACAGTATTGAACGGCATTATCATTTCTCCCAACTCATGCAAGGATTCATTTTTCCTAAGCCGTACTCCCGATTTAGCATCCCGTGGGCACCAAATTGTCCGAGGCATCATAACCCATAATCGACGTTTCGTATTATTTTGCAGCACGTGAAATAGTCTATCTTTTTACTAGAACCTTAAATTTTCTCGTTTATGTGAGAAACTTGTATTTTTCAGAGTAGATTACTCTAAATCGATACGTTTTTCCCGAGTTCTTGACCTTAGTGGATTGGTATGCAAGCGTCGTCGATTTGAATGAATTCGAGGCAAAGGAAATTTTGTTTGCGGGACAGAGTAGAAAAGAAGGGGCTAAATCATCCACCAAGTTCTTGGATCGTGTCGACCGTCGAAGCGCCTCGCAACGTTCAAGCTTTAGTTACGCGAGCTCCTGCAATGGCACCAACACTTTGTTATGATTCCTTTTTGGTTCCTTGCTTCGAAATTTGAAGATTACATCCAGAAAAATGACACGAAAGCACTTCATCAAAACCCAGCGGCAAAAGCTCCAAGAAAACTATACAGCGGTCCGGTCCTGTAAGCCCCCTGAATTTCCGGGATTTATTTTTGAATTTTCTAAATAATTTATTTCCGATAATTCATTTCAGTTAATTAATTTTTATCATTAAATTCTCTTTACCGTGACATAGAATTCTAGAGCATCAGGGGTGCCAGTCTCTGGGAACTTCCTTCTTGAAGTTTGTAGTAGACGAGATTATCTTCATATTGATATTTTGTGTCCCACTCGAACTTGTTCCCTTGTGCTCCAATTGATTCGTGCAACTTCGGGTCAACTTAGACCAATTAATCGTTGAATAATTATTTCCACTTTTATCTTTGATCATCGTTTGCACGTTACCGTGGTTTTTAATTTAGGAGCACCAGACCATTCATTTTCTCAGAACCAACTTCTCATGAATGATCTACTCGAGACGCTCTTCACCATGACCTTCGTGTCCCACTCAGACACTCCATTTTGTGCTTCATTTTCTTTGCACAACTTTCGGTTCAATTTAGGACAATTAATTATCTACCGTGAAACCTGATTTAATTTCCAATTTAATTTTGGGACCCGACATCGATCCAACCTAGTCGACCCAAAGTATGAACATGGCCCACATGAAGCCTACAACCCACATGAAACTTGTGTCCCATTTATTTGAGTCCCTACATGCTACTTATTTACCCGTGATCATAAATACATATTTAAATTCAATTATTGCACCCGGTCCGATTTTGACCCGGCCTGGCTCGACCGAACCCGAACCCAAGCTCCATGTTGTCCTCTCATGACTGCACAAACGCCCCACATAATGTCTCTTTTTTTTATTTAAAAATATCTCTCCCTATGTACAAATATCTCTAATTCTCTTTTATAAATTATATATATATATATATATATATATATATATATATATATATATATATATATATATATATATATATATATATATATATATATATATATATATATATATATATATATATATATATATATTTAATTTATATAATTTATATAATTTATATATAATTTATAATATATATATATATATATATATATATATATATATATATATATATATATATATATATATTATAAATTATATATAAATTATATATATATATATATATATATATATATATATATATATATATTATAAATTATATATATATATATATTTAATTTATATAATTTATATAATTTATATATAATTTATAATATATATATATATATATATATATATATATATATATATATATATATATATATATATATATATATATATATATATTATAAATTATATATAAATTATATATATATATATATATATATATATATATATATATATATATATATATTATAAATTATATATATAATATTAAAGCTGCGTAACGGCTTCATGGTCGTGTGGGCTTTGGCGGAATTCAAATTGGTCGCGTGTGCGCGACGAATTTGATGCGTATCCGTCGAAATTTACCGTATCGTGCACTTTGCAAATTTCTCAATTACTTTGTGCACGCTCGTCAGATCAAGACGAAACTTGTGCCAACAGAACCGTATCATTTTTCTGGTCCTGTATGCCAAGTTTGGTCCGATTATGAGACAGTTGGCAAAATCGTCGTTTCGCGGGCCCTACGGTCCCACCCAACGGGCGATTTTGTGCACGGCCCGCCGAAATCCAACTTTGGACATACGGTTGGGTTCGTATCGGAAAACTGGATCCGTAGACATGTAGTTTGACGACTTTAGAGACCGTTGACTCTGGCACGCTTTTCGGTGCAAAGCGGGTCCAACGACGGACATCGTTTTTGTCCGAAATTACCGTTTTGTCCCTGTGTCCAGAATTGGACTTAAGGAAAGGCAATACAAGCTAATTTAAATATTCTGAGAACGTTGGTACTATTTATTTCAGCATCCGGAGACTTCTACATGTGTTGGCTGATTGTGGCTCATTGAGTGGTATGGTATTATTGGTTTCTCCAGCTAAGGACCTCAGACAAGTGCACTTTCTGATTGCTTTCCGATTCATAGTAGTCTTTTCATTTCATGTCTATACATATATCTTGTTGCTTGTTGACACGCTCGTCACACGGAGTAGTCGGGAGGGGAAATATCTTAGTAAACATGTGGACTACCCAGAACTATCCCAGTGTCTCTCGTGAATGCTAGCCGCTGCACCCGACACGTGCAGTGTGCCTTATTTACCCCCTAGCCGTCCACATGTCGAAACGGATATTTCACACCACCTAGATAGATGTCTTTTATTAGTTTTTCCTTGTTTACTTCTCTATCGTGCTATGTCATCAGTTTTCTTACTAGCTTTCATTTTTCATATACTATTTTCATGTCTTGTTAATTCTATTGTGTTTTGCATTGTCGTCGGTTTGTGTACTTGTTCCAATCCTGACTGGATAACCAACATTTTTCAGGTTTAGCCGCGATCACTCTTAGCACTGGGAAGACATGGGTATGCTGAGGCCGACCTAGAAATAGAAAACAGTTGTATCATTTTCAAATTATAAAACTTTGTATTTTACTTTAATCATAAATGTTGTAACTGTTGTAATAAATTAGAAATGTGAATGAGCAGCAAATGTGATATTTCTTGAGCATTTATTTCTTGCGGGCTTGACAGCGTTCTACGGCCGACTCTACGGCGTAGGCTGGCTTGGACACGTCTCGTATCCGGAAAGCGGGTGCGGGTCGTGACACGAGTTCACACACACATACATGTATTTTATGAAAGCTAATGAATGTCTGATGCAGGGACACAGATTATGACACGTCATGTTTAATGTTTGATATCATTGAAATGACACAAAATGATGGTAAGTATTAGGTAAGATTTATTGTATTGAGTTGCACATTTATGTTTACAGACACATGCGTACTAGGACATGAAATTGATCCTAAGAAAAGATTAGAAATATCATATATAGTTTTTATTAGAAATATCATATATATATATATATATATATATATATTGAAAGAAGGTAATTGTACGAACGCTCCTCTCCTGACCACTCGGGCCGCATGCATCTCTCTTAACCACTAGGCTAGAAGCCATTTATAATATACTAGCATATGTGCACATGCCTTGCACGTATTTTAATATTTCTTAATTAATTTATGAAGATGGGAAGACCAAAGGGTAGTCTTCCTAATTACTAAGTTATCCTTATTAAAATTAATAAACTATTTTTAATTAGTATAAGTATGTAAGGGTATTTTCGAAATTCAAAAGTTTCACCAACTAAGTTTTCCTATTATATATACATATATATATATATATATATATATATATATATATATATATATATATATATATATATATATATATATATATATATATATGTTAGTTTTCGGTTGAGTTGGCTAGAAGTCACTCACCAGTACACGGCAATGTACTGACCTCCAACCTCCTCCCCATGTGAGGAGGTTTGTTGGACCTATTGAGGGTTGGAGCTTGATTGGTGCTTGGGATGTTCGGCTAGAGGTGTTATCTTTTGTTATTGAGACAATATATGGAACAATGTTGTATTGTATAGTTCTTGAGTTGTAAGCCTTGTAGCATATTTCAACGTATTGTGAGAGGGAGTTCCTATAATCGAGTTGTTATTGGCATAACATCGTTGCAATTTTGCTGCAGATATCAATAAATAGAATCATGTTTCATATATCTTGTGTCTTTTGACTCTTATGTTTATTTCCGCTACAGTGGCTTTGTATTCTGAGATTTTCTATCGTTGTGCTTCATTCCGCCTTTTACAAGTGCAATTCAGACTTGTACAATATTACGTTCAGTTGCAATTTTCAATCCTGCAGAATCGGGACATTAAATGATGGGTATCGCTTCGAAGAACGCAATGCCTCATTAATGAGGTTGTCACATCATTAACAGTAGGACATTGATAGTCTTCATTAATAAGAAACTTCGGTTTGCGTGCTTAACGCCAACGCTCGATTTCGTTGTGCTGCTTGATTCAACGAATAGCATGTTATACGGAACTATCAGTACTACTCGATTCAGCGAAAATCAACTCAACAACCTTTGCTCTTGCGGAATTCATGACGTGTTTTGCTACACGTCAGGCTCAGTGGCATGTAGGTTCTGCATGAATGTGACTGCACTGCTTGTTCTACAGGCATATTGTTCAGCAACTTCCTTTGGTTGGCTGGTAGCAATTCCTCATGATGGCAATTGTCCAGGCAAACAAGATCTAAATATCGGATTCGCCCAAAAACCCCACGGAGAATGTTGTCCTCTCGACTTGCAAAGGGTTCAAATATTACTGTTGCTTCTGTTTGGCGGGACTGAACTTGTCTTGTGAGATTTGGTCTTTTTTTAGCGCCAACAAGGTCAAACAAATTTTCACTCCAACACCCTCTTTAATTTGTATATTTTGCATTTTTGAGAGTTGGATCACAATTTTGCAAGAAATTCATAATTTTGGAACATAAAATTAAACACTTCACATGCCTTAATAATTTTTTAAATTTGAGAACTTATTTATGTCTATTAATTTAAGGAATTAGACATTTTCTTAATTAGACATCACACTTCACATGTCTCAATAATTTTTTTAATTTATGAGATTTGGTTATTTTCTTTTTCTTTTTAATTTGATATATCAAAATATTTCTTCTTCATCAGCAACAAGCCCGCAAGCAGGGAAGATTGCTCCAAGGGACTCGGTATTTCACACGCAATGCATATGCCTTGACCACTTATTAGAGCATCTCCAACCCTATTGTGACTTTGGAAAAAATGGTTGCCACATAGGAATGACAACCATTTTTTCCAAAAGTACTTCTCCAATGCAAATGTGAAATAAAGTGTGGAGTTGACATGGCAATGACATGGCAAAGACAATGTGAAGTTGGTTGTCTAGATCTAGACAATGCACTTCACAATGTCTTTATGTCCACATCATCATTTGTGAATAAAAATATTTATAAAAAGAAGTAGAAGAGTAAAAGTTGTCTTGGAAGTTGTAAAAAATTATTTGTATTGTCTTCTCAATACTTTTGCATTGGAGATGACTTTTTAAACCCATTGTCATTTGTGAATATAACCTTGCCACCTATACAAGACATTGTCTTGTTCCTCATGCCACATAGGATTCATAACACAAAACATGACAATAGGGTTGGAGATGCTCTTAGGAGGCTATTAGCTCGTGTTGATTAAAATAGGAAGATGTTAATATTCTTTAGAGAAGTTTAACTTGCTACGATAGGGGGGCATCTTTGCTATTTTCTACTATATGTTGTTTCACCTTGTTTTATTATTGTAAAGGTGCTACACCTTTTTTTTTTTTTCTGATTTAAAGTGCTACCCCATTTTGTATTACGGAATGCTTTCTTGTCCGCAGCCGGGCTGGCCTGCCCGCCTGCGCGGCACTTTCCTATTGACCCCCCTATTGGCATGGGTCCCATGTCGGTTGATCTGCCAATGAGAAAGTGCCACGTGGCTGCGGACTGGCCCACTTGCGAGCCAAGTAGCAGAATCCTTTTGTATTAGGTGTTTCATCTTTAGGCCTATATTTTATTTTATTGGGTTTGAATCTAACCTTGAAACGTTGTACCTTTAAATGAAAATTTGAATTGATGTGAGTTGTTTATCCTATTTTTAGGAAACGTAAATTGCTTATATTGATTATGAACTTTTACTTAAGTTTGATCTTTTGATGCAAAAGAAAAGGAAAAAAAAATTGGACTTTGTGATAGAGGGCCTCATTTTCAGTCTTTATTTATAGGACCTTTAAAAACATCATATCTGCCCTAACATCATATCGACCCTAAATTCAGGTGTTTGACTAGCAAATATATCTATATATATATATATAATAGCAAAATAGTTGGAACAAATTACAAACATGCCATTTTCCCGTCCAAACTCAGCCAAAGTAAAAAAATAAAAAAATAATAAAAAACAGTCCACTTTTCTCAGCTAAACAAATTCAAACTATTCAAATTAAACACAACAGCCATTTTCCCCGCCTAAAGTCAGCTGTAAACAATTAAACCCATGCAATTTACAACAAAAGAAGTTAAAATTTGAACTGCCAGCCACTTTGAACCATACCCAAATCCACTTTTCTCCAGAACCAAGACAACTGTTGAGTTTCCCAACATAATTTACATTAATAATCTGTCTGAGTTTACTGGCTATAAATACAGTGAAAAATTGGCAACCATTCTCACTCTCCCGGCTTTCAGAAAAGGAAAAAAAAATTCTTCACCCATGGCTCCTTTCTTCTCTCTAATTCGTGAGATCAGTCCATCGAAAACATTCTGGAATTTGGAAGTTCGACTTATTCGTATGTATGATGTACCCGGATACGGAGGAAAAGGGCAACCATTCAGTCTCGAATGTGTATTTCACGATTCTGAGGTAACTTTATTTATCCATAAACCAGTTACATTCTGCATTTCTGTTTACGTTAGCTAAACTCAAAATTAGGTTAAGATAGAACAAATGCTTTTCCTACAACAGCATATATTATTACAACCCATTTCACACGAAATTGTACAATTTTTAAACACCTGCAAGCAATAGGAAATGAAATTTTAAACCCGGTAGAGTGAGAATGGTTGTTTATTCTGAGAAACAATTAGAAGAAAAACCATATGGTTACACAACGAAATAGTACAAATGATTAAACAGCTGTCAGCAATATTAAAAAACGAAGGTTGAGAAATTTTGCTATAGACTCAGATTTAGTACAACCGACCAATGGCTGCAACGAGTACCCCGTCAATGGTTGCCAAATCATCATGTCAATGGACCAATGGCTGTAACGAATGCCAAATCATCATGTCAAGTGTACCAATGGCTGCAACGAATGCCCCGCCAATGGTTTTAACTATACGAACGCAATGTGTTAAATGATAAAACAAAAAAACAATACCATATGGTTATAGAAAATCTGACCAGTGCAATGGGTATAGAAAACAGGGAAATCTGACCAGTGCAATGGGTATAGAAAACAGGGAAATCATCTCAGTTACTAGCATTACCAAAGTTAAGGAAATCAAACCTTAGTTTACATTAGGAAAAAAACCAAAATCTCAGTTAAAAGGATGGAAGGAAAACCAATTTAGAAATCTGAAACTAATTGACAGTGTGTGATACAAATAGAATTAGGAAAATCAGTGACATGTGTTTACTGTGTGTGTGGCAAGGAGACAGTGAACCAACAACCCAATGAAATCTGGAAAATGTGCAGTTCATTATGAATTAAACTCATTTACATATAAAGTTCACCACTGAAAACTTAGTTCAATAAAACAATGGTGAAAACTGGAATATAACAGTGTATATATTTGTGTGTGCAATACGAGTAGAAAACAGGGAAGGGAATTAAAAATCAGTGAGGTATTCAAATCTAGAAGCTCAATGTGACAGTTCCATATCCCAGTCAATATACACTTTCGAGATCAGTTTAAGAATATAAACATTCAACTCAGGGTTTCATAGAGTAAAGGAAATCAATTTCTGTTTTGACAGACCCAAGAAATCAACATCGACAGTTAACCATGAATTAAACATTCATTTTATCTCAGCTATGGGTTGACAAGGAATAATGAAAATCATTTGACAGTTTACAATATGAACAAATCCAAATTGAATGTATCTGTCCTAACATAACAGTCTCATTCCACATGTCAAATTCTCATTAATGAACCAAAAACTTAATCTATCATACAAAACCTATCTAACATGAACCATCACTCCTGTAGGATCAATCAAGACACAATATACATCAATTTATATCAGATTTAATAGGGATTATGGTTTGGGAAAACTGAAACATCATTGTGGTATCAGTTATTATATTGAACAAACAAAATGTCCAAATCCCATTCTCAACCCAAACCCAAATTCAAATTATAACATTTCAATGATATGAATTAACATTTATGTGGGGGACATTTATCAGTGGAACTCATCAATAAAATAGGAATTAACAATTAAAGAATTTCTAAAGAACCCATTATCAGAATCGGGTATCAGCTCATGCCATATAACCCAAATCGAAACCATCTTTCCACATCAAAACCTAAACTAACATGCAAACTAAATCTAACAGATATTATACATCATATATGGATCTAATTAGCAAATAAAAACATGAATTAAATCATTTAAAACTGTAACAAATTTTTTGGTTACAGGAATCTGATATCTTTTCAAATTTGTTGAAGGAGGATAATGATTTCGAAATGGTAAACAAGTTTTCCTTTAATTAGTCATTTTCTTTTCAATATTAACACAATGTATTATAAATTTTGATATAAATGAATAGATTGGATCGTGTGGAGAGATGATTTCAACACCAAATGTTAAATATTCACAAGATAATGAGTCTGTGGAAACTCCTGAAGATTCCGGCTTGAAGATGTCATTGGTTGATGCATACTCAACAACAGCAGTATCAAAGAAGATGAAGATTGAAATAAAGAAAGAGAAGGAATGAAGATTACCTTAGTTTGATCCTTATTGCTTTTAATATCATTCAGCTTAAAAGAAACTCTTTGTAATCATGTATTGACGTTTTTGAATATTTTGTGTGAGCTTGAACTTATGTTATTCAACTTATGTTATTCTCATTGGTGCTGAACATTTTGTGCCAGCTCTTAAAAGAACATTTTGTGTGGCTTCAACTTATGTTATTCTCAATGTAGTTTTCATTTGTGTTAAAAATTGTGATAAAAATGTAGTTGAAGAGAATTTATATAATCCTTTTTTGCTTCTATTAGATAATATAATTTAATAAAAACAAGGAAACATTATTACAAATAAGTTCAAGATTGTGAATATTAAGAAAGATAAAGAATGACATTTTACACTCATAAATAGTTGATTTCTCATACAAATAAAATGATATATTAAAGCAGCAAACAAATGACAGTAATATAAACGAAGTTGTAACCCCGGTTTTGGGGAGCTAAAAATAATATGGAACTGGATTGAGTATCCTAAGAATCTTGAAACAGTGGAATGTAAAGGAAATCAATGATTCACATTATCTCATGCACAACCAGTTCATTTCAGTTTATTAGGGAGAATACAAACTCAGGTTTTAGGAAAATCTGACCAGTGCAATGTGTATAGAAAACAGGGAAATCATCTCAGTTACTAGCATTACAAGACATGGAGATTTAGCATACACAATATAAGTTTAGATCTATAACATACACAATTTATTGATTAAGTAGTGAAGCAATGAAAATTGGAAAAATCGCATATCAAACTGATTTAAATTCGTATATCCAGAACATAAAATTTTGAACCACCAAAAATAAATATTTAAATTTCTTTTCCTATGCGTTTAATGAAAGAAAATCTCTTGATAAAACTGTTTATGGAGATTTAGCATACGAATAGAAAGAGAAAAATAATCAAGAAATTGATTAAGAGATTATAAACCAAAGAAAAACCAAACATAACTCAAATTTGTGAAAGATGAAACGTACGAATGGAAAGAGGAATAGAAAACAAGAAATGAAGTGATTCTATACCATTCAATGCTCCCAATACCATGGGTTAGTAAAACCGTGGGCTTACCATGGTCTACAAAATCTGTGGGCTAAAACCATTCCGAAATTTTTTGGGTCTCCCCAAAACCACGGTTTCCTAAAACCGTCTGATGCTCAAAAAAATTCGTTCAAAAAATAATAATAAAAGAACATAGGCAACCGAGATTTATATCTATCTGTGTCATGAATTACTGTGAAAAACTTGAAAAATAAATTGTTGAATTTAAACTGTAAAAATAAAGAAAAATATATGATGAAAGAATTTGTCAGCATACGGTTTAAAAACAAGACAAGTAAAAACAAAAGACCCGAAAACAATACGTTCCCTTCCCCAAAAAGAAAAAAAATGGTTGAAATACGTAAAACTTTCAATATATCCAAGATCTATAACATACACAATTTATTGATTAAGGAGAGAACAATGAAAATTGGACAAAAACCTCATAAATTGGCCTAAATCCTTAGATCCAGAACAAAAAAATTTGATTCGGACGAAAAATAAACATTTAAATTCCATTTCCCATGCTTATAATAAAAAAAAAAACAAGTAGATTTTATGATGGAGATGTAGCATTCGGATGGAAAGAGAAAGATTAAAGGAAAAAAAGAATTAATAGATTACAAACCAAAGAAAAACCAAATGTAACTCAAATTTGTGGAAGATGAAACGTACGAATGGAAAGAGGAGAAGAAAAAAAATGAAGTGATTCTTTTACCATTCAATGCTGAGGTCTCCCTAATACCATCGGTTGGTAAAACCGTGGGCTACTAAAACCATGGTCTAAAAAATATGTGGGCTAAAACCACGGTTTCAGCAATTTTTTGGGTCTCCCCAAAACCACAGTCCAAAACCACTGTTTCAGCAATTTTTTTGGTCTAAAACCACCGTTTCAGCAATTTTTTTGGTCTCCCAAAACCACCATTTATGGAAGAAAAAAAATATTAATATATATATATATATATATATATATATATATATATATATATATATATATATATATATATATATATTAAATTCTTATTAATTTAATCTATCTATCTGTGTCATGAATTTCTAAGAAAAACTTGAAATATAAATTGTTGAATTTAAACTGTAAAAATAAATTTAAATATATGATGAAAGAATTTGTCAACATACTGTTTAAAAACACGACAAATAAAATCAAAAGACCCGAAAAAATCCGTTGCCTTCCCCAAAAAGGAAAAAAAAAATGGTCGAAATACGTAAAACTTTCAATATATCCAAGATCTATAACATACACAATTTATGGATTAAGGAGAGAACAATGAAAATTGGACAAAAACCTCATAAATTGGCCTAAATCCGTAGATCCAGAACAAAAAATTCTCAAGCCGGACGAAAAATAAACATTTAAATTCCATTTCCCATGCTTATAATCAAAAAAAAAAACAAATAGATTTTATGATGGAGATGTAGCATACGGATGGAAAGAGGAAGATTAAAGGAAAAAAAAGAATTAAGAGATTACAAACCAAAGAAAACCATATGTAACTCAAATTTGGGGAAGATGAAACGTACGAATGGAAAGAGGAGAAGAAAAAAAATGAAGTGATTCTTTTACCATTCAATGCTGAGGTCTCCCTAATACCATCGGTTGGTAAAACCGTGGGCTACTAAAACCATGGTCTAAAAAATATGTGGGCTAAAACCACGGTTTCAGCAATTTTTTGGGTTTTCCCCAAAACCACAGTCCAAAACCACCGTTTCAGCATTTTTTTTGGGTCTCCCCAAAACCACCATTTATGGAAGATAAAAAATATTAATATAAAAACTTATATATTTTTTCTTCTTTAATATAAAAACTTATATATATATATATATATATATATATATATATATATATATATATATATATATAATTCTTATTAATTTACGTTTAAATTTTGTTGAAATTTTACTTAATCATTCTTTATTTTTTGTTAAAAATATAGATTTGGACTTAGGTAAATTTACGTCTCCATCAAGCCAGAAAAAATTTCAATCGGACGTATTTTGTGGGAACGATTCGAACATGACCAGTTGTCCATCATCTAGATCTCCTTTCAGTGACATCACGAATGGTAAGTTATGATTTTTTTTTTACAAAGTATTTAATGGTTAATGTTTTTTACATATCTATCTAACAATATATATGTACATACATATATATGTTGATTTTGTATGCAGTATGTGGGTCAAGTGAGCCTGCGGATTTAATTGTTTCTCAGAAGAAAAATTCATTTGACTACTCGACGAAGAGATTTACAAAACTACACTCTGATCCATCGAGAGTGATTTTTCAAACTAATGATGATGGTCATTCGAGTGAGTTTTTTTCCCAAACCTAAAAAAATATATACTAAAAAATGTGTTACAATAATTTATTAGAGCCTAATTTACTATTTTTATAAATAAAATATTATATATTATTATTGTATTGTTATTACTAATGATAATTACGTTGCTAAAATTTAATTTCTAAATAATCATATTAATATAATGTTATCTTACATGTATTTCAAAATTGAGTTTATTCTAACTTTTGTTTTAATTTCAAATGTTAAATAAATATCAAGAACATTCACTTATTTATTTTGCTGTTTAAAATAAATTTAAATATACAAACCGTGCATCGCACGGGTGACATACTAGTAAGGTTTAATTACAACTTGTGTTTTTTAACTTGATACCCTAAATTTTTTTTGTAACAATTTAATACCCTGAATTTTTTGTGTGGACAAAACTATCCCTAATCTAAACTTAAAACTACAACCCTCTCCCCCCTCCCTCGCCACCCCCCCTCCCCCCCCCCCCCCCCCCCCCCCCCCCCCCCCGGCCACCCGCCCACTCCCTCCTGTCCCCCATGGTCACCCGGCCGCCCCCATCCCGACCCCCCCCCCCCCCCCCCCCCCCCCCCTTCCCACCTCCAGCCACCGCCTGCCCCCACCTTTCTTGATCTTCCTGTGATATTCTTTGAAATACTATGTTTTCAGGATTTTTGGATGCGTTCGGAGCTAATTTTTAGTGAAAATTTGTTTTAAAAAAAGAGTTCATCTTTTCTTAGGTTGGTTTTGTCCAGAGTGGTCGAGTGTTTCGTTGTAATTCTTCAAAATGCTGAGAAATTAGGGTTCTTGGACGAATCCAGAGCTTATTTGTAAGAAATTGTTTAAATATTATATGATCTTTTCTTGGTTATCTTAATATTCTTGTTGTTTGCTTTCCTTTGAGGTTGGTTTTGTCCAGACTGGTCGAGCATTTCTTTGTAATTCTTCAGAATGTTGTTTCTTGGAATTATTTGATTCAGGAACCAACTCCTCTTTGATTTTTATTATGATTTTTTTTGTTTCAGATTTGTGCTATTGTATTTTCTATGAAAAGAATGGATTTTTTGGTCTGCTAATTGTGCTGAATGTTGTTCTGAGCTAACCCTAGAAATTTGGATTTAAGGTGTTTCTCATGAATTCTGAGCTGATCTGGTGAGGAACTGGGGTGTGTGTGTGTGTGTGTGTGTGTGTGTGTGTGGAGGGGGCTTTGGGGGGGGGGGGGGGGGGGGGGGGGGGGGAGGGGTGGGGTTCGGTTGGGAAGTGAATGGAAGGAATAATTTTGTCATTTTTGAAATTTTGGGTATCAAATTGAAAATATTAAATAGTTAATGGTATCAAGTTGTCGAGTAAAAAAGTTTAGGGTACCAAGTTAAAAAACAGAAATAGTTAAAGGTATCAAATTACAATTAAGCCAAAATATAAAATAATTATAACATAACTAGTAAAAGCACGTAAAATAATTTTTCTTTCTTCTAATCTTATCAAAATATATATATATATATAGGTATGGATATATGTGAGTAAAAGAGAGGGCATACGGTTATGCGGAGGGAAAAAAAGAGAGCATTCAGTTATGCGGAAGAAAATGAGAGAATTTCAATTTATAATCTTCCATAATTTTTTAAAATAAAATGGTTGATGATATATACACGGCTCAATTTTGAGCCGTTTTAAAAACCCCTTATATTAGTAGAGATGATAATTACAAACTTGATTATATTACATCACTTTCTTTCAAAACAAATTACATCATAAAACTCATATAATTGCAATACATTACAACTTAAAACTTACAAACTTAATTTTATGTATTTGTTTTTATTATTATTTTTTATATTTCTATATTTTTACATTTATTTTAAAATTTAAATTTTTAGAATTTTTTTTAAAAATCTTTTTATAACTGTTAAGGTTAGCAAAACAAAAAAATTTAAGTTTATATATACCAAATCTGATACAAATAATAATAATAATTTTATTACTTTACATGGTTACCAGACACTTGTATATAATTAATATTATATTACATAATTTTATTATATGTTCTAACCAAATATAATAATAATATAAATTATAATTCTACTATATTACAAACTACATTCCTTTGTGATTAAAATTACATTACATTAAACCAAATGCATCCTGAATCTAAAAATCTAAATTTCCAACTAGAAATCTGCCAGTGTCCAGTGTCTAAATGACTAATACTATAATGAGAAGATATGAGCAGGAATCCAATATCTGAAGTCGATGATTGAAGGATTTCCAAAGTTTTTTTGATGAGGACTTAGTTAGCTCCGCCACAACAGTTCAAATCGTGTAGTGCAATGGCAACAAACTTTGGAGAATGAGCACTGCTTTTGATATATAGCATACATCTCTGGCACAATCCAAGTATAATTAGTTTGTACAAAGTTTGTTACAAAAAATTCTTTCATAGAACCATTTGTTCCCCGTCAGGCTGGATGAACAGCACCCCGCCACCGGACGCATTTAGGGTTCTGAGAGAAGAGTACTATACTGCTTGAGTCTATCACCTACAACTCACGGAGCCAAAATCAGAAAGAGACAGGGCTCAGAAGAAACATATTTATTTAAACATAAAGAGTTTTCTTTTTATGGTGGGTACAAAAGAAATATAACTTACCATTTACCGTAACAGTATTTTGGCTGCAGGCTATTAAGCCTCTCGACAAGCTCAAACGGAACTTCCAGCAAGAATACTTCCTCCCATAGTCGTCGGAGCTCTGTCAGATTCAACAAGCAACTATCAGCACATTCAGCAGCAACACTTCATGAATTTTTTACTTTATATTTTCAACTAATATTTGGTGCAAAATTACTTTAAATTATATAAGAATGTGGTTTCAACAAATGCTTCCATGCGGGAAGATTTCAACTTACCAGAATGGTCTGCAGCAGAAAGGCACATAAGTAGCATATCGTATCGTGGGACTTTTACCAGATTCTCTAAAATGCTCAAAGCCAATTCACTGTCTTCCCTGAAATGTACTTTGTACATCAAATATTATCATGCATAGAATATTATAAGAGAATACTAGAACAAAGAGGACTTACTTGAAAAATGTGGCTGTGCACTTGATAATGTCAATCAGGATAGAGGAAGATAGCGCATTCTTGAATATTTGAGGTAAGCTAGCTGGCGGTATTGCCTAATTACACAATTAAAATGAGAAGTATAAAGAAACATCAACAAATAACAAAAGCCTAAGAGCTTTAGCAAATACTAAATAGAAATATTTGAAAACATATATTTGTATCTAGAGAATATTATCCACAAAGGAAAAACCTTCAATAAGTGAGCTTGCTTTTCAGAGTTAGCAGAAAGTGCTCTCCATGAAACTTCAAACTCATAAGCGGATTTTGGTACCGGAATGTCTTTTACAGCAGTGGCCATGACTCGAGAAGCAGCACGAGATGCAAGATCCCGAATTGATGCGTTTACATGCTTGGAGCGGTCAACAACCTGTTATCGAATAATGTGAAATGCCACAAAAACATTAAACAACTGTGGGAGGAGGTTCATCAATTCTTCTATTGTAAAAATGAAATTGACTATATTCATGAAATAACTAGTGGATCCATGTTGGGCACTACTAGATTAGTAACATAATATGGTAAGGAAGGTATCATTTCCTGCTTGCAGGTCACAGTTTGCACAAGCGTACAATAATAAAAGCTCGTTGGATAACTGATGAATAATATACCAAGTTGGGCACTACTAGATTAGGAACATAATCTGGTGGGAAATGTATAATTCCTGCTTGCTTTTTGCAGTTTGCATGAGCATACAATAAGAAAAGCTCGTTGATAACTGATGATATATATATATATATATATATATATATATATATATATATATATATATATATATACAGGAAGCTTCTGTTACGGGATACTTATTTACGGGACAGTGCGGGAGAGTCTTTCCTTCGTTGAAAAATCAAATAGCAGACAACATTAATATCTAACAAATCCGTTCAACCAGTTATACTTTTGGTACAAGCTCCGGATCGATGCCAGCAGCGGCGATACAAACCCATTCCCACCACGCCTGTTGTGCGAGAAGCTTACACAGGCAGAGATGGGACCGGCGAGCTGGATCATGCTCAGGTCAAGATAGTTGAGCCTCGTCATCCTTGACAAGACCAAGTCGATACGACCTATCAAAACGTTGGAGGAGAGTGACAGGTAGCGCAGCGTCGCCGATATCTGGCCGGAGAGGTGGTTGTGCTTAAGGTCGAGCCGGACGAGTGCAAATGACTCCGAAAAGTAAGGCGCCACGTCGAAGAGTCGATTGTGGCAAAGTATGAGGTTCGACAGGGATGGTAGTGACGACATCGATGGTAGAATCCTTCCGGAGAGCAAATTAAAGCTGAGATCGAGGGTCTTTAGGTGGTTCGGCGGCGGGGGTCTTGCGGATCGATTGCAGTGCGAGGAAGTCGACCGGGTCGAGGATCGACAAGGATGAACGACATGACAAGAGGAGCATCATCGAGGACAGAGAGAGCCAAAACTCCTTTGCTAGCTCTTATTTCCAAAGCATAGGATGAAGATAGGCTTGTTATAAAGAGAAGGGATCAACCAATCAAGTTGGTCGGTTGTGGGGAATGAATGGTGTGAGTGTTATTAATGTTGTCTGATATATGATTTTTCAATGTTATTAATGCTCTAAAACCACCCGGGTGGTTTCATATTATGGAACCACCCTATGTTATATGGGTTGGATTTGGATTTGGTGGTTGAGATTAAAAGGTGTAGACCCCACCACCTTTTAATCTCATCCACTCAATTCTACTCCGACCCATGCAACACAGGGTGGTTCCATAATATGAAACCACCCAGGTGGTTCTATAGCATTACCCATATATATATATATATATATATATATATATATATATATATATATATATATAGCGGGTGCGGAAGAATCCGGAAACCCTAGCTCTGCTAGGGCATCGCCAAACCGAGGTGTGGAGGCGGCCAACCGCCCCCCGGACCGGGGCAAAGGCAAGGGGGTGGCAGGGGCGGTCGGTGGCGACCGGCAGGAGGCGGTCGGCGGCGGCCGGCCGCCGGAGACGGGCGCTGTAGCGCCTGCTCGCCCGCGCGCGGGCGCTGGAGCGCTGCGGACGGACCGGGGAGGTCCGGCGACCCTCCCCCGGGGGCGGGCGGCTGCCGGCGACCCCCCCCCCCCCAGGCGGGAGGGGGGGTTGGCCGGGGCGGGATGCGGACGGTGGGCACGGTTTCGGCGGGGTGTTCGACGGCGATGGCCTCCGGGGGCTCCCCGATGGTGTTCACCGCCCAAAGAACATCGTCGGGATTGGAGGATGAGGAGGGGGCTTGGACTACGGTCCAGAATCGGAGGGTTAGACGAGGAGGAGGACAACGATCGCAGATCCCTGAGGCAAGGAGAGGCACAGCTTATACGCAGGGATCGGACAGGAGGGCGGGGATAGCCAGGAGAACGGGTCCAACGGGGGGTCAGGCTCACTCGGTGGAACGGGGGGGACAAGCCAGGATTGCGTGGCGGCCTCGTGCGAAGGGGTCGACGGGGACGGCTGTCCCAGGTATCGGGGGAAGCGCGACTGCTGCGAACATTCCACCTCGGAGTTCGGGCTCGCGGCCTGTATCCTGGGCAGATGCATGCAAGGTGGGGGTCGCCAAGACGCCGGCATCGATGGAGTACGTTGCACCTATGGCGATTGGGGGTGAGCTCTGCGCCGACTTCCCGGCCGACGAAGTGGCGAAGGTGACGGCATTCTGGGAGAACATGTTAGTGCTATATGTGTTGGGGAGCAAGCCCTTCTACGGACAGATCCGCGGATATGCGGACAGAGTCTGGCGGCCGAAGGGGAGCATGGAGTTCTTCTCCAAGGAAAACGGCTTCTACTTCGTTAAATTTGGGTTGGCAGAAGATGTGACTCGGATACTCCAGGGAGGGCCATGGACGTTTGACGGCCGCCTCATTATCCTGAAGCAATGGACCCCCGACTTGAGGTGTGAGAAGGAGGTGCTCAATGCGGTGCCTGTGTGGGTTCGGTTTCCTGAGTTCCCGGTTCGCTTCTGGAGTGTCCCCCTTCTTATGAGACTTGCCAGCCTCATTGGCAAGCCGATTAAGGCGGATGATGCCACCGCTTTCAGGTCTAGACTGATGTATGCACGGGTATTTGTGGAGATTGATGCCAGGTTGGACCTGCCTGAGCAGTTGAAGTACAGGACACCTTCTGGCCAGTTCGCTATGCAGAAGGTGGAGTATGAGTGGGTTCCCCCCAGATGTCCGGCATGTGCCTGCTTTGGGCACCTCCCGAGTGCTTGTAGACGGGGAGGAGCTTCTGAGGTGGTGACGGAGGAGGTAGTGCAGGAGGCAGGTGGTGTTGATGACCCCCCTGTTGGGGACCAGGTGGGCTTGATGGAGGATGAGATGGAGGCAGACACCCCTCCCATCTCTGGGGAATATGAGGGGTCTCCGACGAAGGATCTTGCTGGAGCGATGGTTGAGTATATGGGGACGAGGACCATGACCACCAGGAGTATGGGACAGGAGGACAGGCGACAGGGAGATAAAGACGCGCTAGCACTTCAGGTGTACAGTCGGAAGCGCCAGGCTACGGAGTCGCATAGTGAGGACAGCGGACAGGGTGGGACGGAGAGAGTGTGGAAGGTCAATCCTAAATGGGTGGCAGTCCTTGCACAGCCTCCCCCACAGGGGGACCCACACGGGGCTGCGGCCCCTGCTATGCCCCTCCTTCTCCAGGGGGATAGAGATGAGGATACCAGAGATATGGAGGTTGCACTCTCCCCGGGTGCCCCTCCAGAGGATGTTCAGGGGACCCCACCCGCGGTTTAGATGTCGGCCCTTGCCTGGAATGTCCGGGGGGGTGTTCTCTGGGGAGATGGAGGGAGATTAGAGAGGTGCTGAGGAAGGAAAAGTGTGAAATCTCGATCTTACTAGAGACTAAGATCAGGGGGTGAAAACTCTGACCCGTAGAACTCCTACGGACTGGGTCCAGCTTCACAACCTTGGTCTCTGTGATATGGCGAGGATCTGGGTTAGATGGAATGGAGCTAGTTGGGAGGGTGAGGAGGTTTTCATGTCTGACCAGCTTGTGGCTATCTCCTTCACCAACAAGGGTGGGTTCCGTTTCTTACTTGGTGCCGTCTACGGGCACAACGACAGGAGGCGGCGGGAGACCTTGTGGCAGGACATCATCAGGCTGAGTTCTTTAGCGATGCATCGTCATCTCCCCCTACTTATTATGGGAGACTTCAATGCTACGCTATACAGGGGAGAGAAGCTGGGGGGGCGGCCGGTCCCGGACCAGATCCTTTCAGATTTTCAGTCCTGCTTGCTCCAGTCCGGGCTCAGGGATCTGGAGAGGATAGGGCACATATGGACTTGGCACAACAAGGCGGTGGTGAGCAGGGTGGCATGCCAGCTGGATCGTGCTTTGGGGAACAGTGATTGGTTCCGCCTATTCCCCTCCTCTGTGGCTGAGGGGCTCCCTGCGGGGACCAGTGACCACTCGCCGATCCTGGTGCGCTTCGTGGAGAGTCCCAGCTGGAGAGCCCGTCCGTTCCGGTATGACAACAGTTGGTTCCTATCGGCTGGTTATGAGGAGACCGTGGCGGGAGGTCTTGGCCAGGTGGCGGTCGGCACTGCCCAGTTTTGTATGGTTCACAGGCTGAAGAAAACCAAACGCGCCATCAGAGACTGGGTGAGGGCTCCCCGGACTTCCTTACAGGAGAAGGAGGCGGAGTTGAGAGACCTGCAGTCAGAGCTGCAGGGCGACATGATGAGTGGGAAGATGGCGGCTAGAGAGAAGAAGTTGGCTGCAGAGGTCAACACCTTGCGGCTTCAGCAGGAGATTAGTGCGGCCCAACGGGCCAAATGCTCCTGGCTCAAGGATGGGGATCGCTGCACCAAATTCTTCTATGATGTCATCCGGGCTCGACAGCACCGGAACCGTATTCAGAGACTGATTGGCAGGGACGGGCGTCTTGTGACCGACCAGGTTGCCATCCAGGAGAAGGCTGTCCAGTTCTACTCTGAGCTCTATCATCAGACGGACTATCCCTCGGTTTTCCCGCAGCTGACTACGAAGACGTTGATTACGGAGTACGGCAATAGTCTTCTTATGGCCCCTATCCGGATGGCGGAGGTGGAGGCGATTGTGATGCAGGCTGATGCTTCCAAGGCTCCTGGGCCGGATGGGTTCTCCAGTGGCTTCTACAAGCGCCATTGGGGTATCCTCAAGGTCCAGGTCCTTGAGGCTGTTCAGGAGTTCTTTGATACGGGCAAGCTCCTGAAGGAGCTGAACCACACCTTCCTGACGCTAGTGCCCAAGAAGGAGGGGGCGACTTCTCTTGCTGACTTTCGACCGATTGCTTGCTGTAATTATTTGTATAAAATAATTACTCATCTTATGTGCAGGAGGATGGAGGATGCTATGCAGGGCCTGGTTTCTCGGAATCAGGCGGCCTTCATCAAAGGGCGGTCTATTGCGGAGCATAGCCCACTGGCTCATGAGCTGATTCGGGAGTTCCACAAGCCTGGAGGGATGAAGGCCTGTGTGAAGCTCGACCTGAGGAAAGCCTACGACACCGTCAACAGGGACTTCCTATGTCATTTGATGGGTGCGATGGGCTTCTCCGAGACTTGGGTGGATAGAGTCAGAGAGTGCATCACCTCTCCTACTTTCTCGGTCCTCATTGAGGGTATCCCTTACGGGTTCTTCGGCAGCAGCAGGGGGCTTCGCCAGGGGGATCCGCTTTCCCCCTACCTATTCACCCTTGTGATGGAGTATTTCACCTGTTTGATGGACATCGCGGTGCATCGGGAGAGGATTGTACCGATATACAGCAGGGTCTCTCCGGTGGTCTCCCATCTCATATATGCAGATGACCTATTGGTCTTGTTGAGGCCTTCCATGCGAGGGATGAGGGAGCTAGCGGCAGTGATGGAAGAGTTCAGACAGCTATCGGGCCTTCGGTTAAACAGGGACAAGAGCAAAGTTTACTTCATCAACTCTTGCACTTTGAAGGAGGAGCGGGCCCTGGAGCTTGGGGTGGAAAAGGGGGACCTCCCGGTGAAATATCTGGGGGTGCCCCTTTCCGTCAACTACGCGAAGGACCGTGATTGTCAGAGTCTGGTGGATTTTGCACAGAGGAGGGTTGAGGGCTGGCAGGCGGCTGGCCTATCGTTTGGAGGGCGTATTGAGCTGGTTCGATCGGTTATTTCTGCTATTGCTCTGTTCTGGCTCCAATCGATAATGGTCCCTTTGGCTACTATCAGAAAGATTGAGGGCATATGTGCCAAGTTCATTTGGCATGGGGGGATTCATGCCATCTCTTGGAAGCAGCTCTGTCGGCCCAGGAAGGAGGGAGGTGTGGGTCTGCGATCCCTTGTTTCTGTCAGGGAGGCGGCGGGGATCAAGCTGGCATGGAGGTTCCTTCAGGGTGATTCTCTATGGTCGGCCTGGATGGCTAGTCGGTATCTCCGGGGCAGAAATTTCTGGGTATGTGAAATTGACAACTACTCTGTGTCTTTCAAGCATATCCTGAGGAACCGTCCTGTTCTTCGGACGGCTATGCGGAGGAGGATGAGGGAGGGAGGGGAGACGGACCTATGGCTCGATCCGTGGATCTCAGGTCAGTCTCTCCTGGAGATTCTGGGTCCCCAGAGGGACGGCGTGGCATACAGAGGTCTGACTTGTAGGCACATCATCCGTGGTGGAGTCTGGAGGCCAGAGGAGTATCGTTTCACAGCTCCGTTAGGGGAGGAGATCAGACGAGTGCGGATCACTCCTACGGCACTGTCTGATGTCTGGATTTGGGCCCCTCCTGGCCGCTCGGAGGGTGCAGGGGAGTTCAGATTTAGCAGCTGCTACGACCTTGTTCGCCCCCACTTCGATGATATGGAGGAGTACGACTTTGTCTGGGGGAAGGGGCTTGCCAGGAAGATGCAACTGTCTGCATACAAACTGGTGCTGGACCGGTTGCTTACTAGGGACAGACTGCTTCGGTTCGGGGTTTCTGTCCCTGACCCTAAGTGTGTTTTGTGTGAGACAGATAATGAATCCATTGGGCATCTGTTCTTTCAGTGCCATGTGGCGTGGAGCATCTGGGCAGAGCAGAGCCGGAGACACTTGGGAGGGGTTGGAAGGGAGCGTGACTTCAGAGAAATCCTTAAGTGGATTGGTGATTGCAGGGGCAAGGAGCAGAGCTGGGCCAGGCGTGCTAGATTGAGACTTGCTGCTTCAGTTTGGCATGTCTGGAGGGAGAGGAACCGGCGCATTTATGAGGGACTGTCCACCCCACTGGTGGGCATCCTTCATAACATTGAGTCGGATGTACTAGTAATGTCCCCCTGAGTTGGGATTGTATCTCTATGTTGTAACCTTATTGAGATGATTGTGGAATAAAATTTACCCTTTTTCCAAAAAATATATATATATATTGGAATAAAAAAGGTTTATATATACACACACACACACATTGTACATCTATCTCCTTCATAGGAATTTACCATGTACCTTCCATCCATTTATGGTGCTTGCACACTATAAAAGGTAGAATTACTCCAAAGTTGATATTGTAAAGAGTCTTTGTGTATTTCTCCTTTTGTGTATTTTCTTTTTATTAGTCTCGTGTTTAGTGGTAGACACCAAAGTGGGGCCTTATCCTCTACTCTAAATATGTAACCCTAATGACATCAATTCATGTAGTTGAGTTATTCCCCGTTTTAACATAGTATCAAAGCTCTAGGCTCTCAACCATTCAGAATTACCACCTCCACCAAAACCTACCCCAAGCCGCCTCCACCACCCCTGACACCTCCCTTCTTTCCCTTCCTTGATTGAGAGCTCACCCTAGCACAGCTCTGCAGGTTGAAGAACTATTTTTGTGGGTAGAGAGCCTGAGCCAGATACTCACAATGGTATAATTTCTCCTTAAAACCCGTTCAAAATATGCGTAAGAGGGATTGCACATGCTATGTCATTGTCATGCCATACCCTCCTCGGACACTAAACATGTTTTTGTGGGCTACTCTCTGCACCTAAAAAAGGCTACATTTAATACTCACCATCCGAGGACAAATTATCACTTCGGCCGATGTCATTTTCCATAAAGAACGATCCTTCTTACCATCCTCACCATCCAGAGCTTCTCCTGAGCCTTCGTCGTCCCACCCTTGACTTTGGCTCTCCACCATTACTATTCTCGTTTACCATGAACCTTTCAAAACTCAAAGTGTACAACTCCCAAGAATAAGAGACCGTGTCAGTAGGATCCTATAGTCCCAACATCCGTAACACCCCTATTGATTCTCTGCCTGTGTCTCACAAGCCTAATGATTGACATTGATCCGTTACATTGTGTAAGAATCCATGATGTCGTAACATGCATCATATTTCTCACTTTCTTTCTTACTATCGATTCACTCTTTGTCTCACTTCATTAGCTCATTCTCTTTTGTTTCTTTCTTCATACAAGAGCACTTCAGCATCCTAATTCTAGTTTTGCTATGGACAAGGATATACAAGCTCTTTAGCTCAATGATACATGGCACCTTGTTACTCTAGCCTAGGGGGATTCACGAGTTGGTTGCATATGAGTGCTCACCATCAAGCATAATCTAGATGGTATTGTTGAACATTTGAAACTTGTCTTATTTCTTGACAACAGTCTCACCACCTTCTTTCAAAATTGAACTAGCTTTCAAAAAAAAAAAAAAATTGGCAAGTTGTTGCCAAACAGCTGTTGGTGTTGTTTTCAAAAGAAGGGGAAAAAAGGAGTAGAAGCAACCATTATAAGCAATCCTAGACCTAGTCTTTAGAGTTCTTTCATTACCGCAGAGGGAAATTTTTATCATCTTGACATTAATGATTTCTTTCTCAACTAAGATCTTTCTGAGACAATGTTACATTCATCAACCTCCTGGTTGTGAGTGTGTGGGGAAGACCTCGTTCGTCATCACCGAAAGCCTATTTATAGCTTAAGCAGTCTCCCCGGACACGGTTTGACAAGTGCAGCTATGTTGTCCAACGAATTGGTTTTTCCAAAAATGAAACCGACCTCTCCCTCTCCCTCTCTCTCTCTCTCTCTCTCTCTCTCTCTCTCTCATCCATTGTTCTATAGTGGAATCTTCAAAGGTAAAGCCCATCTTTCCATCCACTTTAACATCAAGGACTCGGTTCATCTTCGATATTTTCATGGCATAGAGATTGCTCACTTGAAAGACTCCTTAGTTCTCTCTTCAAAAAAGTATTGCTTAGATCTCTAAGAGGAAATTGGCTTTTTGGGGGGTTGTCCACCTGACAATCCTCCGGATCAAAATGTTCTCCACTCCAACATTAGCTCCTCATCTAATCCACGTCTCCTCGGTCCTGGCATATAGCACCAACTCATTAGAAAATTCATCTATCTTCCCCTTACTCATCCAGGCATTCTGTTCTCCATTAGAAAAGAAAACCAGTACATGCAGTCTCCTGCAGTCTATGCCATCAAACACATCCTCTGGTAGTTATAGAAGTACCTAGGACGGGGACTCCACTACTGTACTAACTGCTCTCCTCCTTATCCCTTACTTCCTATGCCAACACTAACTATGTCCGGTTCATTGATTATCGCAGCCCTGCTAGTAGCTACTAGCTAGTAACACCATTTGCAGTAAACTCGTCATATGGCAGAGGCGAATGTAAGAATTTTTCCAGGAGAAAGAAAATACATCAAATTAAAATTTAAGGGGATGAAATACATGAATTAAAACATAAGGGAGCAAAAATATATAAACTTAAATCTTAAGGGCATAATTTAAGGAGGAACTATATAGAATTTATAAAAGAGAAATATAAATCAATCGTAATGTAGCTAAAAAGCATAGAACTCAAGACTTTGAACTGATTGCCTGCTATGAAAAAGTAAGAATGAGGTAAGATATTCGGATGAGGTCAAGAGTAGCTTCAGACTGGCTCGGTTATCGATAGGCTGGCCTCCTCCTTATTCATTGGATAGGGCGCGGTAGAGAGTGAAGTCAAGCACTAGTTAGTTGGGGTGGGACGCGCCAAACGTTGTACTAGCGCCTTCTTAGAGGCTCGGACAAAATTACCAACTCGGCTCTTTAGTTTATAAAGAACATAAAGTAAATAGTGGGAGAAACAAAGACAGACTATACAGAAGGAAACCGAAAAACCAAGGGAAGGTCCGCCCCTGTCATGTAGCATATCAAAAAACTAACCATGATTGCAAGTTCTACTCAGGATGAGTATTTCTTAATGGATCATGCAATTTCCAAGGTCGTTTGGGTCAAGAACCTTCTCACTGATACTAATGTTTTGCTTACTCTATTCTGACGACAAAGTAAGCTATCCACACTGATGAGAATCTAGTCTTTCGTGAGCTCGCTAAGCATGTTGAGATTGACTATCACTTCATTCAGGACAAAGTCGAGTTCCAGAAACTTCATCTTAAGCACAGGGTGGAACTAGTGTAGGTTGAGCTAGAGCGCTCGCTCCAGCTGAAATTTCATAGTTAGTCCATATATAGTCTTTGCTTTATATATTAGTATATTGTCTTCAAAATTTTAACAACTAAATGATTATGGCTCAAAACAGAATGGACACATTATGGCTCAGTTGGCTAGGTCTTAGTTTCTTGATCACGAGGTCCCGAGTTCAAAACAGAATGGACACTTTATAGGTATTTTTATTTTTATTACAAATTCTACACAGTGTTCCATTAATTTCAATGGACACATTATTATATCTAGATACTACTATTTTTATTACAAATTCTACATAGTGTTCCACTAATTTGTTGATCTGTTGCCAAACCTATTCCAATCGGACTCGGAAAAAAGACAAGAGGCTAACAACTGAAATCGGAAGAAGACAAGATGCTAACAACTGAACAACGACGGAAATGCAGGTCAACAATGCTAGACGGAAAAAAGTAGAAAAAAGACATTAGTTTGTGTGGTAGAAGGGAAGGCTGAGCAGAGGTGTCAACAACAGATCTTTGTACGATGTCCGTGATTTCAGTTGTCAGCATCTTGTCTTTTTCTGATTCGGTCTCTAACACTTCCACCGGGGGTGGTAACAAAATGCCGTTGGGCATGGATATCTTATTTGTCTCTCCAAGAAAATAAATTCTCCAGAAAAAATAAATCAGTTACAAATTCTATATAATGCCCCATTAATTCAATAGTCACATGATAGATCATTCATAACTTCTATACAAATTCTATACAAGTCCCCTTGAATATCAAGTTGGTGTATTTTCACTCCAGTTATTGTATTTCCACTCCCCTGGAAAAAAAAAAAAAAAAAGTTCTGCATCCGCCACTGATCTTAAGCATGTCCCTGTGACCTCTTAATTGGTTGATATTCTCACCAAAGTTCTTCTACAACCTTTGTTCCTACACTCTCTCTTCAAGTTGGGCTTGACTGCTATATACACTTCAGCTGCAGGAAAATGTAGAAGCCTCTTTGTGTATTAATTTCTCTTATACTTTATAGTCTCTACATTAGATGGCCACCAAATTAGGGTCTTATCCAAATATGTATTCATTCATGCTAATGACATAAATCCATTTCGTTCAGCTATTCCCAATCTCAACAGATATCATGACCTTGTCATGGCTGTGTCAAACAGATACCGGACACAATATGGTCAAAACAATAAACACCAAAGTCAGTACATTTCTCATCACCGTGCCAAAAATAATGGCACGTTTAATGCATGTCCTATAACATAGCTTTGAATACCATGTTGTGTGGATGAATACTGTCATTGAATCTCAATATTGTAACAAGAATTCTGTAAATTGAAGCTTGGTCCATTTATTTCTTCAATTATAATCTCAATGCCAACTGTTGTTTATGGTTTTATTCTAAGTAGTGAAAATTTCCAAAAAGTTTACAACACCAATATACCTATATTAAGTTCATACTTTCTTCTCATTAAATTGACCAAACTCAGATGCAGAGTATCTAATTCACCTAGTTGACAAACCAGATTACATCAAGTAAAGGGTAAAATTATGTACTATCACTTGGAATGATGACAACTGGATACATTTGATATATTGGCCTGACTGCTTGAAACATGAGTAGAAAATTTGGAACGGTAGATGAGAAGCAGAGCATATGGAACCTTAAACTGCAAAATAGTATTTAAATTATTGCATCTGAAACTTGCGTTGTATGGTTAAAAACAGTCAAGGAAGGATAAGCCTTGTTGGTAAAACTGTAGTAATCTATCATTGTTGTGAAAATAAAAATAAAAAAGGCGCGTCCAGTGCCACAAGGCTCAAAATGTATGCAGCCTTACCTTACCCCATATATATTGAGAGGCTGTTTCCGTGACTCGAACATGCATTTAAGCAGTCAGGCCAATATATCAAATGGTCACAACATATAAGCAGTCAGGCTGTTTCCGTGTATGGTCGACAGGATGGTGACAACATGCAGCAATATATTGCGTGGGACATTCTCATTTAAGAGTTCTGCTCCATTTAGCTAAATCCCATTTTGATGGGGAAAAGGCAATGACTAAGATGATACATGTTCACTTACAGCAATTTTAAGTTTATATATCTCTCTATTCAAAATATCTAGTTTCACAATTCAAAATCATTATGTATATATGGCAAAGTAAATAAAAGCTTATGTATTACTATGTACTCATATGGGCCTGCTTTTCTGAATAATGATGTATTTTCACTTAAATCTCCTAAACATACAAATATTTGTGGTACACTAAATAGCTTCTCTTGCTTACCTTAACACTGCTGCAGTTGGAAATTGACGCTGCACTATGATGGGTACTATACAATGTTTGATCCCTGGTTTTGACTCCTGTACTCATATGATTGCTGTACGTATCATTCACAGCAATTAGAGGCTTACCAATAGCTTTCCCATTAGTATCCTGCAAAACATGATCAGTACACATTTAATAACAGAAAACACAATCCATTACTCTCATAATGCAATTAAGACTGTTGACAAGCAGCCTAAGTCATGCCTTTGTGGAGGATTTAGGAACATATATCAATCTACGATGTTTTGAACACAGTGCATATGGAATGGGAAGTTGGAAGGAAACTAATGAAAACTATGTCTACCACAAGTTGTTTGCTATTGAAAAGTAAAAGAGAAGGGGGGGGGGGGGGGGGGGGGGGGGGGGGGGGGAAGGCTTGTAGGCCCTACCACTTGAGTGGATACTTCAACTTTATTTTCTATTGACATGAAGTTGATGGAGACTAAACTACAACAATAACAACAAACCTGTATTCAAAATTTTCAGGGTCGGCAGAAAGCAATAATGCTTCAGCTTTTTATTATTATTTACTTTCCAAAATATAACACCCAACTTTTGCGCCATTGCAATATTCTTTTAATAGTGCCATACAATTATACACCTCAATTGTCCATTCTAAGTTTCTAGAAAAGACAACTTTTTTCCTAGCTTCTTTAAACTAAAGGTTTCTCAATTTCCAATTGCCAAACACATCTGAGACAGAAGTGTTAACGCGATGAATCGGCCAATGGGACCAAGGCGTCGGTCCAAAAAGTTAGGCACAGGGCTTAAAATATATGCATATGTCCCTGGACTGCATAGGGAAAAGCCTGTTCGGACAGACTACTGATAACCATATTGATGACAGAGGGCGAGATAACACGAGAGCACGAAGTTTCAGCTTTTTTGCTGCATCCACCGTCTGAGGCACACACTATATGGTCCACAAAACATGCACTTAGGGATTCTAAATGAACGTGGCTCACTCTTGTGTTTTCTGTTCCTGGAGACATGGACCTGAAAGCATGACAATTATTGGAAACAGAATAACAAGAGAACTTCCTTCTCCATGAAACACAAGGTTATAACTTACACTGCACCTGTGACATATTGCTTTCAGGAATAAAGCATAAAAGGCCATCAAAGTTCCAAAGTTATTTCAAAGAATCGGAAGATGTCTTATTAGCAAGGTGTTTCAGACCCTTCCTATCAAGCATTGAGGGGTGGGGGTCGGTGGTTTCCAATCAGTAGGTTTCTGTAGCGGCTTTGGTCAATATAAAACCTTGCTTATTAGAAAGTAGCGTTGGTTTGAAACATGGTAACTTCTACCTTTTGGGGATTACTTGATATGGAATGAACTCCTTTAACACCTTTTGTTAGCATGTCTGAATTTTCAACTTTTTGTGTTCCTTGACCATAACTTTTTGGAGGCCCAGAATTCTTTTTCGCAAGTTCCTGTATCAAAAAAAAATTAATAAGTCACAGCAACGACACTTCTCAACTTTTAAAAAGACAGTGATCTTCAATTAGTGCATCAAGTGAGGCTGAACACATGACAAAAAATTAAAAGTCAATATAACTAGTCTAAACAAACTTCAAGTACAAAAAGTTGTGGTACAAACCACACAATAAATAAGTTGGAAAACAGAAACTGCCGAACAGAGGAAAAACAATTATTATATATATTACAGGCACAGATTTTCTCACTGTTATTTAGCGCCAGAGCAAAAAGACAGCAGTTACATAATATTTGTATATGTAGTTAGCCACAAGCTCCATAAGCAACTGGGTTCTAGGTATCCTCTCACAGTGAATGAAGTTCAGAAGTGGAGTAGGATGATCACAAGTTAGAAAGACAAGTAGAAAGTTACTAGAAAGAAAGAAATTACTACAGCTGGATGGTGGATGTATATGTACAAATTTGTATTTTCAGATGACATTCAAATTTACTTGCCTAAATGGAATCTTCTTGCTTATACATTTGAGTTGGAAGGCAAGGACTCTTCCGCAAAAAACATTTTAAGTAACCACTGTAACATCCCTGTATCAACTACCAAGCTCCAATAACTAACAGAGCCTTGCTTGGAGCTTGAAGTTTAGACTGAATACACTACAAGTAAGACCCTAGTGTCAAGAAACCTTCCTCCTCGATGACTTCTACCAGACTTGCCAACAAGTGCCATGAAAGCAGGTTGATCTTTATCAAAGGATCAATCAAATGGTAGAGACAGAGGCTTGGAGCAGGAAGATTGATAGATGCTGTAGAATAGAATAATGGGATGATTTGTTTATTGATGAGAGACTACATATATATAGGAGAGGCTAGCTTCCTCTCCTATTACTCTAAGCAATGTGGGACTAAAGCCCAATTACTAATAACTCTAATATAACACTTATTTCTAATATAACTCTTAACACCCTCCCTCAAGCTGGAGCATAGATGTCAATCATGCCCAGCTTGTTACATAAAAATTGAACCCGGGGACCCAGGAGAGGCTTTGTGAAGATATCAGCTATCTGATCGCCGGTCCGCACATGTTGAAACCTTATCACTCCTTTTGTATATTCATCACGAACAAAATGAATATCAATTTCAATATGCTTCGTCCTTTCATGAAATACTGGGTTGGTGGCAATGTGAATAGCAGATTGGTTATCACACCATAGGTCTGCCACTTGAGATCCTGCGTCTTCTCCCAGTTCTTGTAGGAGATGCTTCATATATAATATTTCTGACGTGCCATGAGCAATAGCTCGATATTCTGCTTCTGAGCTTGAGCGTGCTATCACACTTTGTTTCTTGCTTTTCCACGATACAAGATTTCCGCCAACAAATACGGAGTAGCCAGATGTAGACCGTCTATCTGCCAGACTTGCTCCCCAGTCAGCATCAGTAAAACACTCAATGCGAGAATGTCCGTTATTCTCCATTCGAATTCCTTTCCCTGGATTCTTTACTAGATAACACAGAATTCTGAGAACTGCCTGCCAGTGTGGAACTCTTGGAGAAGCCATGAATCTACTCGCGACGCTTACTGCAAAAGAAATATCCGGACGCGTCATGACTGCCAAGTAGTTGAGTTTACCAACCACTCGACGATACTGATCTGGATTGGTCATCAGGACCCCTTCGTCTGGAAGTAACTTCGCCCCTGGATCCATAGGTGAGTTTGCTCCCTTTGCTTGCATCATGCCTGCATCATTTAGTATATCCAGTACATATTTTCTTTGAGACATTACAATGTCCCGCTTTCCCCGTGTGACTTCAATACCCAAGAAATAGTTCAAGGATCCCATATCTTTGGTTTGAAATTGTTCTCCAAGAAACTTCTTGAGATTTGCAATACCCTGTCTGTCATCTCCCGTGATTACAATGTCATCAACGTAGACACCAAGCAGTATTCTTCCAGCAGATGTGTGTCGATAGAAGATTGAATGGTCCTTCTTCGACTGACACATTCCAAATTGAGTAACCACCTGTGTAAATCTACCAAACCACGCACGTGGTGATTGTTTCAGGCCATAGAGAGCCTTCCTGAGATGACACACCTTACCCTCCCTTGCAACGAACCCGGGAGGTTGCATCACGTAGACTTCTTCGTCAAGATCCCCATGGAGGAAAGCATTTTTGATATCTAGCTGAAGTAAAGGCCAGTCATAGCGAACAGCCAACGCCATGAGAACACGAACGGACGTTATTTTGGCCACAGGAGAGAAGGTCTCAAAGTAATCCTCACCATATGTTTGAGAGAATCCTTTGGCCACCAGACGAGCCTTCAATCGATCAAGAGTGCCATCCGGTTTCACCTTAATCGTGAACACCCACTTACAACCGACAGCCTGTAGAATAGATCTAGATTTTAAGAAGGGAAACCGAAACGGCTCTGCTCAAACACAGGAACAGAAACCTTCTTAACTGAGGCACCTAGCAAAAATCACTCACATGACAACCACCACCACCACCCTGGGATATCTCAACTTTGTACAAGAATATGGCAGTAAAGACACTATATGAGAATTGATTCATCAATAAACCTCCAAGGAACAAATCAACTAGAAATGCTAATTTAAATTTTTATGCTATTACTAGGTCAAGATGTGAGAGAAAAAGTTACAGAGACACTTGAAGGACAAGATAGAAAAAAAGTAAGTTGGACACAGGTCTGTAAAAGGCGTTCGATGCTAGTAGGGCGGGCTAGCGGGCACTGGGCGCCTAGCGCCTAGGCAGCCGCAGTTCAAAAAATAATAATAACCCCAAAAAAATCCTACTAAAATTGCAAAAAAAGTCCATAAACCCAAAAACATGCACAGTCAGGGGTCGGAAGGGGGGGTGTCTAGGTGGGCATCAGGTGCCTCCGCCTAGGCGGCCACCTAGGCCGATTTTTAGAACAGTGGTTGGACCTTGTGTCCAACATAATATAATATACAATGATAAATTTTTGGATCAAAAAGAGGTCTCAGTTCCAACCATGATCCATTATAACACTAGGAGCTGAACACACTCAGTTACAAAGTTACATCACCTTTCTAGAATAATATATTCACGTTAATGATCATATATCGCAGGGACAGTTATACGATATAAAACAATGTTGGCATGGCACCACAGAGAACACACTGATCTTGAATTGTCCTAGTGTTTTTTTTAGTGGTCAACCATGTCCGACATGTATACAGCAACAGTATTGGAGTGTCAGTAGTACTTCCTAATTCAAGGATAACCTAGGTTTTCCTTTCCTTAACTGAACAAATCCACTCATTGATATCTTCTTCTCAACATCTGCTCATGTGAGCAATTCATTCTCAACTTTAGTTTTGGGAATGGCATCTAGAAGGGACTTACCAGAGCTGGATGGCCAACGGGGATAAAGGATTTTTGTTGTTGTTGATGTGGTGAATTCTATATTACCACTATTATATTGTAGGTAAAAACAGCCTAACACACTATTCCGAGCATACCCTTCCATAAAGCATCAAATAACCATATAGTCAAATTATCTGGAATTTCAACATAATTCAGTTGTGCATATCTATACATAAATGTAGTATGATATAATCAGAAATATATGGATCATATCAATCTTATTCTTAGCAGATATTAACATCATTTATCAATTTTGATGAACAAAATTACCAGAATGCACAACTAAATCAAGAAGAAACTTATTGAAATCTAGGTATTAAACAACCAGAAACAAAACAGTATAAAATGTCCCCACTCAACCAGACATCTGATAGTAAAGCTATTTCTTTTAAACGTCCATAGATTTTATTCGTTTGTTTTGAAGTTCAGACTCATGGCAGAAAACAATCCACTTATTGTTGGGCACATTACTGAAATCCATATAATGTTCCTTAGTCTGTAAACAACCCGTATAAACTTTACGAAAGTAATACAGAATCATAGCGGCTGAAAATTTTGTTAGTTTTAAGTAACATTTTAAAGGTTCACAGTATCGGTATCGGAATTGGTATCGGACTATTCCTATGAGTATTGGTATCGGCGATATCGGCAGTATCGGCGGTTTCGAATCGGAGTATCGGATTTTTGGTATCGGAAAACAAATAATTATTAATAAATTATTTACATTTAGAAATATATATTTTATACATTCAGGCATAATTTTAAGTATTTTCAGTGTTATTTCTTAGTAGTTTTGAAATTAAATGAAATAGTAGTCACCCTTACCAATTGGTTTACATACAATAGATTGATTTTCTTCTTTTACATGCTTTTACAACCTTATTATGCTTTAAACCCTTGCTGATTTGTCTTTTTCGTTTATTTATTTTTTTTTTTGCCGAATTTACCGAAAAAGAGACCCCCAATGTTGGAATCAATCAATATCGGGTATCGGTCGGTATCGAATCGGGACATGCCAAACCGTATCGGTATCGGCCGTATCGGATCGTTTATCGGCCGATACTTTAAACCATGATTATAATTTTTTACCCTAGCCTGTTCATATAAGAATTGGACTATTCAATTTAAAAAATTGTCACATGTCAATTGTCATACGAGTAAAATTCATTCTAGGTTGTCCACTCAATATACAACATGTGGCAAAAAACATTTAATCACGACTTGAAAATTTTCATATTCAGTAAACTTAAAGTTTCTTGCATATTGAGAACAATATAAAGTTCTCCTGTAATTTACACCTTATCTTTTTGATAAATTTTGAATCAGTGGTGAAGGCAACAATCTTTCAAAAGCCATATGAATATATCATTTGAAAGAGAAGTAATAAACTTTGAAATGTTGGAAAACCCCTTCAATAAAAGCAGTAGACAGTTTGAAAAAGATCCAAAAATGCTCAAAGATATGCTTGGATAACAACACCAACCTTTTCAAGCAATACTTTTGTCTCAGTATACTGCTTCCTGAGCTCTTGATTATTAGGCTCTAGTCTTATGGCAAAATCAGAATCTGCAACCATTGAGTGCCATTACATTTCAGTCCAAAATGAAGAAAATTAAGACTGAGTGATCTGTGATTGATGAAGATGCGAGAAGATGCATTTCATGACCTACCTTCCATGGATGCTTTAAGCTTTCCAAGTTCCTTTCTCGCTGTAGCTCGGCGTGAGTATGCCTTAACATAGCGATCATCTAAATTTAGGGCTTCTGTACAGTCGCTCTCGGCCTCTTCAAATCTACAGTGTTTATTGCACAGTAATAGAAGCAAAGATACAGATTGCAAGGAAAATGTAAAAATAGCATATGGAGAAAGTGAATAGTTATAAAATGTGTAATACTAGCTCAGAAGCAAAGAGTGCTTCGGCCATAATATACAAAGATCTTCAAGAGTAGGAAGGTCAAGATAACGACACCTTCTCCACCGACTTAACACTACCCAAAATAAAGCAGTCTTGAACCTGTCATATCTTAATTTTGCTTTAAAAAGAACCTAATACAATGTGAAAGGCGACTCAAAAAGTACGACACTTGATTTTAACTGTTTTCCCCCTATTTGAATAATAGAGAACTCCTCAAACAAATCCTGTAAGGACTAACACCAGTCACAAAAGAGCAAATTGGACTATCAAATCAAGCTCACTTTTTGACTTTGAGATATGCCATTGCTCTATTTGCAAAAGCAACCGATGTAGGAGATAGTGCAATGCTTTTTGAATAACAATCAATTGCCTCGAGGTACTTTTTCTGCTTAAAATACTCATTTCCCTGCAAACCAAAACAATGCAACCTACTTAGCTCTACATTCTTCGGCTACAACATTGCATGGAAAAATCATATCAAGTAAGACGTTATAGAATACTTAGTAGCATACCAAATCCTTTTCTGTGGCAGCATCCGGTAAAGTTTCATCACTCAATAAACTACTAGGCATTTGTGCGACTCTTGAATATCCTTTGGAGTACAATCCGGAACTCGCATTTCCTTTGTTCTCAACTTCAACTGATGGAACCTTCATTGGCGATCCTTTTCCTTTATCCATACTTCTTGCAGCCTGCAATGGAGACATCAAAAGAAGCTTCATATAAGAGGCAAAATATATTACACAAAAGAAGATATCATACTTATAGTACTCGGTCAAAAGCACAGAGACAGCTAGGAGGGTGCCGAATCCGTGTCGGATTCAAATTTGACACGAACTCATGTGGGACACGGTTCGGTTCATGTCAAGCTCGAATCAATACGTGTCCCAACAAATTCTTCGGCGGATTGCCAGGGACAGGCAGAATCGTCGGAGACACCGGAACTTTCAAAGAATAAAGCAGAAAGAAAAATATCATATCTATCTGGATGTGCCACCACTTGTAGTCTCTCAACGCCGCTTGTTCACCGACTCTAGCTGTTTCCCTAGCTGATGGTAATGGTGATTGGCTGAGAGAGACGAAGAGAACTTGGGAGGGTTGGGGGAGAACGGAAACTCCAACCCAAACTTAAGTTCCAGGTCGAGTAGGAACTGATACATAAGTTACAAGTTTATGATTTCCACTCTACCCCAAGTATCTTCCTCTCCCTCGCTTAGAGTTAGTTTGGATTGCGGTTATGTTTCATCCGGACTCCATTTGGTGCCAAAAGCAAGGGGTGAGCCAAACGGTTTTCATTCCGGATGGACGTTTTTCTTAAACGTGTCCCTCATTTCGGGGGTCAAATGGGCGTTTCCGAAACGCTAGTCCAATGAGCTTCCCAGAAATAGGTGTTTGAGCTAATGGATGAAATGTAACTACTATCCAAACTAGTCCTTAATCTCCATCCTAACTCTCAGGTGCATTTTTTCTAACTTTGTCTTTCCTTACTTCCAAACATATAGCATCATTGGCTTGGAATTAACTTTCTTTTGTTTTCCAGTTCCTTATCATGTACTACTTCTGGTTGGCGTCAAGTTGTGTCGTGGCATTTTCTTACGATTTCGTTATTCACTCCTGTCCACTCGCAAATGAGCATACTTTATTAGCTCGCAAAGTAAACCATACATTAACCAGATCGCGCAAAAAAAAAAAAAAAAAAAGGACACCAACTAGATGGACACGTCTATCACTCTGAAAAATACCAAATTTGCAAACTCCAACTCCAAGAAGAAACTGGAAGTTACGAAATTACCTTCAATTTCCGGTCTTCGTCGTCGAACAAGTAGTCCCAATCGTTCAAGTCCTTCAAGAAGCCTTTGAACTCCTGAAATATTTACATAAATTGGGAGGAGGAATAAACAAAGTTAGCATCTTTATCAGTGCAAATTTGACCAAATTGGGGACTAATACGCATAAAGTAGAGAGAAGGGGAAGAGAGAACGATACCATGGAACGATCGCGGTCGGCTTTTCTGGAAACTCCCGCCATGGTGAAAAAGCAGAAATTTAATTGAAAAGGAAGGGTTTTTTTTTCTCCAAGAAATTGAAGGGTTTAGAGGAGTAGAGGAAAGAGGAGGAAGAAGGCTCGATTGTTCTGGATGTTTACTTACGGCCGGGTCTGTTCTGTTAAATGGGTACGGTAATATTTCTACTTCAAAAATGAGCCAAAAAAATATTTTAACTAGTATGTACCTAAACAAAATAAATAAATCTTTATAACTACCCTAAACAAATCCTAAAATATATTTAATATACAAATTACATTTAAACTAATTATATGATATTATCTAACAAAATACATATCCAAAATTATAAAATTATATATATATATATATATATATATATATATATATATATATATATATATATATATATATATATATATATATACTAGTATATCATCCGTGCGATGCACGGTTTGTATATTTAATACTGTTTTATTTTAAAAATAAATAAATGAATGTTTTTGATATTTATATAACATTAGAAATTAAAACAAAAGTTAGAATAAACTCAATTGTGAATTACATAAAAGATAACATTATATTAATATGATTATGAACGAATTAAATTTTAACAACGTAATTATCATTAGTAGTATTTGTGTAATTCACAAAATATCTTAGACCAAAATATATTAATATGATTATGAACGAATTATAATAATATATACCTCAACGTAAATAAAATTATACAATAAAGTCTATTTTGATGACATAAAAGATAACATTTGTCTGAATTACAAATTCTGAAATACTTCCTTATACACAACATTTGTTGTTGAATTACATTGATCTTTATCTTCACTGAATATTAAAATCTTCAATCCTTTCTTACTTGTTACCCTTGAAACAGCAACATATAACTGTCCATGACTAAAAACGGGATTCTTCAAGAAAAGTCCAACATGAGAAAGTGGTTGACCTTGACTTTTGTTTATTGTCATTGCATAAGAAACAATCAATGGATATTGTCTTCTTTGAAATTTGAAAGGCAATCAGAAGGTGTCAATGACATTCTTGGAATCAAAACTTTATTACCAGCATTGTCTCCACAAAGAATCTTTGCTTCAAGAACACGATTGCCTAATTTTGTAATCAGCGATCTAGTACCATTACATAGCCCAGCTGAATGATCTATATTTCTTAATAACATTACTGGGGTACCAACTTTCAATTTTAACTCGTGATTCGGTACACCTGAACATTTAATACTATTCAAGAACTCTGTAGTGTGAACATCTGATAATAAGTCAACATTGGCATCTGACTTAGATGGATTATCGGAACTTAAATATGTGCTTGCGTTACCAGAATTCAGTGAGATCATGTACTCATTTACAGACTCGACAATATCAAGAGTTGGCGCTAATATAGCTCTATCCTTCAAAAAATCTGGATCGATGATAAAATTCGCAAAAGAATGATATGTGCTCTCAACAATTGTTTGCAGTGGATCATTTGCATTACTAAGTAAAACGTCACTTGGAATATCGATACTTGCACAACCATCATTATGCCCTCCAAGTGTTCCATCTCTTATACTTGCAATCCATTCAGAAAACCGTTTGAGCTCTTCACTTTTAGATGTTATGCTACAACCTTGAAGTCTCATGTTTTTTGTCAACCTCAAGACTTTGCAGTTTTGCCAAATATAAGAAGAATTTATAGTTGCATGAACTATATCTTGTCTACTACCTTTCGGAATTACAGACAATATTTGACGAAAATCTCCTCCAAAGACAATTATTTTTCCTCCAAATGGTGTCTCAGAACTGAGTGGATTACTAAATTACATTATATCTCTAAGCGTTCTATCCAACGCTTCAAAGCAATATCGGTGCATCATTGGCGCTTCATCCCAAATTATAAGTTTGCACCTAACAATTAGTTCTGCAAGTTGACTTCCTTGTTTGATATTGCATGTTGAATCCTCATTTACATTTATTGGAATAACAAACCTTGAATGAGCTGTTCGTCCACCAGGCAACAGAAGTGATGCTATCCCACTTGAAGCCACATTTAGAACAATTTCTCCCTTAGATCTCAACCATGCAGATAATATTTTCCAAATGAACGTTTTTCCAGTACTGCCATATCCGTATAAAAAGAAAACACCACCATTTGTAGAATTAACAACATCCATTATTATGTCGTAAACATATTGTTGTTCATCATTCAAGCGAGCAAGTAGGTGTACATGTTCTTCTGCTAGAGCCGCTCTATCATAATTTAATTCATCATGCACCAATCTATTTGTAGTATTTGATAAGGAGTCCATGTTTGGAAATGGCATTGATGGAAATTCTTGCAAACTTCTTGTCACTCCCCGTTTCCGGAATACGTAAATTTTTAATTTTTCATGTATATGGTATCTGGCACCTGTATCTTTATTGCATATATCCTGTATTTGTAACTGGCCATCGCATGGAACAGTATCTCGTCGCGGATTAGTGTGCCACCCCTTATCCTTATTTGGTTGTAGGCGTGGTTCACTGTTTCGATGATAGGATTTCTGAACCGTGTTGTGGTTAGGATTTTATTTAATTAATTTAATTAGTTGTATCATGTAGCAATTAACATGTCATTAGTCACATGGTTAGAGCATGTTTAGGGCTTAGGGTTTTCTTAAGCCAACACCTATATATATTCTCTTCCTCACTCTCTCTCCTCATTCACTTTTTTCATTTCTTTTCCTCCCAACCAATAGGCAAGTACATCTTGCACCAAATGGAGAGATTCTTGCATTTTTCATTTCTTAATTTTTCTTAGATATTATTTGTCTATATTGTTCTTCTCTTCATTCTCTACAAGTTTAGTTCTTGGAGTTTTTGATTTTAATGGCTAGTTTGGTGTAGATCTAAGTTTCTATAACTAGGGTTTTATGGATTTTTATGGTTTTGATCTATCAAACTTGGTTGTTTTCGAAAACTAATAGTCCTATATTGTAGGGAATTCAATTCTACCCAATTTTGACCTTTAAAAAGTTAGATTTCGACTTGTTTTGAGGAAGTTAAGGCCAAAACAATATTTGGGCATTTTCTATGTCATCTGTCCTGGTTTTGGCAGGGACGATGAATAGTGCCGCATGAATAGTGCCGCAGCCGCATGGAATGAATAGTGTCGCAGTCGCGCATAGTGCCACAGCCGCATGGAATGAATAGTGCCGCAGCCGCAGGAATGAATAGTGCCACAGCCGCATGGAATGAATAGTGCCGTATGAATAGTACTGTAGCCGCATGGAATGAATAGTACCGCAGCCGCAAGAATGAATAGTGCCACAGCCGCATAGAATAAATAGTAACGCAGCCGCATGAGATGAATAGTACCGCATGAATAGTGCCACAGCCGCAGGAATGAATAGTACCGCAGCCGCATGGAATGAATAGTACCACAGCCGCATGAGATGAATAGTGCCGCATGAATAGTGCGGCAGCCGCAGGAATGAATAGTGCCGCAGCCGCATGGAATGAATAGTACCGCAGCCGCATGAGATAAATAGTCCGTAGGAATAAATAGTACCACAGGATGAATAGTGCCGTATGGCTTGAATAGTGCCGCCTAGTGCCTATTTTGGCTGTTTTTTGTTGTTTTATGCCCTATTTGATTGATTTGTGGCCAAAATTTCTCCCAACTTCCAACATGAAAGTTGTAGATCTTTGTATTGGCTTCAAGGATCTTCATGTCTCACTTTAACCAGAATTCATATGTGACTTTTATGTCACGAGGGGTCCGTGTGACTTCCTGACTTGACCATGTTCATGACCTGATTACATGTATACGTGTTGGTACCTATTCAAAGTGTGTATTGAGATGCAATATTAGTATGCACTGCGGTGCCATTTAATGAGTGCACTGAGGTGTGACTCTATGTGCTAAGTGATCATTCGTGTTATATGTCAATACATGTGTACCTTCCAGCAAGTCATGGTAATTGGTCAGTAATAGTGTCATGGTAAAATGATTGTTGTTTGATGCATTACACTAAGCATGGATCTAAATTGAGCCGACATGGATTCATACTTATGGTACACGTACTATGGTACGACATATAGAAGGATGACCATGTGACCACGACATGTAATTCCATTATCAAGATAGGGTTAATCTAAGCAACTTAATTTGGTAGATGCATTGGGTGTGAACAGAATCCCGAGATCGTGCCCTACTAGCCACCCTAGGTCCAGCCCTGGCGTGTCGGGTTGGCCACCACGGATACAGTTTCATCCGCTTATAGTGGATGACTATATCCGACTCCTACGTGCTATGTGTTAAATATTTTAGCACGGTGGCCTTGCGGAGGACCGGTGCATAATCAAAGTGCTATGTGTATATGTATATTATATGGTTTGGCTAGCCCTGCTGTGACACGAACTGAGGATTCCTATATATGCATTACTGGGATAACCCAGGTAAATCATAGAAAGCCGTGGGATTGATTGGCCGCTTGTAAGCTGACTTGTTTGTGATATGTTTTCTTCTGTTAGCAACTGAGGAACATGGACTATCGTGGTGCGTGGTCCAACCCATATCCTTGTTTGGTTGTTGGGTTGGGCTATTGTGCTGCGATAGGCTATGGACCAAAGTCGCGAATCAGAAGCCCTTCACCTGCCCATGGTTATAGGATATATCTTATCTCGGCATGATATTGGCACCGTTTGTCCTTGTTTGGTTGTAAGGGTGTCGTATTGTCTCGATGATATGGTATAAGTCTATAACTCGTGAATCAGGTCTTATTATTATGCTTGGGTTTTATCTTACTCTTTTGTGCTCCCTTGTGGTACTTGCTATTCGGGGCCTGACCCCGCTGGTTTTGTTTGGCCAGATCTCGTCGCGGCTCCAGAGGATCTAGCTTTCTACCCGAATAATGGTGCACACCAGGAGTATGGGCGCCATGGACCATGAGTGGGTTTCTTCTTCTTCGCTCTGATATCTTCTATTTTGTACTTGGCATTTAGCCACCGGCACCTGTTTAGCCGGCTGTTCTGGACATTAGTTTTCTTTACATAATTGTAATTAAATTAGACTACAGCGGACCACGGTTATGTACTATTGACTCTCGGTACTAGCTGATTATTTTGTATAGCTAGGCTCATGAATCATTTTGATGAAACGTCGGGGACGCCTTACTGCTTTGTCTTATATGATCATTATTTACTGCTTCTTGTTTTGATTGATTGAGGCATAGATGCTCTGTGAGACCATAGGAGACTTGATTGTAGCATGCACCCCCTTGTCTCTTGACAGCCACGATCGCCGTATGACATTTATATACCTCATATGGAGTAGCTGGCCTAGTCCGTCTCAGTATTCCGGTACTGGGGCGTGACAAAGTTTTATTAGTGCCCATGCAGGTCTATTTTTTAGACTTGTGGGGTGTTGCGATTATAGGAGTCTCAATCAAAATATGTCCCCCTTGATCTCCTGATTCGTCTTCTCTTTCTCTCACCTTGATTGCTAACTTGATTATCATCCTTGATTCCTTCCCGTCCTGACTTTTGATACCTTGTATCCTTTCCTTTAGGGGCACATCATTCTCGGCTATTGGAGGAGCCGGCTTGGAAGAGAATCCAGTAGAGCAGGGACCAGTTGGAGATCAGCAAGGGGTAGCCCCTCTACCTAGACAGATTCACATCGAGAACGTTACCGAGCATGAGCCAGTTGAGCTACAGAGGCCAGAGGATCCCGTACCTCCAGTGATGCCGGTAGTACCAGTAGCATTAGATGTGCCGACACTATTGCAGATTATTAGAGGGTTATTAGAGACCCAGCAACGCCAGATGGCAGCCCAACAGCAACAACCACTACAACAAATATGGCATATAATAGCATGTGCGGAACGCTATAGAAAGCCTTCTATAGCGTATTCTGTCCGCTATAATTGCTTCCGCTATAGTATGTGAACGCATGTGAATGCTATAAAATTATAGCGTTCTTGAATGCTATGGATGGATTATAGCGTTCGTGAATACTGTAAAAAGTTTATAGCGTTCTTGAATGCTATGGATTGTTTATAACGTTCGTGAATGCTGTAGATGGATTATAGCGTTCATGAATGTCGTAGATTGTTTATAGCGTTCATGAATGCTGTAGATAGATTATAGTATTCATTAATGCCAACAATTTTGGAAATGCTATTACATTTAGACATTTTGAGTGCCATTACACAATTTTTGCAGATATTACATACAATTAACCATAGAATTTCATGCTGAATCGCCAACTTCCATTTCGATCAATCAAGATACAGAAAAGGTTTGCCAAAACATGAATATTTTTCATTAAACAAGATGTACAAAAAGTAGTTGTCATTAGAACATTCAAGATGTACAAAATGTAGTTGTCATTAAAGCATTCAAGATGTACAAAAAATAGTTGTACGCCTAGTAGACCAAAATAAACTATTCCATTTCCATATAAAATGTCTCGATCGCCTCTTTCCTTCTAGATATCCACAACCATCAAAAATTTACACGCCAACCTACACAAAATTGAGAAAAAAACACATTATTATATAAAAAATAAGTTCACACAAGATCATGTATCCTGCAGATATCAAGCAATACTAATGCTAACTCAAAACGCATGGTTGAAGACTGTCTAAAGAAATTGAAAGTTAAGCTAAACCTTCCGCAGGAAAGTTCTATAGAAACCAATCTTAAGAAAGTCCAACAAACTACAAATTACCTTTAAAGTAAACACAAAATTAGCATATAAGAGGGCATCACTTGGTTCAACAATAAGAGTTAAAATATTGCATCATGGAGCATGAAGACTTTTGTATTAGAAGCAGCCTCCCCAGCAAAATAGGGTAAGACTATACACATCTTAACCCTCCTCAAACCCTCAATTAGAAGATGATGCAATATATTTTTCATTAATATGCATGAATGGGTAGGTTCAACATCATGAAGATCTAAAGATAGGATTGGTTCAGTATCCCACCTGAGCGAGACGAACTGTTTGCACAGAAAGGGATTCAGATTATTAGACTAATCGATTGGTTCATGTTGCTGCTAAAAGTGAAATCAACAAATCAATTTAATTTATAAATTTGAAGAGGAGATGAGTTCAAAAATTATATGCGTGTATAAAATTAACTAGAAATTGACCTATTAGTTTGCAGGAGTAAGACCCCATGAAAGTCAAATGCTTTGTTTATATAATTGCTATCGCTGTAACATCAATATAGCCTCCTAAGCACAAGCCGAAATTAGGAAAGATTTGAGCAGATATGAGCAGATATCTTATGAAAGTGGAATCCTACTTGAATAATGCAAATGGCTCCTTTAGGATAGAACTACCAAAGTTTTGATACCAAAACATGTCACAAGGCTCTGTTGGCCATGAGGTACTACACCATAAGTAATATGATGTGCAAAAGGCCACAGTTTCCACCTGGCCTGTCAAGCAAATATCAAAGTCATTAACACCAAAATGCTCACATACCTGAATAGGGTTAACAGTTGATAAGTGGAAATATAATGATGTATTGATATTGTCAAGCAAATATCAAAGTCATTAACACCAAAATGCTCACAAAGTTTTGGTCGAACAACACTTTAGCAGGAACCACCCACCAGTCCTGGGAAGGGAATAGAGCCTGTAAAGTCAACGTACTACTGTTTCAGCCTCCCATACAACAAAAAGAAATTGCAATGTCACAATAGCTACATGATTGTAAAGTGTTTCAAAAAGCAATCACCTCACAGAAATAGTAGTAGTGAGAAAGAGACCCATTAAGAGCGAACCCAACAAGACCACCCAGAGCAGTCCTTCCAAGTAATTGGCAGATTTCTCTTCGATAATAAATTCTTCCAAGTAATTGTTGGGTTTCTCTTCGACAATAACTCTTCACAAAGATAAGGGACATGATAGTATATATTAACACACTCATGAAATTTCAAGGATACAGCTAAATTGCAAGCAAACTACTTGATTATTTATAATTGCAAGGACAAATTACATATTGACATAGCTAATTCAGTCCATTGCCATCAATATATAAAAAGAATATCCTGCGAAACAGCTCACTAATTTGAACAGACAATTAGAAATTTCAGCCAGGAGTAAAAATAATACTAAAGATAAACATACAAGAAATTTATTTGCCCCACATAAGACGATTTAGCCCATAATTCAATTTTCCAACATTTCTATTCGTTCAACAAACAAACAAGAAAAATGTCGCACTCTATTTGAGAACATACATAGCATTTCAATTTCCCCAAATAATTAACATTTACAGCCTCAGTTTTATTCGAATAAGAAGTTCTTCTTGCGCTTATCTCCTCTTGTCCCATTGGCCATAATAAATTCCATATATCAAATCAAATGAAAGATGAGGTGATGAAAGCATGCTTTAAATGTACTAAATTATGAATATACACTTATGCACAATTCCAGTACCCTTGTTCAACATGTGTTGGGTACAAAACAGCTTCAGCAGGGTGTTAAGACAATCTGGAACAGGACATAGCATGCAAAAAATGCCCAACTATAATCCTGGACACAGTATTTAGTCTCCTTAAACAAATGAGTCATGACCTAATACCTATAGGTAACTACTTCACCAAATCACATAGCTTATTTACAAATATCATCATACAAATAACTATTTCCATGTTTCTAATCCATTTACAAAAACATTATCTATTATTCAATGAGCTGCCAAATGATATAACTGACAAATATTAAGGAGAATGAGTTGTTGTTTCTGACTCTTTGGAGAATTTGGTCGAATAGTTGGTCTGCGGAGGTCTGGAGTTGGAGGAAGGATTGGATACGCTAATACATTAGAGGAAAAAAAATCAGTAACATTCATAAAAAAATACTTCCAACTTGTATACGACCTTTTTTAGAAACTTTTATATGACCGGTGGCAGCAAGGCGCTGGTTCCGCTCCCAAAGGAGACCGTCTGACGCCATCTTCATCTCCTTCGTGTCCTTCTCCCACTCGACGCCAACTTGTATACGACCTTCAGAGGAGCCGAGGTTCCTAGTGGAGGACTTGAGGAAGTGGTGGAGGCGCTCGACGCCATCTTTATCTCCTTCGTGTCCTTCGCCCGCTCCATCTCCCGTGCTTCTTCCATTGCTGGAAGTAGAAAAAAATAGGTTAGGGTTTTGCAATCGAATGGTGGTTGGAATAGATCCGAGGGGAGAGGGGAAGAGAAAGCACATGAGGCAGAGGAGAGGAGGAGAGAGAGAGGGGAGGGGGAGATCTCAGGGCATGCAATTGGAAATAGAAATTTTTAGGAGGGAGTTTTTGATGGCCGCTGAAAAATCGAGAGGGAAATAAAAAAATTATCGACTGAGCCTTTGACGGAAGTCCATTTTTATACAAACATATGATGTAAAAATGTTATAGATTCTACATCGTTCAGGAAACGCTATAGATAGATATTTTTATAGCACTGCAGAAAGAACGCTATTGTTGATAACATTCTATAGCGGGGACACTTGAATGCTATAGAAAAACTGCTATTATATGCCCTATTTATTGTAGTGAACAAACCTTACAGCAAGAATAAAATGTGCTACAGAATCAGGGGTTGCAATTAGCCCTTGAGAGAAGTGTCAGGAATGATTCAGGAGCGTCCGGAAGGTTTTGTCGACTTAACCCGAGATATTTTGACGGCACGGAGGATGACATCACGGCGGATGCTTGGCTTCAGGATACAGAGGCCATATTGACCGCAGCAAAGGTTCCAGCAGAAGAGAAGGTTGACCAGGTCAGACTTTTACTTCAGGATCTTGCCCGCGATTGGTGGGCATCGGAAGAGGGTGGAATGAGGCGTCCTGTTCCCTAGGATAGCTTCAGTACCATATTCAAGGCCAAGTACTTTGGCGTGGTAGCACGGTATGAGCTACAACAGAGGTTTATCAGTCTCAAGCAGGCTGGTAAGACGGTGGATGGCTATGTAGCGGAGTTCTGCAGGTTAAGTAGGTTTGCTCGGATAATGGTGGCGACAGAGCCAGAGAGAGCAATGAGGTTCCAGCAGGGACTTCACCTAGAGATTTTGCAGCTGGTCGAGGGGCACGACTACCAGACATTCGATGCAGTATTGACGGCGTCTCGGAGGCACGAGCTTACTATTCAAAGGTTATCAGCAAGGACTGGGGGCCAGAAGAGGTCTCATACGCAGAGTGCTGGGGAAGGAGCAGTACCTCGAACGTCAGCACCAGTACCTGGTATCCATATTCGTGATGCAGCACCAGTCACGACAATTGTGACTGCACCAGCTCGGCATCAGCAGCACAGGAACCACCAGCAGCGCCAGGGGGCGCCCATTGGATGTACTTACTACGGTAAGGGAGGGCACACTAGGAATGTGTGTCGTTCAGCTAACGGATTGTGCATGAGGTATGGCAGTCCAGACCACAGGATTGCCAATTGTCCTATGATACAGAGGCCAGGAGGGCCAGCTCAACGGTTTCCGGCGTTGCCAGCTCCAGAGGTAGCACCGTATCAAGGGCCAACACTAGCAGTGAGGCCACTAGCCCAGCGCCCATTACCGATACAAGCTTAGATGTACCGACAAATGCAACATCAGACAGGACCACAGAGGCCGCAACAGCAGGGCCAGGGAAGACAGCAGCAGGGAGTCCAGCAGGGGCAGAGGCAAATAGAATTTGGAGTATTAGAGCAGAGGTTGGCTGAAGGCGGTCAGATTGTGGGTAAGCTTTGAGTATTATTCATTATAATTCCTTGAGTTTTATATTCGAAGAATGAAGGCGACTTTCTTGTCTCACTCATCTGCTCTCGTATCATGTGATACATGATATTCATCATATATCTTGATTACGAGAGTACGTCCTGGGCAGAGTCTCGTTCTTGATTTAGTCATTGGTACCGACTTATCTCAAGTGTTGACCCTTGTCAACTTTGGGAGTCAGTGTAGGACCTCGAGGACGAATTCCTACCCAACTGACTTGGGAGGTATATTTTATTCGTATGTCTCCGATCACTTTCCTTCTATGGTATGATTATTGTTTGTGCTTTTACTTAATAGTTCATTCTTTCGTAATCTGTTCATATGTCATGTGTTGTTTAATAATTATTCTTGCATTATGTCATGAGTGTATTTCATGATCTGAAAGCGCGCTCGACTAGCCTTATCGAAATTCTGAGGACGAAATTTTTCTAAGGAGGGTAGAGATGTCACTCTCCGTTTCCGGAATACGTAAATTTTTGATTTTTCATGTATATGGTATCTGACACCTGTATCTTTATTGCATGTATCCTGTATTTATAACTGGCCATGGCATGGAACAGTATTTCGTCGCGGATTAGTGTGCCATCCCTTGTCCTTGTTTGGTTGTAGGCGTGGTTCACTGTTTCGATGATACGATTTCTGAACCGTGTTGTGGTTAGGATTTTATTTAATTAATTTAATTAGTTGTATCATGTAGCAATTAACATATCATTAGTCACATGGTTAGAGCATGTTTAGGGCTTAGGGTTTTCTCCTATATATATTCTCTTCCTTACTCTCTCTCCTCATTCACTCTTTTCATTTCTTTTCCTCCCAACCAATAGGCAAGTACATCTTGCACCAAATAGAGAGATTCTTGTATTTTTTATTTCTTAATTTTTCTTAGATATTATTTGTCTATATTGTTCTTCTTTTCATTCTCTACAAGTTTAGTTCTTGGAGTTTTTGATTTTAATAGCTAGTTTGGTGTAGATCTAAGTTTCTATAACTAGGGTTTTATGGATTTCCATGGTTTTGATCTATCAAATTTGGTTGTTTTCGAAAACTAATGGTCCTATGTAGTAGGGAATTCAATTCTACCCAATTTTGACCTTTGAAAAGTTAGATTTCGACTTGTTTTGAGGAAGTTAAGGCCAAAACAATATTTGAGCATTTTCTATGTCATCTGTCCTGGTTTTGGCAGGGACGATGAATAGTACCGCATGAATAGTGCCGCAACCGTATGGAATGAATAGTGCCACAGCCGCAGAATGAATAGTGTCGCAGCCGCATAGAATGAATAGTGCCCCAGCCGCAGGAATGAATAGTGCCGCAGCCGCATGGAATGAATAGTGCCGCATGAATAGTACCGCAGCCGCATAGAATGAATAGTGCCGCAGCCGCAGGAATGAATAGTGCCGCAGTCGCATAGAATAAATAGTACTACAGCCGCATGAGATGAATAGTCCCGCATGAATAGTGCCGCAGCCGCAGGAATGAATAGTGCTGCAGTCGCATGGAATGAATAGTACCGCAGCCGCATGAGATGAATAGTGCCGCAGCCGCAGGAATGAATAGTGCCGCAGCCGCATGGAATGAATAGTACCGCAGCCGCATGAGATAAATAGTACTGCAGGAATGAATAGTACCACAGGATGAATAGTGCCGCATGGCTTGAATAGTGCCGCCTAGTGCCTATTTTGGCTGTTTTTTGCTGTTTTATGCCCTATTTGATTGATTTATGGCCAGAATTTCTCCCAACTTCCAACATGAAAGTTGTAGATATTTGTATTGGCTTCAAGGATCTTCATGTCTCACTTTAACCAGAATTCATATGTGACTTTTATGTCACGAGGGGTCCGTATGACTTCCTGACTTGACCATGTTCATGACCTGATTACCTGTATACGTGCTGGTACCTATTCAAAGTGTGTATTGAGATGCAATATTAGTATGCACTGCGGTGCCATTTAATGAGTGCACTGAGGTGTGACTCTACGTGCTAAGTGATCATTCGTGTTATATGTCAATACATGTGTACCTTCCAGTAAGTCATGGTAATTGGTCAGTAATAGTGTCATGGTAAAATGATTGTTGTTTGATGCATTACACTAAGCATGGATCTAGATTGAGCCGATGTGGATTCATGCTTAGGGTACACGTACTATTGTACGATATATAGGAGGATGACCATGTGACCACGATATGTAATTCCATTATCAAGATAGGGTTAATCTAAGCAACTTAATTTGGTAGATGCATTGGGTGGGAATGGAATCCCGAGATCGTGCCATACTAGCCACCCTAGGTCCAGTCCTGGCGTGTCGGGTTGGCCACCACGGATACAGTTTCATCCGCTTATAGTGGATGACTATATCCGACTCCTACGTGCTATGTGTTAAATATTTTAGCATGATGGCCTTGCGGGGGACCGGTGCATAATCAAAGTGCTATGTGTATATGTATATTATATGGTTTGGCTAGCCCTGCTGGGTTGACACGAACTGAGGATTCCTATATATGCATTACTGGGATAACCCAGGTAAATCATAGAAAGCCGTGGGATTGATTGGCCGCTTGTAAGCTGACTTGTTTGTGATATGTTTTCTTCTGTTAGCAACTGAGGAACATGGACTATCGTGGTGCGTGGTCCAACCCATGTCCTTGTTTGGTTGTTGGGTTGGACTATTGTGCTGCGATAGGCTATGGACCGAAGTCGCGAATCAGAAGCCCTTCACCTGCCCATGGTTATATGATATATCTTATCTTGGCATGATATTGGCACCGTTTGTCCTTGTTTGGTTGTAAGGGTGTCATATTGTCTCGATGATATGGTATAAGCCTATAACTCGTGAATCAGGTCTTATTATTATGCTTGGGTTTTATCTTACTCTTTTGTATTCCATTGTGGTACTTGCTATTCGGGGCCTGACCCCGCTGGTTTTGTTTGGCCAGATCTCGTAGCGGCTCCAGAGGATCCAGCTTTCTACCCGAACAATGGTGCACACCAGAAGTATGGGCGCCAGGGACCATGAGTGGGTTTCTTCTTCTCCGCTATGATATCTTCTATTTTGTACTTGGCATTTAGCCACCGGTACCTGTTTAGCCGGCTGTTCTGGACATTAGTTTCCTTTACATAATTATAATTAAATCAGACTGCAGCTGACCACGGTTATGTACTATTGACTCTCGGTACTAGCTGATCATTTTGTATAGCTAGGCTCATAAATCATTTTGATGAAGCGTCGGGGACGCCTTACTGCTTTGTCTTATATGATCATTATTTATTGCTTCTTATTTTGATTGATTGAGACATAGATGCTCTGTGAGACCATAGGAGACTTGATTGTAGCATGCACCCCCTTGTCTCTTGACAGCCACGATCGTCGTATGTCACCCTCATTTTTCCGTATTTCCCGTATTTCGTATTTATATTCGTATCTGGATTTTGGCATGTATTTTTATTTTTTCTCGACTTGTAGAATTTTGGTATTTTTCGTATTTTAGATTTTGTCCTGGCTCGGTTTTAATTGGTTTTGGGTTGGTTTGGTTTGATTTAATGAGTATTGGATCACCATAGCCTATGCTCCACCCTCAACACACCACATCCCCTCCCTCTTTATAATCTCCACCTACCACTCCCTCTCTTCATTACCACCACCATTTATTTTCTTCTTCTCCTTCCTCCACAACTCTCCACCCATAGGCAAGTGCACCTTGCCACTACATGAGAACCCTATTTTCTTGCTCCATTAGCTAGATTAGGACATGGTGATCAACATTAGTTCTCGGCTTTTTGTGATTTGGTGTCTCCATTGCTCTAGATCTAAGTTTTCCTATTTTTAGATTTTGCATGGTTTGATCTCTTTAAGTTGGATGTTTATGGGTTTTGATGTTTCCATGTGGAAGAGCATTCAGTTTTACTCCAGTTGGAACCTTGGAAATCCGGATTTGGAGTTCGGATGGCTAAGTTGTGATGCTTTGAAGCTTTAGGTTCACCATGGTGTTCTTGCTGTTTGGAGAAGACAGTGAGCAGTGTGCAGAGCTTCTTAGCTTACACCACTGAGCCTTGGATACGCTTCCTGTTGGAAGCGTGTCTCCTGCGTGCGTGCTTTTGTGCGTACGCAGACTTGAGCGTGCGTGACTTTTCATGTACGCTGCCCCTTTGAGCGTGCGTGACTTTTCATGTACGCTGCTCCCCTTGAGCGTGCGTTACTTTTCATATACGCTGCTCTCTTGAGCGTGCGTGACTTTTCATGTATGCTGCTCCCTTGAGCGTGCATGACTTTTCATGTACGCTGCTCCCTTGAGCGTGCGTGACTTTTCATGTACGCTGCTCCCTTGAGCGTGCATGACTTTTCATGTACGCTGCCCCCTTGAGCGTGCGTGACTTTTCATGTACGCTGCTCCCTTGAGCGTGCGTGACTTTTCATGTACGCTGCCCCCCTTGAGCGTGCGTGACTTTTCATGTACGCTGCCCCCTTGAGTGTGCGTGACTTTTCATGTACGCTGCTCCCCTTGAGCGTGCGTGACTTTTCATGTACGCTGCCCCCTTGAGCGTGCGTGACTTTTCATGTACGCTGTTCCCTTGAGCGTGCGTGACTTTTCATGTACGCTGCCCCCTTGAGCGTGCGTGACTTTTCATGTACGCTGCTCCCCTTGAGCGTGCGTAACTTTTCATGTACGCTGCTCCCTTGAGCGTGCGTGACTTTTTATGTACGCTGCTCCCCTTGAGCGTGCGTGACTTTTCATGTACGCTGCTCCCTTGAGCGTGCGTGACTTTTCATGTACGCTGCTCCCTTGAGCGTGCGTGACTTTTCATGTACGTTGCTCCCTTGAGCGTGCGTGACTTTTGTGTACGCTGCCCCCCTGACCCCTTGCTTAACCCATTGGCTCTTGGAGTTTGGTCTTAATTCTTTAAGCTTGGCTCTTCTATAGCCCTGTATATTGATATTTTATTAGATATTTTACGTCCATTTTATATCCTTACGCCTTTTGTCCTGAACTTGATAATCACGAATTTACTGATATGTTTGGAATTGATAATTGAGCATGACCTGATAAGTGGCCCCTCGTGGCGCACTCCTGACTAGTACACTTGATATGATAACCTGACCTGATATATCTTGAATAGCTGTTGCGACGGCTACCTGACATGACATAACATGTATAATTAATCCTGACACCGTGGGCGATTGTGCTTGTACAAATAATCCAGTCCTGTCTTGCATCATGTCTAGGAGGGGTCTCCTGAGTACCACGGTCAGGAGTACCTACGGAATTGGACTAAGGTTAATAATTAGTATAATTCACTAGTCATGAAGAGATGTTCCCCAGTTACAGGCGATCCCGTTATCCCGGCCGTAATTGATTGGACTTGTAGCCTGCCGACGAGTAGGGCACATTTCCAGCCTACTGTTATGTGGGGCACCCACCATTGTCACTTAAATGATTGAACTCTATTGTCACTATAATGCATTGTACTCTCTAGATTGTCACTATACTGATTGCTTGGATAACCTGGATAGCTGCAGGGCCTGTGACTACTTGGAACATCTCATTGCATCTTGCTAGTAACTAGGATTGTGATAACCCTAGTTAGTTAATGTAGAAAGCCGTAGGCAATGATTGGCCGTGATTGCTTGGATGGAGTCTGGTCCAGTATAGTATTGTCTAGAATTGATTGATTGTAGGATTGTACCAGAATGATTGAAGGATTGTCACTCCAGATTGTCACTATAATGATTGTCACTCCAGATTGTTACTTGACCTGATTTCTTATATTTATCTTGCCGATAAATGGTGAGAGAAACCAAGTTCCGTTCAGACGAAGGGTTACAACCCCGGTCCTTGTTTGGTTTACGGGTTGTAACCTAGCTATCTGAATAGTCCTATGGTTATCTCATCGTATATCATCCTGACATGCTTTTCCATATGTCCTGTCTTTTAGTGATTCTATGCAAGATTGTCTTTTATAATTACCCATCATGCTTTTTCTTAAATTACTGTCTCTTATTATGTAATTATATTATTGTGCTAATTTGCTGACTTTGGTTCTTATTTTGTGGCCTCCTTTGTGGCACTTGCTCTTCCTGGGGTCTGACCCAGCTGGTTTTGTATGGCCAGATACCGGAGCAGCAGCAAAGGATCTACCTGTCTTCCAGCCCGATGGTGGTCACCAGGCGTAACCAGGGCATCGAGTGGGTTTCTTTTGTTCTCCCACTGTAATATTGTAAATTATTCTTTTGAGGCGTTTAGCCGACGAGCAAGTGTTAGCTCGATTTTACTTACTTACTGTCTGCCTACGGGCTGTAACATGATTGACAAGCCCCGGGGGTTGATCATGTATGACTGAACTCTTGCTAGTCCTTACATTTTGTAACGACTAGCTTCATGATCATCTGGATATGTAATGTTTGGGACGCCTTACAATTGTATATTTGGAGATCTGATATCTTGTGATTATTATTAGTTGGTTGAGATTGAGACAATAGGCTATTTTATGACCTTAAGAGACTGATGGATTGTAGTGAAACCCTCACATATCTAGACAGCCGTGACCGTATAGCGGTGTGGATTCCATTCCGTTATACGTAGCTGGCTATGTCTGCCCCCGCTCTCCAGTATTCTGGTTCTGGGGCGTGACACCGTATGACGTTTATATAGCTCATATGGAGTAGCTGGCCTAGTCCGTCTCAGTATTCCGGGCGTGACACTTCTACCACAATTCCTCAATAACTTTTCAATCTCAACCAAAGCGTGATTTTGAATGTCATCCTCACTCATAAGCAAATCTAGAATTAAAGAAAGAAAGAATATGTTATAATTAATTTTAAAGCTATATTAACGATCAAATAATATACAAAACACAAATTAAACTTAAAAATAGGAAAGAAACATTTTACCTTGGTCGTGCAACGCAATTCGTTGATTATATAAAACATCATCCGATAAGTATGTCGAACACTTTTTCCAAAGTAATTCAGGCCGACTTATAGAACCAGATGACAATAATGTCACAAATAAATTTCTCAAAGAATATGCAGATGCACAATAACTTGTCTCAATAATACCATCGATATACTCATCATCATCCTCCAATAATCCTAAGACATAGCAAGCTTCACGATATGACTCGTAATGAATACCATTGATTTTCTTAATATCATCATAGCATTTAGGTCCACGGACGATATTGAGAAGACATCTTAAATGGTACATCTCACCGCAACCAGGTGGAACATAAAAAATTGACCTAATGAGAAACATTTTTTTCTCGTAGTGCACTCTCTAGTCTTTTGTTTCCAAACAAACTTTTGTGGAAATTCTACATATGTCAGATTTTTTGCCTCTGGATATCGCTTATTCGCTTTAAACCAAGCTAAGAACATGCTTTCATTCACACTGGCACGATCAATAATGGTATCAATAGCATCTGCGTCTGAGAAAATAATAGGCTGCTCGTCGGGTAAGTGAAAGCTAAGTCGCTCAACAGGAGGGTTCTTATATTGGATGTCAAAACCAAACAATCTCCATGCTGCCTCACAAGCAGAAATGTATCTACAATCGTAATACATGTTAATTTCATCAATTGGTTTTTTGGGTTCCTCCTTGTCTGTAGTTCTATAGAAGGATGCAGTTACACGATCATGTTCTTTATTCACATACTTGAACAAATATTTTATAGATCAAGACTGATTGTACTATTCAACATTCATATATGACCTCCATACTTCAACAATAGATAACGATTATGAGGCACTACAAATCGATTATCTAGTTCAACACCATTCTTTAAAACCGTTCTTCGATCCATCATCTTTGCGTCTATATAATGGATATCTGTCTTCATCAACCAAAGTATTTTCAACAATTTTTTTCGGAAAATGCTTTGAGCAACGACCATCTGACATACATGGTGAATTCTTTCTTGCAGTACCACAAGGTCCATGTATCATAAAATCTCGCACTGCATTGTAATAGGTAGGATCTGATTTTTGATCAGGAATTTCTGCTGAGATTATCTAATCAATATATTTACCCGATGGAAACTTATCTTCTTTGGCTAGGAACAATAAAATATGAGCATGCGGCAACCCACGTTTTTGAAATTCAACCGTATATATAACTGAAAAACAATAGAAAACAAATAAATATTAAATTTATTAATAAAATACATGATTAAGTACAAAAAATATGGCAAAATCGTTACCAGCTCTAACTGTTCCAAATATTTTATTATGCTTCAGATCTTTGATCACCCATCCAATTTCACCTTGAAAACCCTACATAATATATCTGGTCGATATTCAGGATGAAGACCATTTTTTTCAACATATCGAAGTATTTCAGGCCATTTGGGGTTGCATGTAAATGTTATAAACAAATCCGGGTAACCAACCCATCTACATATTGCCATTGCATCTTGATAAATTTGAATCATGTACCGAGCACCTCTTGTAAAAAAAAGATGGTAGAATGACTCTTTTTCCTTGAGTAGTCGGATCTGTTTCACCTCGTAATAATACATCTGTAAGACCTTTATACATCTCACACCGTAATTGTTTCTGATGCGTTCAAATAAATTTTAATCTTGCAGATTCAACCATTGTATAAGCATCAACAAAAAATTGTTGCATAATCTTTTAGTAGCAAATATGATAGAAGGCTCATTATCCCTTTCATGCAGTCTATAAGCGAACCATTCTCTAATACTTACTCTCCTTCTTCCACCATTACCTCTATTTGTTGATTCAGATAATGGAATGTCTTCTCTATAACCATCTTCACCGTAGGGAAAGATCAAGGGGTATTGTAATGCTAAATAAGAAGCATGTAACTCATTTATTCGTTGTAGGTTCCCATCTTGTGTTTCAACCATAATATCTCTATCACCTAAGCATTCATCAAGATCTCCAACTATCAAAGCAGCAACCTCAGAAACTGTAGGTAAACTATACTGTCGTCCATCTCCATGTCTCATTCCTATCAATTTCAATCGAACGCTTGAATTACCTCCTTCACACATTTCTCGCGAGCCATTCTAAAAGACTTTACTAATACATTATTTTGATCCAACATATCCTTCAAATCACGTACAATTTATGCATGCAAATTATTAATATTACCGTTCTTCCTGAAAATAATATTAAAAAATAAGATAACTGAATATATTAATAATCAATGATCAATATATAATTGTACATATCTGGGAAAAAAATCAATAAATACCTAACAGCTTTCATTCTGTTTTGAATTTCATTTTTTGTATCATAAATATATAGCTGTGCAAATTTTGGACTTGAACCTTCAACGGGTAATAAACTTTCTAATAGATGGTAGTTTTGTCCATGCATTCTAAAAATTGGTGGAGAATTTCCTTGATTTGGTTCCGGATCAACCTTGCCTCCCATTGAAGTGAATGAAAACATGCTGTTATATGATCTTATATTTTCTAGAAAATGTTTGCTCTTATCGCTAACACCATATAATAGATCATGTAAAACTTTAGGCGGTCTCTTCATTGGTGAAATTTGAATATTTCCTTGTATACACCATAAAGAGTACGTCGGGTTTTTGTATTTGTAGGAAGACTGAACTCTCTCGTCGTACCAAAAGTGTGCACCACAAAAGTTACATTTATAAGTTGGATCGCCAATATCCCAATAATCTGTCAATAAAAAATACCAATAAAATATAAATAAATTACATAACTCATAAACTAAACTAATAAATACACACACACACACACAAACATATATAGACTAATACCAATTGTAGGATTTGCATGTCCATGATCAAATTTACAATCTCCATTCGTCAATTTAACAACCACTGCAAAAGAAAAAAATAAAGAAAAAGCAACAAATTTTTAAAAGATCTGAAACTACTTGCCTTCTCAAAAAATTGAAATTAATTAAAAATTTCAAATATGTGAATTTGAGAAATAAATTAGGCTTAAAACATACTTGAAGACTCCTCATCTGCAGTCAAATCAATCGATGTTAAATGATTATTTTGCTGCAAATTTGAGATTGTATTTTTCGAGCAATACAGCGAACTTTGGTTCATTGAAGTAGACAAATCAACTGCTTGACTTGATCCACACACTGCATAAAATAATTCAATAAAAAACTTTGCAAACATAAATATATGTGTATGTATGTATGTATGTATATTTTAATAAAAAAAATATATCACATACCATTCGTGATTTCACTAAAAGGATATGTAGACGTATTCAGCACATTATTAAATAATACGTTGCTAGAATAAAACTGTTTTCCATATGGATTTAAATATTCTGCAAAAAAGTAAGGAAAAAGTTAGAAAATTAATAACAATACAATAATCATATATCATATTTTAATTTTTAAAATAGTTAATTAGGCTCTAATAAATTATTGTAACAGATGTTTGAGAATAATTTTTTTTTTAGGTTGGAAAAATAACTCACTTGAAGGACCATCATCATTAGTTGAAAAAATTACTCTCGATGGATCAGAGTGCAGTTTTGTAAATCTCTTCGTCGAGTAGTCAAATGAATTTTTCTCCTGAGAAATAATTAACTGCGCAGGCTCACTTGACCCACATACTGCATAAAAAATAACCATATATATATATATATATATATATATATATATATATATATATATATATATATATATATATATATATATATATGTATATACATATATATATTGTTACATAGATATATTAAAAATATTAATCATTAAATACTTTGTAAAAAAAAATTATGTCATACCATTCGTGATGTCACCGAAAGGAGACCTAGATGATGGACAACTGGTCATGTTCGAATCGTTCCCACAAAATATATGCTGAAATTTTTTCTGGCTTGATGGAGGCGTAAATTTACCTAAATCCATATCTATATTTTCTACAAAAAAATAAAGAATGATTAAGTTAAATCTAAATAAAATTTAAACGTAAAATAATTGTAATTTAATATATATATATATATATATATATATATATATATATATATATATATATATATATATATATATATATATATATATATATATATATATATATAAACGTAAAATATATATATATATATATATATATATATATATATATATATATATACATATATATATATATATATATATATATATATATATATATATATATATATATATATATTAAATTACAATTATTTTACGTTTATATATATATATATATATATATATATATATATATATATATATATATATATATATATATATATATTAATAAAAAATAATTCTTCCATAAATTAGTTTATATGTCTTCTATTGTTTTCAAATTAAATTTCTACCAATTTACAATTATAACATACAATTATTTTTTGTTCTAAAAAATATTAATTTATATAGGCAAACCTTAATTTTGCGCACATTAAATTTAAAAATAAAGAATTTTTTATCAAATTTAATTTTATTGTGGCAGATTTTTTTTCCCGATGAATTTGATGGCTTGTTAATATTTATTTTGAATTTAATCTTTAGTAATTTCGATCCAAATATGATGGCTTTAAGAAATATTATTTTGTTTTTGAAAAATAGTAATCTATATATATATAAACGTTAGTTTAGTTTCTGTAGTGGTTTTAGCATCCCACGGTTTTAGCATCCCACGGTTTTGGGGAGGGGACAAAAATTCCGGTTTTAGTAGCCCACGGTTTTAGGAGCCCACTGTATTGTTTTAGGACCTGATTCCGGTTTTACTAACCTCGGTACATCCTTAATTTCTTTTTCTCTTTCCATTCCTATGCTCTGGAAATGGTCAAAAGTTCTATTTGGTTTTTCTTTGATTATATAATCTCATTTTTTTTGTTCTGGAAATGTTGTTTTCGCAACTTGTTCATTATTTGATGTTCTTGTTCTTTCTTCAGTTTTTTAATGGAGCTGTGTTTGACGTAACACGCATGGGAAATGCAATTAAAAGATTTACTTTTGGTGAATCATCATTTTATGTTCTGGATCTACGAATTTAGTTCAATTTGTGAGATTTTTTCCTAATTTTATGGTTGTCTATTTAACGAATAAATTGCGTATGTTATTGATCTAAACATATATTTAAAGATTTAGGTATTTCAACATTTTTTTCATGATTCTTACTGATTTTTTTCGGGTTTTTTTCTAATTTATTTTCGTGTTTTTTACACATTCATAAACATCTATTTATTTCGGGTTTTAGAGGACCTGATTCCGATATTAGAGTAGATTCATTTCTTGCTTTCTTTTTCTCTTTCCATTCCTATGCTCTGGAAATGGTCAAAAGTTCTATTTGTTTTTTTTTTTGATTATATAATCTCTTTTTTTTTGTTCTGGAAATGTTGTTTTGGCAACTTCTTCAGTATTTGATGTTCTTGTTCTTTCTTCAGTTTTTAATGGAGCTGTGTTTGACGTAACACGCATGGGAAATGCAATTAAAAGATTTACTTTATTTGAATCATCATTTTATGTTCTTGATCTACGAATTTAGTTCAATTTGTGCGGTTTTTTTCTAATTTTATTGTTCTCTATTTAATGAATAAATTGCGTATGGTATTGATCTAAACATATATTTAAAGATTTAGGTATTTCAACATTTTTTTTATTTTTCATGATTTTTATTTTGGGTTTTTTTCCTAATTTTTTTCGTGATTTTTACACAATCATAAACATTATATTTATTTTGGATTTTTTTCAGTGATTCATGACAGACATAGATACAAATCTCGGTATTGTATGTTTTTCTTAGTGTTTTTTTTGTTCGATTTTTTTTATAGAATAATAAAAAATGTTCTAGATATATATGTATTGAAAGTTTATTTAGGTGATTCATGAAAGGATGGGTAAATTATATGCTTATAATTGAAGAAGAATTTTATTATAGGTAAAATTGTTTTCAGCACACACTATATATATATATATATATATATATGTATATATATATATATATATATATATATATATATATATATATATATATATATATATATATATATATATATATATATATATATATATATATATATATTATTGAATTATATTTGCAGGTATTTGTTGCCATCAAATCTGTCAATGAACTATTTCGAAATGGTTCGCTACAACATGAAGGTATAAATCCATTCTTGTACTGAATATCATTTAAATTCATGTCAGTAAATTCATGAAAATATATAACCCTGCAAGTAAACTTTTTGGTCTGAATATTCTTTAAATTATCAATGAAAACATGTTTGAATATTTTATTAACTAAATTGTAATAATTTAGTGATTTTACATTCAGTCCAAAATTGATCACTATATGTCATATTTAATGTTATTTAGTAATTCCTCAAATGTTGGGTAAATAATGCTTCTAATTTAATGTTATTTTATATCATTCAAATGATTTAGTAAAATAATGCTTCTACAATAAATCTTTAAAAATAATGCGAATATCTACATGTTGTAAAATAATGCTTGTATAGTAAATTTTTTTAACATTTATTTAATAATTTTGTACACTAAAAAGCACTTCAATTTTTACCTAATATTAGATTATACATCTTTGAAGTGGATGGATATATACTGCATGATCATATAAATTATTAATATATGGATGTTTGGAATTTTACAGTAAATCAGATTTTCAACATGCACGGCTTATATATAAATAGTTATAATATATTTTTTATGATTGTTAAATGATAATTTTCAGCTAAAGAATATAGATAAGTCTGATGTTTACAATGTATATTAGTGATTAAAATATGCTGCACTATTAGAAATAATTAAAATAACTTAAAAGACTCCAGAAATTAGATGGAACTATTACCTCCTCTATCGTTTGTAAGCTTCAGTCGCTTGTTATAAGTGTTGTACTCCTTGTCAGCTTCCTTATTCTCAATTTTTTTCTTTGTAATAGTTCCTTCCTTGTTATATTTTTGCTTGGATTTGGAAATGACAAAATTGAAACCCCATTCTTATATTGTAAGCCCAATATATAGGCGTTCAATTATTGATTATTTTGTATTGGGATGGACAAAAGATAGGAATGCCAACAGTTTTTGCTGTTAATCACTTTTTTTAAAGGTTTTAATGATGTATGGATAACTTTATTTTAGATTTTCAACAACAGCTTTAATTGCTTCATACAGCTTTAATTGCATCATTAGAGCTGTATTAAGTTATCCATACATCATTAGAGTTGTATTAATTTATTCATACATCGTTTTTGTATAATATTTATATTAAATATTAAAATTCCATTATTATATTGTAAGTCCAATATGTAGGTTGTGAATTCATGATATTTTGTATTGGGAAGACAAAAGTAAGGAATGCCAACAGATTGTTGCTAAGCACTTTCTTTTAAAGGATCTAATAATGTATGGACAACTTAATTTTAGATTTCAAAAAATAGCTTTAATGGCATCATATTTAATATAAATATTCTACAAAACCGATTTCCAATGTATACATGTTTTAAAATAAAGCACTTTTTTTTAAGGTTCTAATGATGTATGGACAACTTCATTTTAGATTTCCAAAAACAGCTTTAATGACATAATATTTAATATAAACAGTCTACAATTCTGATTTCCAATCTATACATGTTTTAAAATTGAGGATTATTTTTTTGGAGACACTAAAAGTAGAAGATGGAATTCCAATATTTTGTATGATGCATTTGTTTCGTACCTTTTTTTGTATAAACATTTAGTTTCGAAATTAACTTTTTTGATTTGATTAAGGAGATTTACTTTTATAAGACATTTTAAATTATATGCCATATTATTTTAACTTGTATTCTTTAGTTGTGTGGCATCATATGTAAATATGGCTGTCTTACTTTTATATATTTTTCGGACTTACATAAAGAAAATTTAGGCTATAATTATTTATATGGTTCTACATTTAAGAATAATGTTGTACATTGACACATTAACTGCAGACACAAACTTTGTAATATTATTATTAATATTTGTACACTTTAAGTAAGTTTAATGTCAATATTTGTTTTAAATGTAATATTATGAACTGTAGTTTGTGATAAATAAATTATCTTAGTTTGTATTTTAATGAGAATAACATAAGTTCAATTAACATTAATGTACGGCAGCGACTGAATTTATTTTTTACTAAGGATCAAACTAAGATAATATTATGAACTTGAAAGGGTTTGTTCAACATTATTTGATGTACGACATTTAATCTACCAAAGATGTTAATATCATCTTATTTGCATGAGTAATCAACTTATAATGAGTAAAAAATGTCATTCCTTATAATATTATTACTAATATTTATTTACTTTAAGTAAGTTTAATGTCAATATTTGTTGTAAATATAATATTATGTACTGAAAATTTGTGGGAAATAAATTAATATGAATATCACATTTATTGTGTTGTATTAAACCTTTTGATTTAGTTATCTCTAACAATCTCGTTTTTATTCGATATCAATGAGATTCCATGTCCGACAATGTATATTTAGTATGTCCAGCTCTTTTTTATATATATAAATTTGTAGAAAATTAATCTACATGTTCGCATGGAGTTTGTTCAACATTATTTGATGTACGACATTTAATCTACCAAAGATGTTAATATCATCTTATTTGCATGAGTAATATACTTATACTGAGTGGAAAATGTCATTCGTTAATTTTTTTTCATATCAACCTTCATCTTATTTGTAATAATGTTTCATTTTTTGTATTAAATTAGATTATCTAATAGCACAAAAAAAGGTTTATATATACTGTGTTCAAATACATATTTAACACATATGAAAGTTCTATTGAGAATAACATAAGTTCAATTAACTAAGTAAACAAAATGTTCTTTTAAGAGCTGGTTGAACTTGAAAGCATTAAAGTACAAACTAAGATAATATTCAAGTACGTCAATACATTGAACAAAGAGTTCTTTTAAGCTGGCTGAAATTAAAAGCACGCAGGATCAAACTAAGATAATCTTCATTCTTTCTCTTTCTTTATATCAACCTTCATCTTCTTTGATCCTGCTGTTGTTGAGTATGCATCAACCAAGGACCTCTTCAATTCGGAGTCTTCAGGAGTTTCTACAGACTCAATCTCTTGTGAATATTTAACATTTGGTGTTGAAATCATCTCTCCAAACGATCCAATCTATTCATTCATATGACAATGCAATTAAAATACATTAATAATGAAAAGAAAATGAATAATTGAAGGAAAACTTGTTTACCATTTCGACATCATTATCCTCCTTCAACAAATTTGAAAAAAATATCAGATTCCTGTAAAAAAAAATTATTTCAACAGAATTTTTAAAAAATAGTAAAAGCAATTTCAAATTACCAAAAGATTAACACATACCTGATTATCTTTAAAATATTCAGAATATAGTGAAATTAGTCCTTCATCGGTAGTCAGCTTTAATACCGTAAATGATCCAGTATAATTACGTACTTGTTCAGATCTTAATTGAATTTTGAAAAAAATTCTTAAGCCAACTAAATTTTGTATCTCCTCAGGAATTTTCTTATCATTTTCTGATTCCTACTTTTAAAAAGAGAAACAAATTTTTAATAATTATAACAAATTTAAGTATGGTTGAAAATTATTTTATATGCTTAGAGGTTACTTGCAAATGTACCTCTGATGTCTTCTTTTTAAAATCCAAAGCCTTTTTTTTCAATAAGCTGAACGCATTCTTTGTCCCATAATAGTAACTCTATTTCTCCGGTTGTTTCAATGACATGAACATTAATTTTGTACCTGTTATAGAAATTTGTATTCAAATAATCAAGAAGAATAGTAATTAGGTTTAAAATTATTCTAGGTTAATACCTGATGTTAACATCTTTTTCAAATTTGTCACATCTGTCACAGTAAAATAAATCGTCACATTTATCTAGTTTTTTTGGACATTTGTTACACGAAAAATACCACCAAGCATTCTTTAATACAATTTCAACAATTTCAGCATAAACCCAAAAGCTTCCAATATGATAATCAATAATAAAAAATTAAGATTAATATTCTGAATAAGGTAAATTATGTAACATAATATAATTATAAAATGTAACTGAAAGAAATATATATCTCATGGTTATCTCTCAATTTCTCAATGGTCCTAACTATAGCTTGGCCACTTGATAATTCATTTTCAACCAAATTTATAGAAGTTAGAGAAACTGTACTTATAGTGATTGATTCACTACTTTCTTCAACAATCCTTCATAAAGTAGACAAATATTTATTAATTTAATTCTGAATACTAACTAAAATATTAACAATAAACAATTAATTATAGTATCGATATGTTTTAGTTACCTTGATTTAAAATTTTCAATCTCAGGAATGTCAACACCAAATATCAACCTTGACACATAGAACGTGTTGGATGCTGTAACTTGTCCTAATCGGAAAACAATACAATTTAAACTTGTATTAAATTATTTTATAAATGTAGAATGAAAATAAAATTCAATATATAAGAAATAATTATCACCTCTATATAATTTGGTATACGAAACATTTGTAGTATTACTACAACCGGCTCATTTCTTCCATTATTAACGTATGAAACCATATCATCAACCAAATTACCCCACAAAGTACATGGCAGACGATGTTTCCTAATAATACAAAGGAAATTAATTTTTTTTGAATTATATGGAAAATATTAAAAAGTAGAATAATCAAAATTTTAAATTATTACTCATTGTCCTCGAGAGTAATATCCATAAGTCTTGTCGGTCCATCTTTCAAATCCCTTTGTTGGGGAGGATCTAATGTAACAACTCGTCCAATAATATCTAAAATTAATGGTATTTACAAATAACAATAAAATTGATGAAATAAAATAATTTCATATTTGTAAACACAAAAATAATTTAACCATGTATTTACCAATAAGTTTGTTATCATCTAAAGGTTCCTCACTTGTAGGATCAGAAAACTTGTGAAAACTAAAAATAAAAGAACAAAATTTCTCATCAAATATTTCAACAACTTTTGTTTTTGCCAAGAATAATATCTTGTATTTGTTTGCGGTTGTTTTGTATTTCATGTTGTTATTTGTAACAACAAAACAACGAACAACATAGAGTCTTCTCTCATTCAGCAATGGTTGAAAGTTGGAGATTAAATATTTTTTTAATACTTGCATGAATTCGATCGCCCTGCAAAGGAAAAAATAAATTTAGTACACAAATATTTATGCATATAATTTATTCAAGTGTTCAGCTGATTTTATTATTATTGAAATACTACCACTATCTATAATTATGAAATCATTGGTATTATTTTTATTATCCATGATATACTGCGATTAAATTTGTTTGTAGAATCTGTTAATTTTTATTACATGTTGGTAAATCAACATCCTCCTATCTTCTCAATTCTTTCCTAGGCTGTAAGTACATTTATGGATATATTGTTATACTATATACAATTTTAATTATATAACTGAATGTTCTTTTTATATTTAACAGTTGATAGTAGCAACTAAGGATATATTTATATCTGAATCTTGTTTTGATATTTAACTTTAATTTCAGCCACTTTTTCAGTTGGTATGACAGTAAGGAGGTAACTGTAAGTTACCATATGTCATATAATTATCTTCGTTCGGCTATCGTCAAAACCATTGGCGGGACATTAGTTGCAGCCATTGGCCCAGTGGCTATGTGACCGTGTGAACTGCTGTTGTAAAAGATGCTCATTTTATGTTCTGGCATTTGTGTATTTTTTTTTCGTCGAATTCCGATTGTATTTGTGTTTTATCATTTAACACATTTCGTTCGACTATCGTTAAAACCATTGGCGGGGCATTCATTGCAGCCATTGGTCCATTGGCAATGATGATTTGGCAGCCATTGGCGGGGTATTCGTTGTAGCCATTGGTTGGTTATTCTAAATCTGAGTCTATCAAGTCTTTAACATGAGTAATAGTAGTTTATTCTATTATTGTACATCACCAATTCTTTTGGATTATATTATAATTAAACAGAATTACAGAATGTACCGAGGTTAAATAAAATTACCTCAATATCGATTTATGTTGCTGGCATTTGTGTTTTTTTGCTATCGTTTTAACGTTTTATGTTAATATCATTTGTGTTTTTTTTGCTGTTATTTTTTATGCTGTTAATTAGGTGTCAGCTTTAATTTGATTCGAATAATATAAAAGAAATTTTCTTATCATTTTATGTCATTTGTGTTTTTTTTGCCATCGTTTTAACGTTTTATGTTACTGTCATTTGTGTTTTTTTTTGCTATAGTTTTTTATGTGGCTGGCTGTTGTTTAATTGTTGAGAAAAAATGTTCGTGGGAAAAGGTTTTTAATGTTTTTGAATAATTTTGTACATGACTGAAGGTTAATGTATCACAATTGTATCACAATTTAATCATTGGTATTATTTTTATTATCCATGATATACTGCAATTAAATTTGTTTGTGGAATATGTTAATTTTTATTACATGTCGGTAAATCAACATCCTCCTATTTTCTCAATTCTTTCCTAGGCTGTAAGTACATTTATGGATATTTTTTTATACCATATACAATTTTAACTATATAACTGAATGTTGTTTTTATATTTAACAGTTGATAGTAGCAACTAAGGATATATTTATATCTGAATGTTGTTTTGATATTTAACTTTAATTTCAGCCACTTTTTCAGTTAGTACAAATGACAGTAAGGAGGTAACTGTAAGTTACAATCATCATACAATTATCTTCGTTCGGCTATCGTCAAAACCATTGGCGGGGCATTAGTTGCAGCCATTGGCCCATTGGATATGTGACCGTGTGAACTGCTGTCGTTTTGCTATCATTTTAACGTTTTATGTTACCGTTTCATCCATTGGCTATGTGACCGTGTGAACTGCTGAAGTTTCTGCCCATTGGCCCACTTTTTCATCCAAATTTTCTTATCATTTTTTGGCATTTGTGTTTTTTTGCTATCGTTTTAACGTTTTATGTTACTGTCATTTGTGTTTTTTTGCTATTGTTTTTTATGCTGTTAATTAGGTGTCATTTGTACTTTAATTCTATATATAAAATTATACCAGTAATTTAGAAGGTTTGATATTGATAGAATATGGAAAACTTTTCCTTACATTAACGTACATCTAATGTATGATAATAATTTTTTTGTAACCATATGGAAGCATTGAATTATTACAACAGTTCAATGTAATAGTAGTTTATTTTATATTGTACATCACCATTTTTTTTTTGGATTATATCTAAAAAAACAGAATTACAGAATGTAATAAACTGAGGATAAATAAAATTACCTCAGTATCGTGAAATACACACTCGAGACTGAATGGTTGCCCTTTCCCTCCGTATCCGGGTACATCATACATACGAATGAATCGAACTTTCAAATTCCAAAATATTTTGGATGGACTGACCTCACGAATTAGTGAGAAGAAAGGAGCCATTGATGAAGAAAATTTTCTTCTTTCTCTGAAAGTTGAAGAGTGAGGATGGAATCCATTCTTCACTGAATTTATAGACAGTATGAACACAACATTATTAATGTAATATATGTTGGAAAACCAACAGTTTTCTTGGATGATGGAGAAATGTGTTTGCCTCATTTGCTGGCTTACTATTTGCAAAAAAATTGCATAGAAACCTAAGGGTCGCAAATGACATATGGAAGCTTCTGATTTTTCCAAAGTGAAACGAATCTGGGACATTTATGATTTTTTTAGTTGTATTTAATGTGGCTGGCTGTTGTTTAATTGTTGATAAAGAATGTTCTTGGGAAAAGATTTTTTATGTTTTTGAATAATTTTCTACATGACTGAAGTTTAATGTATCACAATTGTATCACAATTTAATGTTGCTGGCAGAAGTTTAATCATTGTACAACTTCTTTTTGTAACCATATGGTTTTTAATGAATTTTTTAATTATGGCATAGTTTAGGCGGGAAAATAGCATTTTTGCAATTTCTTTCAACTATTTTGCTATTATATAGATATAGATATATATATATAATAAATTATAATTAAAATAGGATGTCGTTGTTAATACTTCTAAAATGTTATCATGCACTCCTCTTAAATATTTTATCATTCAATTTCAAATATGTACTTGCATTAACATTATTTACACTTCTAAGACTGTGTTTGGTAGGAAGGATGAAAAATGTGTGAAACCCAGTTTTGTAAAGTGAATTATTATTAATATTATAATATTATTACTATTATTATTAATATTAATTGTGGGTTTAAAAATTAATTTCAAAATTAATATTTGGCTTTTTGATTGTTGACCTGACCCGAGCCCGGACCAGATTCCCGAAACCCAGACCCGACCTGAACCCCCTCCCTTCTTTTGAATTCTGATTTAAAAAAAAATGTTTTAACTCTTGAACTGGTCCACGTTGGACCAGCATCCCCTAATTCCCCACAAGTTCTCCCCCTCTCTCCTCACTTCACTCCCCTATCCTTACTCCAGCTCACACACACCCCTACATTTCCTCCTCCCCACATTCTAATCCACTACTCTCCTTTTAAAAACAAACCCACACACGTTCACCACCAACTCCCAGTACTTTCTCCCCTTCACAAACCAACCAGCATCACTTCTCTTCTTGCTCCCTCTCATTTCCTTTCCATCCACCTTCTCCCTCACCAAACTCTCTCCCTCCAGAAGCAAACCCTCCCCTGCCGCACCCTCCCCTGCCGCACCCTCCGGCCATTTTCTGGCAGCCCGCGCCCCTGCGCGCGTTTCCCAACGCGCACCCCGACTTTCCGGCGCCCATCGCCGCCGCCCGCCGGACCCCGATCCGGCCGCCCAGCGTCTTCCGGCCATCCAGCGTCGCCGACCCGGCCGTGCCTCGCCTCCTGTACCCGCGCGCTGTTTTCGTCGGCCGCCCCCGTGCCCGGCCAGCGTTCCCTTCGGCGCGCGTAGCCCCGTCCCGAGTGGACAGCACCTGCGTGTGCTTTCGGCGTGGATCGATTCTGTTTTCGAGTTCGTCTTCGCGGATTCGCGTGTCCCGAGTCCGAGGCAACCCTTCAGATTTCGCCGATTTGGGTAATTTCTGGTTAATCATAGTAGTTCGTCCCTCCCGTGTCTATGATGAGCTTGGTCCACGAATTTTCTTCGGGAATTCGATTTTTGGGTTACGTTTTGTTTCCGGGATTTTTCGAGAAACCTTCGGGAAAGCCTCTGTTGGCTTGGTTTTGATTTTTCGAAACTTTCGGAAATGATTTCTGTGAATATTTTGGTTTTCGGATATTTTTCGAATTGTGCTGTGATGTTTTTGGGTTGGTTTCGGATTCCCGAATTCGTTTCGGGTCGTTCCAAATTAATATTGGGAATGATTGTGGTTAGTTATATATATATTTTTTGGAATTCCCTGGTTTGGGATATTTGCAGAAAAATATTGGCACACTTTTCCAGTTTTTGGGTTGACCAAAACAGAGAAAATGCTGCCGAATTTTCCATAAAATTTAATTATATTTTAAAATGATTTTAAAATGGTTTTTTTTCGGAAAATATTAATATTTTAGATTTCGGACGACGACCGTATTGGTCAATGGGCCCTGGCTAAGTGCAAACGAAACCGGCTTCGCCCGGACGTTGAGGCATTAGCCTATATAACGATTGGACCAATATCTGAGACTCATTAATATTTAATTTATTTTTATTATTTAGTTTATTCATAATTAAATTGTAGGAAGATTTTAGAACTAACAACTGTTTCTCTTATTTCAATTTATGTAAAATAAAATTGTAATGGGCATAAGTCCAGCTTTTCTATTTTTCTCTGTGACCTGTAATTTTGTAGCGTAGGTTTTCTGTTCTCTGGTTTTACGAGTTTTTTTAGCGTACGCGTAAATAAAAAATAAATATTATTTTGAATAGAAAATTAATGAAGTTTTCTCACCTTAAAATTTACAAGTTTTAATATTTAACAACGATCATGTTTTCTCATTAAAACAAGAAATATAGTTTTATACGTATAATTACGAAAATACAAAGTTTTAACCAATAAATTGGTAACTACGAGTTTTTCCAAAATACAAGTCAAATTGATCTTTCCCTCGTTATTAATTACAACGCACCGATAAACGCATTTTGGTTCGTGTTTAATAAATAAAGATTAAAATTGATTAGGACACAATTAGAGATTTCAACTAGCATAGTTAGCTTGGTAAACTTGGATTCTGAGTCGACTTCTCGAATGTAGGATTTTGAGGACGAGTCTAAATCCCATCTCGAAGTCTTCATCCCTTCAAGTCCAGTCCATTTTGTGGCAAGTACATTTTGTGTTAGTTTACAGTTATTTAATAATCGCTTTACTGCAAGTTTAAACTACGATGCAACACGGAACTCTCTCTGAGAGCACTGCCTGATTGACTGTTGGGTACTGGGGGAATAGTGTAATGTTTATGACCACATCCAACTGATAACTTAGAACTGTATTAGCTTACCCCTCTCTCACACGGGGATAAGCCATATCGTATCAATAGGATACTACTGTACAACCCAAGCCGGTCATATTCATTGCCTATTCAAATCACACTGTTTTACTGTTAGAAAACTGATCATTTCTAAATTGTTTAAAAGTGCATGATTCTATTATTATTTCAACTGTCAAATTAGCATGAATTGTACTTTGCTCCCTCCTGACTGGAGATACATTTTTAGGGGATATTGAAGATGCTGAGCTATTAATCAACAATTATTATGATCCGGTTCTGTACCCAGTGGTGCTGCCAGAGTCCCCTTTGGAGGACGCAGGGACTGAGGCCGATGAGCCGACAGTTTAGCTAGATTTCTTTTTCCCAGTTTTGTTGTCTATTTGAAAAATTCTGTTTATTTGAATTCAGTATTTATTTCAGTTTTAATTCCAGTTGTATTTATTTCAATGTTTAATAAAAGTTTTCAATTTCCGAATATTGAGTTGTGACAAAATAGATGTTGTTGTGGTTACCTGCTAATAGAACAGCTTACTGCCGCCGTCTCAACAACGGTGCAGGCTGGGCATGATCCGATTCGACCCAATTATTTGGGATCGGGTCGTGACATGTTTTCAGTGGTGGCCCATGCAGGTCCAACAACTTAGGAAAATATACCTAGAAACAATTAGAACACTAGAACATTGATTTATCACAACATAGGTCCGGATTATATATAAATAAATATTTTTGTTTGATTATAGACTGGTAGGATACCTTGCTTATGATTTTATCCTAAACCTTCCAGAATATGACCAAGGAAAAGACCACCCCTGCTGGCGATGAGGTGTCATCATCCGAACACACCCCATCTCCCCCAGCACGTCCAGACCCTTCACCGTTGCAGCTGACCGACCGTCCCCATCAATCTCCAGCACTCCGCGACGTTTACGCCACTACATCTCAAGCAGCAAACCCTACACTTCCTCGGACTGAGCCGCAGACCCCTGCGGTAGTGCCCGCACCAGCTGCCCCACCAGTGCCCGTGGATCCCACTGATCTAGTGGGCATGCTACGAGGAGTGCTTGAAGCACAGAGAGCCCAAGCAGAAGCTCATCGAGAACAGACTGCGGCCCAAGCTAAAGCCCATCGCGAGCAGACCGCGATCATGAGAGAAGGCATGGAGAATGCCCACAATGTGGCTATGGCTGCCCTCGAGAGAGGAGGAACCACTTCATCGGAGCCACGACCTGCCAAGGTAAACATAAATTCAGGAGTTAAGTTTTATATCTTTAAGGCCATTCTTTTGATTAGAGGCGTATTATTACATGAAGGTCGGAGATATAGAGAGCTTTAAGAAGCAAGGCCCTCGACCTTTCAAAGGAACTGAGGGTATCATCTACGCCGATGAATGGCTAGATAGCATGGAGCGTCTCTTGAACGTCGCTCGACTTCCAGAGGACCTCAAGACCGAAGTGGTAGGACTCCAGCTACAAGATGTGGCGAGCACCTGGTATCGGAATGAACCCCGACTCCAGGACAAGCAGCTCGACTGGGACACCTTCAAAAGGCTGTTTTACAGGAAGTTCTTCCCAACATCGGAGATACGGGAGATGGAAAGACAGTTCCAGGGCCTGAAGCAAGGGAACATGACGGTCGGAGAGTATGCGGCAGAGTTCGGCCGACTTAGCCGCTTTGTCCAAAACTTGGTTGCTGACCCTAAGGATCGTGCTGAACGATTCAGGTATGGATTAAGAGAAGAGATTCGCACCCCTGTGATCGCAGGTGGCGCTAAGACTTATGAGAGGATCCTGATACGAGCTCAGGACGTGGAAAAGAGCCAGCCTTCTCGATCCAAGAGGGAGTATCCTGGAACTAGCAACTTCCAGGGTAACCAGAAGAGGCCCAACAACAACAACAACAGGCCTTTGCACCACCAGCAGCAGCACCATCAGGCAAGGACCAACGACAAATCGCCTCAGAGGCAGATCCCAGTCTGTGATTATTGTAAGAGGCCAGGACATCAGTCGAACATATACAGGAAGAGGCTAGGACACTGCCTAGTCTGTGGGTCTGCCACCCACCAAGTAAAGGACTGTCCCTCGTCAGTTCATCGAACCGGAGCAACTCAGCAAAGAGCTCCCCTACCTTCTCAGCAACAACGGTTCGGACAACACCAGCAGAAGATCGGGCGAGCTTTTGCCCTAACAGCTGATGAGCAGGAACCAGAGCAGGAACCCACCGCTGATGTCATCACAGGTTCCATTTATGTGTTTTCACATCCTGCTCTAGCATTATTTGATTCGGGTGCATCATATAGTTTTATATCATCAGAGTTTATTTCTGCACACCACCTAGATACGGGACTTAGCAAGGTGATTAGTAGAGTTATGACTGGTGGTGGTCCCATACCCATCACCGAGGCTTGTAACTGTCCCATCACTATCTCAGGCCACCAATTCTTAACACCCTTACTTGTGATGCCCCTGCCTAACTATGATGTAGTCCTAGGGATGGACTGGTTAAGTGAGCAGCATGCGCTGATAGATTGTCATAGAGGTTGTGTAATCTTCAGCCCACCAGGGGAACCGGAGTTTGAAATCTCCCGAGCTCCGGAAGACATGAACAGTGTTACCTACTCCTGTATCACCGAAGAGCCCGGGCCTCCTCACCCTATCATAGCGGAATTCATGGATGTCTTTCCAGATAGTCTTCCAGGATTGCCGCTAGATCGAGATATGGAATTCACCATCGATCTAGTACCCGGCTCTTTCCCTATCTCTCGGGGATGCTACAGAGTCAACCCTAAGGAGGCAAAGGAGATGAAGGATTAGATTGACGAACTGAAGGCACAAGGATTTATCAGAGACGGGGCTTCACCCTGGGGAGCACCAGTTCTGTTCGTGCCCAAGAAGGATGGAACCGTGCGGATGTGCATTGATTATCGGGCGCTGAACAACATCACCATCAAGAACAAGTACCCTCTGCCTCGGGTCGACGACCTGTTTGATCAACTAAGTGGAGCCAAGGTATTTTCGAAGATAGATCTCAGATCAGGCTACCATCAAATCAAGGTCAGGAAGAAGGATATTCCCAAAACAACATTCAACACCAAGTATGGGCAATTTGAATTCTTGGTTATGCCGTTTGGACTGACAAATGCTCCTGCGGTATTCATGAACCTCATGAACAAGGTTTTCCACGAATACCTGGATCAGTTTGTTGTTGTCTTCATCGATGACATACTGATCTATTCGAACACTGAGGAAGAGCATGAAGAGCACCTGAGGAAAGTGCTGAGCACCTTGAGGAAGGAGAAGCTCTATGGTAAGTTATCCAAATGCGAATTCTTTTTAGACAAAGTGGAATTTTTGGGCCATGTTGTCACAAGAAAAGGAGTTTCGGTGGATCCAAAGAAGATAGCTGCTATTGAGAAGTGGACTGCACCAAGCTCGGTTGCAGAGATCAGAAGATTTTTGGGTTTAGCTGGCTACTACCGAAAGTTCGTGAAGGATTTCTCCAAGATTGCTGAACCAATGACGAAGCTTACCAGGAAGAACGAGGAATTCATTTGGTCTGAAGCTTGCCAGTCAGCTTTTGAGGAACTGAAGAAGAGGCTTACAACTGCGCCGATACTTGCGCTACCCGCAGGTACCGGCGGTTTCTCAATTTATAGTGATGCTTCCGGTAAGGGATTGGGCTGCGTTCTTCAACAACACGGAAAAGTAATTGCTTAAGCATCTAGGCAATTACGGACTCATGAGAAGAACTATCCCACACATGATTTGGAGCTTGCAGCAGTAATATTTGCATTGAAGCTATGGAAGCACTACCTTTATGGAGAGAGAGTGGAGATATTTACAGACCACACAAGTCTGAAATATGTTTTCACTCAGAAGGAGCTGAACATGCGACAGAGACGATGGCTGGAGCTGATGAAGGATTTCGACATCAACCTGCAGTATCATCCGGGTAAGGCTAATGTTGTTGCAGATGCACTTAGTCGATACCCGATGGAAATGTTCTTGACCAAGGAGCGTCATTTGCTGGAGGACATGGAGAAGCTTGGACTGGAGATTGTACTACCTGAAGAAGAAATGAAGAAACTGGGAAGAGAAGCCATTGTACCAGGAGCTGAATCATCATTGATGCAGTTGCAAGTGCGTTCAAGTCTGATGGACAGAATCAAGGAGGCACAATTCCAAGACGAGACGCTTTGCAAACTCAGAGATCAAGTGCTGGCAGGAACACTTGAAGGATTCTCAATCGCCAGCGACGGAGCACTGAAGAATGGTACGAGGCTTTGCGTACCAACTGGCGAACTGAGGAACGAGCTGATGCAAGAAGCGCACCAGTCGCAGTATTCCATACATCCTGGAGCCAACAAAATGTACTGGGATATGCGTACTATAGTGTGGTGGTACGGAATAAAGAAGGACGTATCCAGGTATGTGGCAAGATGTTTAATTTGTCAGCAAGTAAAAGCTAGTAGACAGAGACCAGCAGGACTATTGCAGCCGCTTGACATTCCGGAGTGGAAATGGGAGCACATAACAATGGATTTCGTGTCGGGACTGCCTCGATCCCAGGAAGGGAAGGATGCCATTTGGGTTATCGTGGACCGACTGACGAAGTCAGCTCACTTTATCCCCTTCAAGGTTGGTCTATCCACCGAGAAGTTGGCAGCACTGTACATGCGACACATCTACCGGATTCATAGAGTTCCGGTAAGTATCGTATCTGACAGAGATACTAGATTTATCTCTCACTTTTGGAAGAGTTTGCATGACAGTTTGGGAACACAACTGAAGTTCAGCACCGCCTACCATCCCCAGACTGACGGACAATCAGAAAGAACAATCCAGACGCTAGAAGACATGCTGAGATCCTGCGTCTTGGAATTTGGAGGGTCTTGGGAAGACCATTTGCACTTGGTAGAGTTCTCCTACAACAACAGCTACCAAGCTAGCATCGGTATGACACCGTTCGAGGCACTCTATGGACGTCATTGCCGCACTCCACTTGCTTGGGACGACGTCGGAGAACGAGTATTGCTTGGACCTGAGATGGTGACCGATGCAGCAGAGAAGGTAAGAATGATCAGAGACAAGCTCATGATTGTCCAGGACAGACAAAAGCATTGGGCCGATAGCAGCCGACGGCCTTTGGAGTTTGAAGAAGGTGACAGTGTATTTGTGAAGATCTCTCCGACCAGAGGAACCATCCGTTTCGGCAGAGCAGGAAAGCTAAGCCCCAGGTATATTGGTTCTTTTGAAGTACTCGGCAGGATTGGAGAAGTGGCTTATCGGGTAGCTCTACCCCCAAGTCTCGAAGGCGTCCACAACGTCTTCCACATTTCGCAGCTGAGACGCTACATCCCGGACCTGAGCCACATCTTGGACCATTCGGAGCTGGAGATTGGACCCAGCCTTACAGTGCCGGAGAAGCCAGTGGCAATTTTGGACAGAGGCGAGAAGAGAACCAGGAACTCTGTGACGCCGATAGTCAGAGTCATGTGACGGCACAACTCACCAGGCGAGTCGACCTGGGCGCAAGAAGATCAGATGCGGGAGCAATACCCGTACTAGTTTGAGACTTGAGGTAACCCCTAACCCTGCCTTTAATTTCGAGGACGAAATTTTCTAAGGAGGAAAGATTGTGAAACCCAGTTTTGTAAAGTGAATTATTATTAATATTATAATTAGGGGTGGGCACGGGTCGGGCCGGGTCCAAATTTTATGGATCCGGACCGGACCCGTTAATTAGCGGGGCGGGGCGGGACGGGTCCAAAAAATATTGGAACCGGTACGGATTCGACCCGTTCGAAACGGGTCCAAACCGAGCCGACCCGCGGGTCCGAACGGATCCAAAAAAAATTCATAAAATTATAGAATAGTAAACATTTACACATGTTCTATTATCTAGAAGAACAAAACAAGTATTATGTTTTTCCAATTTCTAGAATTTGTTTACCAAACAATAACGTGTGCTATTATTTATAAATTATCATATGAAAAAAATCAAAATTGATAATAAAAAAATCATACTCTTAGAAACGGATCGGTTCGGGGCCCCGTTTATTTTGAAAATAGGACCCGTCCCGCCCCGTTAGTGTCACACGACCCGCCCCGGCCCGTCCCGTTTAAATTCCAAATTTTAGGAACCGTCCCGTTTGACCAATATACGGTTCGGGACGGGTCGAAACCGCGGGTCCTGAACCCGTATGCCCACCCCTAATTATAATATTATTACTATTATTATTATTATTATTATTATTATTATTATTAATTGTGGGTTTAAAAATTAATTTCAAAATTAATATTTGGCTTTTTGATTGTTGACCTGACCCGAGCCCGGACCAGATTCCCGAAACCCAGACCCGACCTGAACCCCCTCCCTTCTTTTGAATTTTGATTTTTTTAAAAAAAAATGTTTTAACTCTTGAACTGGTCCACGTTGGACCAGCATCCCCTAATTCCCCAAACGTTCTTCCCCTCTCTCCTCACTTCACTCCCCTATCCTTACTCCAGCTCACACACACCCCTACATTTCCTCCTCCCCACATTCTAATCCACTACTCTCCTTTTAAAAACAAACCCACACACGTTCACCACCAACTCCCAGTACTTTTTCCCCTTCACAAACCCACCAGCATCACTTCTCTTCTTCCTCCCTCTCATTTCCTTTCCATCCACCTTCTCCCTCACCAAACTCTCTCCCTCCAGAAGCAAACCCTCCCTTGCCGCGCCCTCCGGCCATTTCCCGGCAGCCCGCGCCCCCGCGCGCGTTTCCCAACGCGCACCACGACTTCCCGGCGCCCATCGCCGCCGCCCGCCGGACCCCGATCCGGCCGCCCCGCGTCTTCCGGCCATCCAGCGCCGCCGACCCGGCCGCGCCCTGCCTCCTGTGCCCGCGCGCTGTTCCCGCCAGCCGCCCCCGTGCCCGGCCAGCGTTCCCTTCGGCGCGCGTAGCCCCGTCCCGAGTGGACAGCACCTGCGTGTGCTTTCGGCGTGGATCGATTCTGTTTCCAAGTTCGTCTTCGCGGATTCGCGTGTCCCGAGTCCGAGGCAACCCTTCGAATTCCGTCGATTTGGGTAATTTCTGGTTAATCATAGTAGTTCGTCACTCCCGTGTCTATGATGAGCTTGGTCCACGAATTTCCTTCGGGAATTCGATTTTTGGGTTACGTTTTGTTTCCGGGATTTTTCGAGAAACCTTCGGGAAAGCCTCTGTTGGCTTGGTTTTGATTTTTCGAAACTTTCGGAAATGATTTCTGTGAATATTTTGGTTTTCGGATATTTTTCGAATTGTGCTGTGATGTTTTTGGGTTGGTTTCGGATTCCCGAATTCGTTTCGGGTCGTTCCAAATTAATATTGGGAATGATTGTGGTTAGTTTTATATATATTTTTTGGAATTCCCTGGTTTGGGATATTTGCAGGAAAATATTGGCACACTTTCCTAGTTTTTGGGTTGACCAAAACAGAGGAAATGCTGCCGAATTTTCCATAAAATTTAATTATATTTTTAAAATGGTTTTTTTTTCGGAAAATATTAATATTTTGGATTTCGGGCGACGACCGTATTGGTCAATGGGCCCTAGCTAAGTGCAAACGAAACCGGCTTCGCCCGGACGTTGAGGCATTAGCCTATATGACGATTGGACCAATATTTGAGACTCATTAATATTTAATTTATTTTTATTATTTAGTTTATTTATAATTAAATTGTAGGAAGATTTTAGAACTAACAACTATTTCTTTTATTTCAATTTATGTAAAATAAAATTGTAATGGGCATAAGTCCAGCTTTTCTATTTTTCTCTGTGACCTGTAATTTTGTAGCATAGGTTTTCTGTTCTCTGGTTTTGCGAGTTTTTTTAGCGTACGCGTAAATAAAAAATAAATATTATTTTGAATAGAAAATTAATGAAGTTTTCTCACCTTAAAATTTACAAGTTTTAATATTTAACAACGATCATGTTTTCTCATTAAAACAAGAAATATAGTTTTATACGTATAATTACGAAAATACAAAGTTTTAACCAATAAATTGGTAACTACGAGTTTTTCCAAAATACAAGTCAAATTGATCTTTCCCTCGTTATTAATTACAACGCACCGATAAACGCGTTTTGGTTCGTGTTTAATAAATAAAGATTAAAATTGATTAGGACACAATTAGAGATTTCAATTAGCATAGTTAGCTTGGTAACCTTGGATTCTGAGTCGACTTCTCGAATGTAGGATTTCGAGGACGAGTCTAAATCCCATCTCGAAGTCTTCATCCCTTCAAGTCCAGTCCATTTTGAGGCAAGTACATTTTGTGTTAGTTTACAGTTATTTAATAATCGCTTTACTGTAAGTTTAAACCACGATGCAACACGGAACTCTCTCTGAGAGCACTGCCTGATTGACTGTTGGGTACTGGGGGAATAGTGTAATGTTTATGACCACATCCAACTGATAACTTAGAACTGTATTAGCTTACCCCTCTCTCACACGAGGATAAGCCATATCGTATCAATAGGATACTACTGTACAACCCAAGCCGGTCATATTCATTGACTATTCGAATCACACTGTTTTACTGTTAGAAAACTGATCATTTCTAAATTGTTTAAAAGTGCATGATTCTATTATTATTTCAACTGTCAAATTAGCATGAATTGTACTTTGCTCCCTCCTGACTGGAGATACATTTTTAGGGGATATTGAAGATGCTGAGCTGTTAATCAACAGTTATTATGACCCGGTTCTGTACCCAGTGGTGCTGCCAGAGTCCCCTTTGGAGGACGCAGGGACTGAGGCCGATGAGCCGACAGTTTAGCTAAATTTCTTTTTTCCAGTTTTGTTGTCTATTTGAAAAATTCTGTTTATTTGAATTCAGTATTTATTTCAGTACTTTTAATTCCAGTTGTATTTATTTCAATGTTTAATAAAGTTTTCAATTTTTGAATATTGAGTTGTGACAAAATAGATGTTGTTGTGGTTACCTGCTAATAGAACAGCTTACTGCCGCCGTCTCAACAACGGTGCAGGCTGGACATGATCCGGTTCGACCCAATTATTTGGGATCGGGTCGTGACAAAATGGAAGGAAGGAAAAAGATAAGGATTCATTTTCTTTCCATATGGAAAGAAAATATCATTTCCTTCATTTGTGTTTGGTAGCAAGGATGAAAAAGATAAGAGATGCATTTTACTTTGTTTGGTATGAAAAAAAAGTGGAAGGAAAGAAAGTAAAAAATATAGGATTTACCAATTTTACCCTCAACTAAAAACACTTATTTACCAGTTGACTTCATAAATAATTTTTAAATAATACATTCATATGGGGGTATAATTGTTAATTAATATAAGCCTTCACTTTTTCTTCCACTTTTCCTCCCACTTTTAGGGGGATTGGATTTCTTAGGTTATGAAGGAAAAGTAATCCCTCAACTTTTCCTTCATTTCTATTTTTCTTCCATACCAAATAAGAGAAAATGAATCTTTTTCTTCACTTTTTCCTCCTCTATTTTCCTTCCTCCCACTTTTTCCTCCTACCAAACACACCCTAAAATGCCATCTTACACTCCTTCTTCCATGTGTGCACAAATTAATGTTAGATTTAATGCAGGAGTATATTTAAAATTTGAATGATATAAGTTGCTCCTGGTGTATGAGACTGATATCACAAGGTGCCTAACACTTCATCGCTACGACTCGAGAGTTGTTGTTGCAAGCACAAAATTCAGCATCTGCACTTGTGCTCAACCGGTAGTATGAAACTGTTTTTGATAAGTAGAGGAACGATCTTATAAGTAGAGATCAAGGTGTCTATCATATCGGGCTCAATGTTGAACGAATTTAACCAGGTTTGCGCTGGACAAGGTCAACCCGGAGAGGAAGGCGAGACGGACCAAGAAAACCAATACCCAAATCCAGTCCAGCCCAAAACTCAAGAAAAATGAAGCAGGTTTCACCGAGGTGGGCTCGGCCGGTTGCATGTTGGCCCGTAGGAAATGGCCAAATAAAATAACTAAAATAAATGGCCTTTGGGCCTTAAAAAAAGTTTTTCATTTTAAAAATAATGTAAATAAATAAACTTTATAAATTTATCAATTTTATAAATTTAATATAATATTTTCTTTTTTGTATATTGAAATAATGAAACTACATATTTTTATTGATTTCTAAGTCTTCGATTGGGAGGTCGTCCATAGGCAAAGACTGAAAATTTAGTTCATTAATGGTGGCACATTCATCTCTTAAGTGTTTTTCTATTTTTTCGCACGATCTCAATCTTGAACGCAAACTTCCAAAATATTCGGTAGCATCATTTTTATCTGCATTATCGAACATGCACTAAAACAATATTTCGATGCTACCATGAACATCGATGTCATTAGAAGATCACGTACTAAAGAAAAAGAAAAATATAGGGTAAATTTTTTAATGTCTTTTCCACAATTCTAAAATTAGAATATGATCCAGAATTTTCATCTTCATCATAAGAGTTCAAATACAAGGACAATTCTTAAGTTGGGAGGAAATATTATTTTTGTTTCTTACTTTGTAGTATACCTTTACCATGAGATAACTTATAAATTAAACCAGAGCTACTACTACCATAAGTGGTTGTACCATGTAGGCTCGATACAACTTTTTCTTTATATAAACTAATTAGAGTATCTAAATATTATTTAATTCATATTTTTAAGCTACTTACTTCAACATTCATATTGTCATGAAAATCATCTAACAATATAAATACACCATCTAATTTGATTTTAGGATCTAAAACAGCAATTAAACAATATAAAAGAGGTATTTCATGCTAATATTTTAGAAACTTTATTTCTATTTTAGAAACGACATAATCAAAACCAAGAGCATTTCTAAATTTTAATGATAAATGAGAAAAATTAATTATTTATGTTAAAACTAAAGTAGAAGTTAGATAATAAACTCCGGATAAAATACATGTACCATTGTAAAATTCTAAAAATTTCTAATTTGAGGTAGCAACTAACCAGTAATTTTCATCTATTTGGTAATCAACACTTTGATTAACATTAATATAGTGTGTAATAATATCTCTATAGTTAATACAAGACTTCAACGTCAAATAGATAGAACTTCATCTATGTGCAGGTACATCTTTTATAAATTCGTTTGAAAAAAACTAAAGGCATTCTTGTACGATTAAATTAACAATATGACAAACACATCTTATATGAAAAAGTCGTCCTTCTATTACAAACATAAATTAATATTTTAAAATATTGATAAATTAATGAAGTACTATTACTAGCTTTATCAAAATAAATATAATTGTTTTTATTATTAATATCATATTCACGTAAAACTTGTAGACAATTCTTAAGTTGGGAGGAAATATTATTTTTGTTTCTTACTTTGTAGTATACCCTTACGATGAGATAACTTATAAATTAAACTAGAGCTACTACTACCATGAGTGGTTGTACCATGCAGTCTCGATACAACTTTTTTTATATAAACTAATTAGAGTATCTAAACATTCTTTATTTATACTTTTAAGCTACTTACCTCAACGTTCATATTGTCATGAAAATCGTCTAACAATATAAATATGTTATCTAATTTGATTTTAGGATCTAAAACTGCAACTAAAAAATATAAAAGAGGTATTTCATGCTAATAATTTAGAAATTTTATTTCTATTTTAGAAACGACATAATCAAAACCAAGAACATTTCTAAATTTTAAAAATAAATGAAAAAATCAATTATTTCTGTCAAAACTAAAGGAGAAGTTAGATAATAAACTCCGGATAAAATACATGTACCATTGTCAAAAATTCTAAAAATTCCTAATTTGAAGTAGCAAGTAACAAATAATTATCATATATTTGGTCATCAACACTTTGATTAACATTAATACAGTGTGTAGTGACATCTCAATAGTTAATACAAGACTTCAACGTCAAATAGATAGAACTCCATCTATGTGCAGGTACATCTTTTATAAATTCGCTTGATAAAAAACTAAAGGCGTTCTTATACAATTAAATTAACAATATGACAAACACATCTTATATGAAAAAGTCGGCATTCTATTACAAACAGAAATTGATATTTTAAAATATTGATCATGAAGTACTATTACTAGTATTATCAAAATAAATATAATTGTTTTTATTATTAATATCAGATTCACATAAAACTTGTAGACAATTATTAAGTTGGGAGGAAAGATTATTTTTGTTTCTTATTTTGTAGTTTATCCTTAGTCCTTACCATGAGATAACTTATAAATTAAACCAGAGCTACTACTATCACGAGTGATTGTACCATGTAGGCTCTATACAACTTTTTCTTTATATAAACTAGTTAGAGTATCTAAACATTCTTTAATTCCTATTTTTAAGCTACTTACCTCAACATTCATATTGTCATGAAAATCATCTAGCAATATAAATACGCCATCTAATTTGATTTTAGGATCTAAAACAACAATAAACAATATAAAAGAGGTATTTAATGCTAATATTTTAAAAAAATTATTTCTATTTTAGAAATGACATAATCAAAATCAAGAGCATTTCTAAATTTATAAATGAGAAAAATCAATTATTTTTGTTAAAACTAAAGGAGAAGTTAGATAATAAATTTCGTAAAATACATGTACCATTGTAAAAAAAAAAGTTTAAAAATTCTAATTTGAAGTAGCAACTAACCAATAATTCTCATCTATTTGGTAATCAACACTTTGATTAACATTAATATAGTGTGTAATAACATCTCTATAGTTAATACAAGACCTTAACGTCAAATAGATAGAACTCCATCTATGTGCAGGTACATCTTTTATAACTTTGCTTGGAAAAAAACTAAATACATTATTGTACAATTAAATTAACAATATGACAAACACATCTTATATAAAAAAGTCGTCCTTCTATTACAAACAGAAATTGATATTTTAAAATATTGATCATGAAGTACTATTAATAGCATTATCAAAAGAAACAATTTTTTTATTATTATTAATATCATATTCACGTAAAACTTGTAGACAATTCTTAAGTTGGGAGGAAAGATTATTTTTGTTTCTTACTTTGTAGTATATCCTTACCATGAGAAAAACTTATAAATTAAAATAGAGCTACTACTACCATGAGTGGTTGTACCATGTCGGCTCGATACAACTTTTTCTTTATATAAACTAATTAGAGTATCTAAACATAATTTCTATTTTTAAGCTACTTACCTCAATGTTCATATTGTCATGAAAATCGTCTAACAATATAAAATGCCATCTAATTTGGTTTTAGGATCTAAAACTGCAACTAAACAATATAAAAGAGGTATTTCATGCTAATATTTTAGAACTTTTATTTCTATTTTAGAAACAACATAATTAAAACCAAGAACATTTCTAAATCTTAAAAATAAATGAGAAAAATCAATTATTTTTATTAAAACTAAAGGAGAAGTTAGATAATAAACTCTGGATAAAATACACGTAACATTGTAAAACAATTCTAAAAATTCCTAATTTGAAGTAGCAACTAACCAATCATTCTCATCTATTTGGTAATCAATACTATGATTAACACTAACATAGTGTGTAACATCTCTATAGTTTATACAAGACTTCAGTGTCAAATAGATAGAAGTCCATCTATGTGCAGGTGCATCTTTAACAAAATTTCTAAATGTCAAACCATATTGTGCACGTAACATTTTTAACTCTTGTTGTCTACTTGGAGAAGTGCTCAAACTACCTAGACATGTTCTAATATTTTATAAATTTGTTTGAAAAAAATTAAAATTATACAATTAAATTAACAATATGACAAACACATCTTATATGAAAAAATCGTACTTCTATTACAAATAGAAATTGAGATTTTAAAACAATGATACAAGAAGTATTATTACTAGCATTATAAAAAAAAGAATTTATTTCATTATTAATACCATATTCACGTAAAACCTATAATATGGATCCACCGTTTGAAGTTCCATATGCAAATACTCTAACAATCTTAGACAAAGGATCCATTTTTGCAATCCATTGCGCATCTAACTAATGTGTCATAATACAAACAAAATAATAATTTTGTTTATTAGTCCATATATAGTTAAAAAAAAATTACTACTTTCAAAGTGGTTCTTTTTTCAAAACTTTTAACAACTTATATATGCTCTAGTATCTCTAGTAATAGATCTAGAAACTTTAGTACAACAAGAATTTAGTGTACTACGTACTTGTATAAGTCATAATATGGTTCACTCTCACAAAATATAGAAGGTTGTTAATTACAAATAATATAGACTTAATTTCAACTTGATATCCGATATCCTTAACTATCTATGTTTTTCAACTTGATACCTTAAAACTTTTTTTAAACAACTTAATACCATAACAAAAGGACAAAAATACTCATGCCCATTTTCCTCCCTCCCCCTCCCCTCCCCGAAAAGAGAATACGGGAAGCCTGATTAACGGGATTGGGTGACAACAAGGTTTTCGTTTAGGGTCCTTGTGTATTTCAATTCATCTTTTCATTTAGGCAAATGTTAAAGGCCACCCCCAAATTACTAAGGGCCACCAACTTAAATATTTTTAAAAAATTACAAGTTTGCCATTTTCAAAACACTAAGGGCCACCATCTTCTTCCTTTGTCTTCTTCCTTTGTCTTCTTCCTCTTTTCTCAATCCCCAAACCACTTCTCTCAATCCCCACCTCCATTGTTGTCCCCACCTCCACCATTGGTGTCCCCTCCTCCATTGTTGTTGTCCCCACCTCTATTGAAGTTGTCTATCTTCGGTAGTTCTCTATCTTTTTTTATATTTTATTTTAATTAGGTTATTGTGTTGACACTCAACCTTTGTTTAGAATTATGGACCAAAATATTGTTGAAGAAGAGATTGGGTCATCCAATCCCATTATGGCTCCCTAAGAACCAACGATTACGTGTGAACCAAATGTTGACAGAAGCTAAATGGGAACTCATTCTACCAAAAAAATGAGGCTACAGTGACTGCAGGCTTGGCCTGCAGTCCTAGTTTCGTTGAGGACTGCAGCCTAGGCTGCAGTCCAATTTTGACAGAAGCTAAATGGGAACTCATTCTACAAAAAAAAAGGAGGCTACAGTGACTGCAGGCCAAGCCTGCAGTCCTAGTTTCGTTGAGGACTGCAGCCTAGGCTGCAGTCCTAGTTTTGTTGCTTGAAGTCAGCAACTCAAACAATAGCTAACAAAGTGGGACTTTATACTCCGAGGGGGAGAAGAAGTGGGAAGACCTTAATAAGGCAACAGAGCTGGACCCTACACTAGTGTCACGACCCGCACCCACTGTGAGGGTACGAGAACGTAACAACGCCCAGCCTACGCCGCAGTGTCGGCGGTAGAACGCTGTCCTAGGTCAATCCTTTAACAATATAAAGGTACCTGTACAATATATACACTCCGAATGGAGGTGACATAGCAATATACAGTCTCAATCACATCTAAGGCAGAACGATAAGATAAAAGTTAGATAGATAAATACTGGAATGAAAGAATATACATCACAACAAGAGAGTCTAAGTGTCTAAAATTGTCACGCCCCAGAACCAGAATACTGGAGAGCGGGGGCAGACATAGCCAGCTACGTATAACAGAATGGAATCCACACCGCTATACGGTCACGGCTGTCTAGATATGTGAGGGTTTCACTACAATCCATCAGTCTTTTAAGGTCATAAAATAGCCAATTGTCTCAATCTCAACCAACTAATAATAATCACAAGATATCAGATCTCCAAATATACAATTGTAAGGCGTCCCAAACATTACATATCCAGATGATCATGAAGCTAGTCGTTACAAAATGTGAGGACTAGTAAGAGTTCAGTCATACATGATCAACCCCCGGGGCTTGTCAATCATGTTACAGTCCGTAGGCAGACAGTAAGTAAGTACAATCGAGCTAACACTTGCTCGTCGGCTAAACGTCTCAAAAGAATAATTTACAATATTACAGTGGGAGAAAAAAAGAAACCCACTCGATGCCCTGGTTACGCCTGGTGACCACCATCGGGCTAGAAGACAGGTAGATCCTTTGCTGCTGCTCTGGTATCTGGCTATACAAAACCAGCTGGATCAGACCCCAAGAAGAGCAAGTGCCACAAAGGAGGCCAGAAAATAAGAACCAAAGCCAGCAAATTAGCACAATAATATAATTACATAATAAGAGACAGTAATTTAAGAAAAAGCATGATGGATAATTATAAAAGACAATCTTGCATAGAATCACTAAAAGACAGAACATATGGGAAAGCATGTCAGGATGATATACGATGAGATAACCATGGGACTATTCAGATAGCTAGGTTACAACCCGTAAACCAAACAAGGACCGGGGTTGTAACCCTTCGTCTGAACGGAACTTGGTTTCTCTCACCATTTATCGGCAAGATAAATATAAGAAATCAGGTCAAGTAACAATATGGAGTGACAATCATTATAGTGACAATCTGGAGTGACAATCATTATAGTGACAATCTGGAGTGACAATCCTTCAATCATTCTGGTACAATCTTACAATCAATTAATTCTAGGCAATACTATACTGGACCAGACTCCATCCAAGCAATCACGGCCAATCATTGCCTACGGCTTTCTACATTAACTAACTAGGGTTATCACAATCCTAGTTACTAGCAAGATGCAATGAGATGCTCCACGTAGTCACAGGCCCTGCAGCTATCCAGGTTATCCACGCAATCATTATAGTGACAATCTGGAGAGTACAATGCATTATAGTGACAATAGAGTTCAATCATTTAAGTGACAATGGAGGGTGCCCCACATAACAGTGGGCTGGAAATGTGCCCTACTCGTCGGCAGGCTACAAGTCCAATCATTTGCGGTCGGGATAACGGGATCGCCTGTAACTGGGGAACATCTTTTCATGACTAGTGAATTATACTAATTATTAACCTTAGTCCAATTTAGTAGGTACTCCTGACCGTGGTACTCAGGAGTCCCATCCTAGACATGATGCGAGACTGGACAAGTGGATTTAACAAGCAAGCAAGAAAGAACCACCCACGGTGTCAAGACAGGTCAAGTTAAGTTATCAAGATAAATCATGTCAGGGTACTTGTCGGGAGTGCGCCACGACGGGCCACTATCATGTCAGGTTGGTCATGTCAGGAGTGCACCACCACGGGTCACTGTCGTGTTATGCTAGTTCCTTGTCATACCGTGCCATGTACAATAGTCATTCCAAACATATTAAGTAAAATCAAGTTCATGACAAAAGGCATAAGGATATAAAATGGGCATAAAATATCTAATAAAATATCAAAAGACAGGGTTAGAGAAGAGCCAAGCTTAAAATAATAAGACCAAAACTCCAAGGGCCAATGGGTTAAGCAAGGGGTCAGGGGAGCAGCGTCCGAAAAGTCACGCACGCTGAGAGAGCAGCGTAGGTGAAAGTCACGCACGCTACAGGGAGCAGCGGCGTGAAAGTCACGCACGCTCAAGGGAGCAGCTGCGTGAAAAGTCACGCACGCTCAAGGGAGCAGCTACGTGAAAAGTCACGCACGCTCAAGGGGAGCAGCCGCGTGAAAGTCACGCACGCTCAAGGAAGCAGCTGCGTGAAAAAGTCACGCACGCTACAGGGAAGCAGCTGCGTGAAAAGTCACGCACGCTCAAGGGAGCAGCTGCGTGAAAAGTCACCCACGCTCAAGGGAGCAGCTGCGTGAAAAGTCACGCACGCTCAAGGGGAGCAGCCGCGTGAAAGTCACGCACGCTCAAGGAAGCAGCTGCGTGAAAAGTCACGCACGCTACAGGGAAGCAGCTGCGTGAAAAGTCACGCACGCTACAGGGAAGCAACTGCGTGAAAAGTCACGCACGCTACAGGAAGCAGCTGCGTGAAAAGTCACGCACGCTACAGGGAAGCAGCTGCGTGAAAAGTCACGCACGCTACAGGGAGCAGCGTACATGAAAAGTCACGCACGCTCAAGGAAGCAGTGTACGTGAAAAGTCACGTACGCTCAAGGAAGCAGTGTACGTGAAAAGTCACGCACGCACGCACGCTCAAGAAAGCAGTGTACGTGAAAAGTCACGCACGCTCAAGGAAGCAGTGTACGTGAAAAGTCACACACGTTCAAGAGGAGACACGCTTCCAACAGGAAGCGTACTCAAGCCTGCGTACGCAGCGCTAAGAGCGTGCGTAGCTCAGGGTGCGTAGCTAAATAGCTTTGCACACTGCTCACTGTCTTCTCCAAACAGCAAGAACACCATGGTTGAACTCAAGCTTAAAAGCATCACAACTTGGCCATCCGAACTCCAAATCCGGATTTCCAAAGTCCCAACTGGAGTGAAACTGAATGCTCTTCCACAAGGAAACATCAAAACCCACAAAAATCCAACTTAAATAGATCAAACCATAAAAAATCTGAAAATAGCTAAAACCTAGATCTAGAACAATGGAGACACGAAATCACAAAAAGCCAAGAACTAATGTTGATCACCATGTCCTAATCTAGCTAATGGACCAAGAAAATAGGGTTCTCATGTAGTGGCAAGATGCACTTGCCTATGGGTGGAGAGTTGTGTGGAGGAAGGAGAAGAAGAAGAAGAAGGAAATAAATGGTGGTTATGAGGAGAGAGAAAATGTTGGTAGAGTTTTAAAGAGGGTGGGATGTGTGTGTTGAGGGTGGAGCATAGGCTATGGTGATCCATTACTCATTAAACCAAACCAAACCAACCCAAAACCAATTAAAATCGAGCCAGGACAAAACCCAAAATACGAGAAATATCGAAATTCTACAAGTCGAAAAAAATAAAAATACATGCCAAAGTCCAGATACGAGTATAAATACGAAATACAGGAAATACGAAAAATGAGGGTGATAAAAATAATATCTCAGCAAACATCCAGAATACAAGTCTCTCTACTGAATATGAAATAATATATATAATCCAGATCTCAAGACATAAATAGTAAAACCTAGACTAGGGAGCCTCAGTCGCTAAGCTAGTGGATCAGGCTGAAAATCTGGGTCACACATGTCATCTACAGCTGTCCCATAGTAGGTGTCTACGCAGGCCTCATCCTCTGTAATATTTTCAACAGGTCCAGTCAGGACAGGAGAGAGCACAAAATATCTCACGCAGTTCATATCAAGTTAGGAAATATAAAGCATGCAATAGAGTAAGGTACATGAAACGCTGAAATAAGAATATATATAAAAAACAGTAGAGATTTGATAACAGAAAATATCTATATATGATAAGTAAGAACTATAAGCCAACTGTGATTTAGAGTACAATATGGTTATGTAAACGGTCTAGGACAATGCAATGGTAACTCCATTGTACGTGGGTGTACAATAGACATATACAATAGTTATACAATATTGTACAATAGGATTTGAGTACATAACCAATTCTACTCCCCCTCCCCAATCAATACACAAGGATCCACTCCAGTTACGTTATCTTATACAATAGTGTACAATGTTATACAATAGATGTACAATATTATATAATAGATGTACAATGTTATACAATAGTTGTACAATGTTATACAATAGTGTACAATGGTCTATCCCTGGAACTCATGTGATAATGAGAGTACAATATACACAATAAGTATACAAGGATATTGGTATTCAATAAATACAATAGGTAAGTAAAACGCACATCACAATATGTATTTAGTGAATACAAGAGGATAACATCCCAAAAGAAGATCCATATAGTACCAATCCGTGATAACAATCGTGTCAGCATCAAGTACAGTAATCTAGAGCAAGAATGTAAATCCAGACAAGTATGAAACGGTCAGAGAATGTACTCGCCTGATAGCCTGAGTGTCTGAAGAGAATATACTGTCCGAGGAGTGGTGTCTGTCTCCTATAGAACAGCACAAGTCACAATATGTCTAAAATAAGAAAATACACTGCTACAATGCATCTACATGAAGTTTGGGATCAATTTAGGCTAAAGTCAACCTTTGGTCAACTCTAGTCAACCCTAACAGTCAAACTAGGTCAATTCTAGTCTAATCAAGTCTCTCTAGGACTAACCTTGTCTACCCTAGCATTCACACATACCAATCCAAGGCTATACAAGCCACACAACCACACATCATGGGCACATCATATTAGCTATTTAAGCTATCTATCATGAAATTTATATATTTATATATTATAGGTATACCTATATATACAACAATGCATATACACAACTTGTATAAGGAAAAAATTAGAGAGGGAAAGAGTGTGTGTTACAAATGTGTGTAGGCTAGTGTCATAACATGGGTTCAAGATACGTGGTGTATTGTTCAAGGCAAAGTAACATATGAACTAGTCACTATATATATACATCACATTTCATTTAGTCTAAAACCCAACTGCATATCCTATGCATCACCTACAACACACATATACAATGCACATATATATTTATATCTATATATATAAGTAGAGAGGGAATCAAGGCACATGTGTGTATTTCAGATAGTGGAAAGTGTGTTTGTGAGTGTGTGAGCCATGTGTAGGCATGTAGAGGAGAAGACAGTGTGTACAGAATTTACAATACAGTGAGTGGAATGTGTAGACATGTGTGAGTGTGAGATGTTCTCATATGTGTGTGTGCTATGAGAGCTTTTGTGTGTGAAGAGTAAACTGTTTTAGAATATGTGTGTGTGATTGCAAATAGGAGATCATATGTGTGCTATGAGAATGTAAGGATAAAAGGAAAGGTACATCAGTTTCAGTTTTCTGAACAAGGATAGAAAAAAAAACCCCAATCAATATACAAAAACCCAATTCAATGATTTCCCTAACCCCAAACTCAATTTAAATCCCATTGACAATCCCTCAAACCATCTCAAATCAACCCACATATATGAGTATATATATATGTAACTATAAACCATGTGTGTGAAAGTTTAGTGTATGACAGATTTGTGTAAAACAGTGGGGAATTATCAGGAAATAGTTCAGATTAGTGAAGAGTGTCCATGTGTGTGTGAAGGAGCTCTCAGGTTCTTGTGTGAACCACAGTTTCAGTTGTGTCTGTATGTCAACACCCTTCTCAGGTTTCTAGAGTTCAAGTGTTTGAGTGATAGTTTGCTCATGTGTGTGTGAGTTTGAGTACAATGTGTGTGAGGGAACCTGTGTACAAACTCAGGTAAGTGATTGTGAATACATAAATGAAACCCAGGTGACAGTTTGTATCTCAAATCCCAACCTAAATTTGAATCCCTTTCACTAATTGTTGAACCAAAGAGTCCCCAACACCAATACAACCCATCATTCCACAATAGTGACATGTGTGAAGAATTAACATAGCAATATTATTATTGAAAATCAGTTAACATTATCTCTACACAATCATAAGTTAAAAACTGAGTTAATATTCAATATAGTAAACAAACCTTGAACTCAGGTTCATGACCTCAAACATTCTCAGTTTTATTTGTATTGGTCTTGGGCTACATGCAATTTAACATACCTATAAGTTCTCAGGTTTAATTTCCTGAATCTATTGACAGAAAACCCAACCAAGGTGACAGTTTATATATCATTATTCAATAAACAACCCAAAAATCGATCCCAATGACCCAATGCTCAAACCAGTCATAATTTAGCATGTACACTATTCCTTAAACATGTAGGTAAGTCCAGATTAACGTTCTATCATCATTAAACAGGTAAACAACAATTCAAATTCAGAAAAAAATATTTCAGAACATCGTATCAGTGAAGTATCAGTCCCTATTGGGCATTCGAGAATTCGAACTCAATTAATCATCAAAATTACAAATAAGAGGTTGGTATTTAGTGTCACATATGTACACGTGTCCTGTGAGTCATTTTGTGTCCAAAAACTATGACACAGACGTGTCCAACACGTTGCAAATACGTAGGGTACACCCAGTGTTGCACAGTATCGTGCACGCATGCATTTGAGTGTAGGACACGACACACGACACTTCGTGTCATGTGCACACACCCACATGGTCGCCTAGGGTAGGGCTACACGTGGGATAGCCTGATACGTGTCCACGACGTGTCTACAGAGGACACAGACACGTGTTCGTGCGTGTCTGTGCACGTGTTCAGTCGCCCGCGTGCGACAGCGCGCGGCCCCGATTTCTCCGTGCACAGACCACGAGACGCTCCCAAACTTTGGGAGCTTGGTGGCAGTCATTGCCCCAAGTTTCCCCCAAAATTTTAGGACACGACGTATCCTGTGTCCAGAGAAATGGACCCCGTGATGCAGGATACGGCCTACGGGCCCGTGCTGCGTGTCCACACGAAATACACGACACACAAGGACACGAAACACTAGGACACCTTCACAAAAATTGATACACTCACCTAGATCTACAAATCCATGCAATCACTTTTCAAAAATACGAAAATTAAATCCTATGTGGCATTTCTACAAACACCTAGGTATCCTAATGGATACGTGTCCGATACGGACACAAAATGAATCCACCTTGACACGAAACCAAGTCCTACAGCTAGGGGACACCTAGGGCTTCCTATCCATGCAAAGAAAACAAAATTTATTGGAGGGAATAGGGATTTACCTATATGTTAAAATTCCAATGAAAAGCTCCAAAAGGGGGGTTTCTCCTTGTTAGCCAAAACTCTCCAAATTCATCCAAACCTGAGATTTCTCTCCATGAATAGCAGGAACACTAGAATTAGGATCTAATGCAATTTGTTTGGATTAAAAAGGAATTAAAATGAATTTACTAGGAATTTCTAAAGATAGGATTTACCTCTTTTTTCCAACTTGTGATCTTTCCTAAAAGAGGCTAGCCCTAAATGGAAGAGAGTATAAATAGAGGTGGGATTCCCAATGTGGCTATACATAGTGGATTAGGGTTAGGGTTTAGTGATGGGCTTGGGCCTCTATGGGCTAAGTTGCTAACTAATGGTTTCAAAACCATAAGTCATGGCTTATGACTAAAAGCCTCTCTATTCTAACTTAAGTTTTAAAGACTAAAACATGGGTTAACTCTAGTCTAACTAGGATTACATGACCTAACCAAGTCCAAACACAACTAGGGTTAGCTTCTAGGTTAGTCTACTAAGGCCAATGCTAGTCAAAGTCAATCTAGTCAACTATCATTCAAATAATTCCAAAATAAATTCTAAAAATTCCCATAAATCATAATAAATTCAAATAAATCCTAAAATGACCAAAATACCCTCTAGGCTAAGATGTACTAATCAAACATCCTAATCACATGGCTAGGCTCTAGGTCAACAGTCTCCAAGGTTACACTAGTCAAACACCAAAATCATAAGTCATGATTTAAATAGTTTAAAAAAATGATTAAAATTTACCAAAAATCATATTATTAATTAAATATCATAATTAAATAAATTAAAATACAAAATTTTAAAATTACCCTCATTTTAGAAAACTGGGTGTTACAAGTCTACCCACCTTAGAAAAATTTCGTCCTCGAAATTAAAATGGTAGTAGTCCTTCTAGGTCAAACACCCCACAATCAGAGTCTCAAACATACCGTCAGATAATCATATGCGTCTGTCCAAAACCATGATACTCAGAATCTCTGTCATGCCAGAGAGCAAGGCTACGATAATCACAGAGTCCTCAACTATGGTACATACCTCTAGAATTATGGTATTTAAAATTTTCGCATTGCCGCGCGCTTGGCAGCGAAAACCTTAAATTCCTACACCCGAGAAATACGTCCATAATCCGACTATATGTCCTCACTATGCCTGCTAGCATGACCCTAGAGGATTCTAAAATCTTATAATCGAGGTGACCTAGCCCATACGATTTATCTCAGAAGAAAATTAAATTATAATAAAACACCAGATCAAACTTATCAATAATGAGAAAACAGATAGGAATAGATGGAACTGAATTTCAAGATAGGTATAATGAGATAAGGTAGAAATAGAATCGAGAAGATCAGAACCTGCAAGCACCCCTCCTACTGCCTGAGCATCCTCGGTTGTCATGGCAAAAGCTCGTCCTGGTTAGCCTTTCCTGGCCTGCTGCTGATGCTGTACGAACATTTGCTGCTGAGTCTGCAATGGTGGCCCCCTCTGCTGTCCTGCCGGAGCCCTAGCTCCTGGTGCTACCTGAGCCAATGGTGTCGGGTTCTTGGAACACTCTCTACACTGATGCTCCACTGAACCGCAAAGTAAACACATACCCAGCCTCTTTCTACAGTCATCCCACCCATGGCCTTGCTTCTTGCAGAAGTTGCACACAGTGTTCCGCTGCTGCCTGGGTGCCTGTTGGTACAGCACCTGTCTCTGTCCCTGATATTGAACAGGCCCCTGCTGCTGCTGCTGCTGCTGCTGCTGAAAGTGGACCGTCGGCTGCTGATACTGCTGCTGAATCTGTATGTGAGGCCTCTTGGCCTGGCCTCCGCTGCTGCTGCCTCCAACAGGGTCTCGCCCCCTCTTGAGCCTCAGCTCAAGATCGTCCTCAGCCAATAAGGCTCCCGTCAAGATCTCCTCGAATATGGCATCCCTGTTGCCCTTGGTCAGGGACTTGACCTCCTTGACCAGACCCTTCCGGAATCTCTGGGCCTTCGCCGTCTCGCTCAAGCCCTCTACGAACCTGTCGAGGCGGTCGAACTCTCCAGCGTACTCCTCCACTGAAAGACTCCCCTGGACTAGGCTCTCGAACTTCGACTCAAAGGCTCTGAGTGCTGAATCTGGAAAGAACTTCTTCTTGAAGAAGCCCTTGAACTCCTCCCAAGTCTGTCCAGCTACCCCCACCCTGGGGTCTGACTGATACCAGGTGCGAGCAAGATCTCGCATCCGGCTAGCTGCGACCTCAATCTGGAGATCTGCTGGTATCCGGGCCAGGCGGAAGATCTCCTCTATATGCTCGATCCACTCATCGGTATATAGAATCCCCTTTGTCCCCAGAAAGTCTCTGGGGCTCATCTTCTGAAACTGCTCTATCCTCGGTGTCTTCGGCTGTTGAACCACTGGTCGGGCTGCAACTGTCGTAAGGGCCAACTCCATGCCCCTGTCCTGTCGGGCCTACTGCCGGTCCATGAACTGCTGGAAATATGTAAACATCTGTGTCGCATCCACGTGTCCTATAGGCGGCGGCTGCTGGAAAGGCACCTCTGGGATGACTGGGTCCTGTCCCCGAACTGGTGGAGGTATACCCTCTGCTGCTGGTGGAGGGGCTCCTCCGAACGCAGCTGAAACGCCTACCCCAGCTGGCATGAATGGGGCTGTGGTACCAGGGACTGGCTGCTGGATATGAGAGGTGGCAGACCTCTCATCGACGTCCCCCTAGCCTTGGCGATGTGATCTCGTCTCAACCATCCTGGAGACAGATCAAGAAACAATTGCTGAGAATGAGTCGAAAAGCAAGGGAGGACAGTTATATTCAAGGAAAAATGATATCAGCAAGAACTGAGATGGTATGAATTAGATAAGAGTTTTTTCTAATGTGATTGAGTACCTTCAAAAATATCCTAATCCTACTGCAGGCTGTAGTGATACTCTAGTTCGAATACCACTACATAAACTCGATCTGCATGGGCCACCACTAAAAACGTGTAACGACCCGCACCTACTGTGAGGGTACGAGAACGTAATAATGCCCAGCCTACGCCGCAGTGTCGGCGGTAGAACGCTGTCCTGGGTCAATCCTCTAACAATATAAAGGTACCTGTACAGTATATACACTCCGAATGGAGGTGACATAGCAATATACAGTCTCAATCACATCTAAGGCAGAACGATAAGATAAAAGATAGATAGATAAATACTGGAATGAAAGAATATACATCAAAACAAGAGAGTCTAAGTGTCTAAAATAATATCTCAGCAAACATCCAGAATACAAGTCTCTCTACTGAATATGAAATAATATATACAATCCAGATCTCAAAGACATAAATAGTAAAACCTAGACTAGGGAGCCTCAGTCGCTAAGCTAGTGGATCAGGCTAAAAATCTGGGTCACACATGTCATCTACAGCTGTCCCATAGTAGGTGTCTACGCAGGCCTCATCCTCTGTAATATTTTCAACAGGTCCAGTCAGGACAGGAGCGAGCACAAAACATCTCACACAGTTCATATCAAGTTAGGAAATATAAAGCATGCAATAGAGTAAGGTACATGAAACGTTGAAAGAAGAATGTATATGAAAAACAGTAGAGATTTGATAACAGGAAATATCTATATATGATAAGTAAGAACTATAAGCCAACTGTGATTTAGAGTACAATATGGTTATGTAAACGGTCTAGGACAATACAATGGTAACTCCATTGTACGTGGATGTACAATAGATATATACAATAGTAATAGGATTTGAGTACATAACCAATTCTACTTTCCCTCCCCAATCAATACACAAGGATCCACTGCAGTTACGTTATCTTATACAATAGTGTACAATGTTATACAATGGATGTACAATATTATACAATAGATGTATAATGTTATACAATAGTTGTACAATGTTATACAATAGTGTACAATAGTCTATCCCTGGAACTCATGTGATAATGAGAGTACAATATGCACAATGAGTATACAAGGATATGGGTATTCAATAAATACAATATGTAAGTAAAACGCACATCACAATATGTATTTAGTGAATACAAGGGGATAACATCCCAAAAGAAGATCCATATAGTACCAATCCGTGATAACAATCGTGTCAGCATCAAGTACAGTAATCTAGAGCAAGAATGTAAATCCAGACAAGTATGAAACGGTCAGAGAATGTACTCGCCTGATAGCCTGAGTGTCTGAAGAGAATATACTGTCCGAGGAGTGGTGTCTGTCTCCTATAGAACAGCACAAGTCACAATATGTCTAAAATAAGGAAATAGACTGCTATAATGCATCTACATGAAGTTTGGGATCAATCTAGGCTAAAGTCAACCTTTGGTCAACTCTAGTCAACCCTAACAGTCAAACTAGGTCAATTCTAGTCTAATCAAGTCTCTCTAGGCCTAACCTTGTCTACCCTAGCATTCACACATACCAATCCAAGGCTATACAAGCCACACAACCACACATCATGGGCACATCATATTAGCTATTTAAGCTATCTATCATAAAATTTATATATTTATATATTATAGGTATACCTATATATACAACAATGCATATACACAACTTGTATAAGGAAAAAATTAGAGAGGGAAAGAGTGTGTGTTACAAATGTGTGTAGGCTAGTGTCATAACATGGGTTCAAGATACGTGGTGTATTGTTCAAGGCAAAGTAACATATGAACTAGTCACTATATATATACATCACATTTCATTTAGTCTAAAACCCAACTGCATATCCTATGCATCACCTACAACACACATATACAATGCACATATATATTTATATCTATATATATAAGTAGAGAGGGAATCAAGGCACATGTGTGTATTTCAGATAGTGGAAAGTGTGTTTGTGAGTGTGTGAGCCATGTGTAGGCATGTAGAGGAGAAGACAGTGTGTACAGAATTTACAATACAGTGAGTGGAATGTGTAGACATGTGTGAGTGTGAGATGTTCTCATATGTGTGTGTGCTATGAGAGCTTTTGTGTGTGAAGAGTAAACTGTTTTAGAATATGTGTGTGTGATTGCAATTAGGAGATCATATGTATGCTATGAGAATGTAAGGATAAAAGGAAAGGTACATCAGTTTCAGTTTTCTGAACAAGGATAGAAAAAAAACCCCAATCAATATACAAAAACCCAATTCAATGATTTTCCTAACCCCAAACTCAATTTAAATCCCATTGACAGTCCCTCAAACCATCTCAAATCAGCCCACATATATGAGTATATATATATGTAACTATAAACCATGTGTGTGAAAGTTTAGTGTATGACAGATTTGTGTAAAACAGTGGGGAATTATCAGGAAATAGTTCAGATTAGTGAAGAGTGTCCATGTGTGTGTGAAGGAGCTCTCAGGTTCTTGTGTGAACCACAGTTTCAGTTGTGTCTGTATGTCAACACCCTTCTCAGGTTTCTAGAGTTCAAGTGTTTGAGTGATAGTTTGCTCATGTGTGTGTGAGTTTGAGTACAATGTGTGTGAGGGAACCTGTGTACAAACTCAGGTAAGTAATTGTGAATACATAAATGAAACCCAGGTGACAGTTTGCATCTCAAATCCCAACCTAAATTTGAATCCCTTTCACTAATTGTTGAACCAAAGAGTCCCCAACACCAATACAACCCATCATTCCACAATAGTGACATGTGTGAAGAATTAACATAGCAATATTATCATTGAAAATCAGTTAACATTATCTCTACACAATCATAAGTTAAAAACTGAGTTAATATTCAATATAGTAAACAAACCTTGAACTCAGGTTCATGACCTCAAACATTCTCAGTTTTATTTGTATTGGTCTTGGGCTACATGCAATTTAACATACCTATAAGTTCTCAGGTTTAGTTTCCTGAATCTATTGACAGGAAACCCAACCAAGGTGACAGTTTATATATCATTATTCAATAAACAACCCAAAAACCGATCCTAACGACCCAATGCTCAAACCAGTCATAATTTAGCATGTACACTATTCCTTAAACATGTAGGTAAGTCCAGATTAACGCTCTATCATCATTAAACAGGTAAACAACAATTCAAATTTAGAAAAAAACATTTCAGAACATCGTATCAGTGAAGTATCATTCCCTATTGGGCATTCGAGAATTCGAACTCAATTAATCATCAAAATTACAAATAAGAGGTTGGTATTTAGTGTCACATATGTACACGTGTCCTGTGAGTCGTTTCGTGTCCAAAAACTATGACACAGACGTGTCCAACACGTTGCAAACACGTGGGGTGCACCCAGTGTTGCACAGTGTCGTGCACGCATGCACTCGAGTGTAGGACACGACACACGACATTTCGTGTCACGTGCACACACCCACGTGGTCGCCTAGGGTAGGGCTACACGTGGGATAGCCTGATACGTGTCCATGACGTGTCTACAGAGGACACGGACACGTGTTCGTGCGTGTCTGTGCACGTGTTCAGTCGCCCACGCGCGACAGCGCACGGCCAGTGCGGCCCCGTTTTCTTCGCGCACAGACCCCGAGATGCTACCAAACTTTGGGAGCTTGGTGGTAGTCATTGCCCCAAGTTTCCTCCAAAATTTTAGGACACGACGTGTCCTGTGTTCAGAGAAATGGACCCCGTGATGCAGGACACGGCCTACCGGCCCGTGCTGCGTGTCCACACGAAATACACGACACACAAGGACACGAAACACTAGGACACCTTCACAAAAATTGATACACTCACCTAGATCTACAAATCCATGCAATCACTTTTCAAAAATACGAAAATTAAATTCTATGTGGCATTTCTACAAACACCTAGGTATCCTAATGGATACGTGTCCGATACGGACACGAAATGAATCCACCTTGACACGAAACCAAGTCCTACAGCTAGGGGACACCTAGGGCTTCCTATCCATGCAAAGAAAACAAAATTTGGTGGAGGGAATAGGGATTTACCTATATGTTGATATTCCAATGAAAAGCTCCAAAAGGGGGGTTTCTCCTTGTTAGCCAAAACTCTCCAAATTTATCCAAACCTGAGATTTCTCTCCATGAACAGTAGGAACACTAGAATTAGGATCTAATGCAATTTGTTTGGATTAAAAAGGAATTAAAATGGATTTACTAAGAATTTCTAAAGATGGGATTTACCTCTTTTTTCTAACTTGTGATCTTTCCTAAAAGAGGCTAGTCCTAAATGGACGAGAGTATAAATAGAGGTGGGATTCCCAATGTGGCTGTACATAGTGGGTTAGGGTTAGGGTTTAGTGATGGGCTTGGGCCTCTATGGGCTAAGTTGCTAACTAATGGTTTCAAAACCATAAGTCATGGCTTATGACTAAAAGCCTCTCTATTCTAACTTAAGTTTTAAAGACTAAAACATGGGTTAACTCTAGTCTAACTAGGGTTACATGACCTAACCAAGTCCAAACACAACTAGGGTTAGCTTCTAGGTTAGTCTACTAAGGCCAATGCTAGTCAAAGTCAACCTAGTCAACTATCATTCAAATAATTCCAAAATAAATTCTAAAAATTCCCATAAATAATAATAAATTCAAATAAATCCTAAAATGACCAAAATACCCTCTAGGCTAAGATATACTAATCAAACATCCTAATCACATGGCTAGGCTCTAGGTCAACAGTCTCCAAGGTTACACTAGTCAAACACCAAAATCATAAGTCATGATTTAAATAGTTTAAAAAAATGATTAAAATTTACCAAAAATTATATTATTAATTAAATATCATAATTAAATAAATTAAAATACAAAATTTTAAAATTACCCTCATTTTAGAAAACTGGGTGTTACAACTAATCTATCCTTACATGCATCGAGCTACATCATTAATGAGGAAGCAAGACGCTAAGCTTGCTCTACGTGAGATCAATCACATATTGGGTTTCAAACTGACCTTGGAATACTTAGAACTGTGGTTTTGTTTCTATTTGGCACTTGAAGACTACAAAGCTGCACTATGCGACGTTCAAGCAATACTTACACTTTCGCCAAGCCCACAGTCCTAGTTTTGTTGCTTGAAGTCAGCAACTCAAACAATAGCTAACAAAGGGGGTATATGCATGTAATGAAATATCAACACAATGATAAATATCTAAGATCAATAAACATAAGGATATATGTGCTAGGAACCCTAAATGGGGACTCATTCTACCAAAAACAAGAAGGCTACAGTGACTGCAGGCTTTGCCTGCAGTCCTATGTGCATTGAGGACTGCAGGCTAGGCTGCAGTCCTAGTTGTCGATGCAGGCACAACCTAAAAATGGTCATCAAATGCTTATAAATCTGTAAGTATAGCTTTTTTGACCACGGGCGTGGCTCTCTAGGCACCACCAGATCACCTAAACCATCACACCTTCATAAAAAAAGGTAAAACAAGGCAACACTATCGAGCAGAAATGTTAATCTTCAAGAGGACCATAAACTAGCTACTATCAACAGAGGGTTTTCTTTTGCTTCGTGAAGCTTTAACAATGGCAGTGCAAGTTCAATGATAATTCAGTTCATAGAGGAGGGGACTTCATGGAGGAGGAGGACTTCGTGGAGGAGGAGGAGGGGAGTGGAGGAGGGGACTTCGTGGAGGAGGGGGAGGGGACTTCGTGGAGGAGGGGGGAAGGGGGGGCTATCGGAGGGGGAGGAGACTTCGAGGAGGTGGGGGGAAGGGGGGGCTGTCGGAGGGGGAATGAACATGAGGGGGAAAAGGGGGGGGGGGCTGTTGGGTTTTGTTTTGTTTTGTTGTTTTTTTTTGGTAGCCCTTAGTAAAATGATTCATTTTAGGTTGCCTTTAGTAAAAATATAAGTGTATGATGGTTGCCCTTAGTAGGTTGGTGGCCCTTAGTAATTTAGGGGTGGCCTTTAACATTTGCCTTCATTTATGGGGTTCATCCTTGTGAATCATTTGTCTGGTCTGGTTTTGCTCCCAAAATATCAATTCAAATGTGCCTCCTTGTTCCTCGGCTCATTTTTTGTTGACATTTGGTTGATAATTAGATCCTATTTGGTTCACTGTAATGTAATCATAATCACAATGTAATCAAATAATTTTTTTTATTTTATTTGATTACATTGCGATTATAATTACATTATAGTGTACCAAATGATGTCTTAATTTATGAAGAATTAAATTCTTATTTTTTTGTATAGACAGGACCAGGATGGCGCTCCTTGTTAATTACATCTTGCTGCAAGTTTGTACATCAAATATTGTTGGTGCAAAACTGATAAAAAAGTGAGTTCACCACATAATGGGGACAAGGAAAATAGAGGTATTGTGTACCCAAATTTTGGAAGATCAATTGTATTCTGCTTCATTTTGTAGACTAAGTACCACTTTATTTACTATGCACAAAAAAATTGTCAGCTTGGCCAAGACATAGGATTAAGGAGTCCATTTTTGTTCACCCACCAAAACTAGGGTGTATGTTCATCCTCTAATTAAAGATTGCCACATGTCATTTTTTATCTAACATAAAATCACTTTGGAATTAGAGCATCTCCAACCCTATTGTCTTGTTAAGTGTTGTGAGTCTTAGGTGGCTCCTATGTGGCATGAGCCACAAGACAATGTCTTGTTTATGTGGCAAAATTATATCTCAAAAGACAATGAGATAGAAAAACTCTCTCCAATGCAAAAGTATTGAGAAGACAATAAAAAATATTTTTTCCAACTTCCAAGGCAACTTTTAAGACAGCTACTCATCTTCTTTCTTTTTTCTAATATTTTTTATTCATAATTGATGACATGGAAGAGAAGACATTGTCAAGTGCATTGTCTAGAACAAGACAATCAACTTCACATTGTCTTCTTTAATTTTTGCCACATAAGCTTCACAATTGACTTGACAATTGCATTGGAGATGAACTTTTGAATAAAATTTTGTCATTCCTATGTGGCATTAACTTTTTTCCAAAGTCACAATAGGGTTGGAGATGCTCTTAGTTTTGTAAACATCCAAAGTAGTTTTCACACTTAGTTTGACACGTGGCAATCTTTAATTGGAGGGTGAACAAACACCCTAGTTTTGATGGGTGAACAAAAATGGACTCTAGGATTAAGTAGCTTAATGTCTTTGCCATCTTTCTTCAACAACTACTTCATATTCTACGCTTATATTTTAATTGTGATACTATGTATGTGGGGGGGGGGGGGGGGGGGGGGGGGGGGGGGGGGGGGACAATATGACGTTTCTAAGTGAATAGAGCAAGATTTGCAGTATCAAAATCGATATTGGACCCTTCTTATGAGTATCGGGATAAGAGGTATCAGAAGTATATAATACTCATCCATTGATGATTTTTTTTTTTTGTGGTGGCTAAGGTCTTTATTGAAAACACAAAAAATAAAAGCAGGAGTAGGGAGATATCCCTTGCTCCTACAGGTGGGAGGGAGTAAATCCTTTGTCACGGTGCCTACAGACCTAGGCTACAACATAAAGACACACGGCACCCCAAAGCCTATATGCTACGTAGGTCTATCTTGGATGGCCTTTCCTTTGTTTATAGATTTTTTCACAAAACGACCATTGTTGGAACGTAAATAGCGTGGCCCCGCCTCCACCGGTTTATCTACGAATTTTGAGGTGAAGTATTCCTCTACGTCTGACTGATCAATTCCTTGTTTGTCTTGTTCTGCATCGATAGCATTCTCTACCTTCAACATTCTAGTCGACAAAGTTTGCCTAAAATTAGGTTGTTTAGCAAGGTTTTAAATGAAGGCAAACTCCATGACGGCCTTCTCCTGAGAGCGATCAACTGCAATCTGGTCAAAGTAATCCCGTAAAAAATGTGGTGTACCCCTAATCGCTGCTAAGACTGCCGAGTGGTTGGCTGCTCTAGAGGAAGGGGGGGACTCTTGCTGTCGAGGAGTCAAATGGGAAGAGTTGCCATGGGCTTCTTCGTCTTCTGCTTCTTCTACCTCTTCTTCTTCTGCTGCTTCTGCTTCGAGGAGGGGGTCTGCATCAGAGACCGATGCAGGATCTATCTTCCGTTCAGGAGATCATATCGCTTCCCGGGGGCTACCCTCTGGAGAAGGCGGATCCTCCTCCACTAGAGCTCGGTGTTTGTTGGAGACAGAGGTTGAGCCATTGCTGGTCGGACTGTCCATGCTTAGTAAAAATCGAATGTGGTTGTTTGGAGCTACTCCAATAACATGTGGCCTGGCTTGGATAGTAGCAGTACCCTCTCCAACTTAAGCATGATACGTTGGTTTCAACAAGTCAGTGAGCTGGACTGTCTCGGTGTTCTTGGGAAGCGTCCGAATTGGCGGCTTCTTCATCTTGAGCTCTGGATGTGCATTGTGGCAGCCCGTGATATCATGGCCCTGGAGTAGACAGTGGGCACAATATCGAGTGTTGGAATCATAAATAATGGGTTGAGAGTAGATACCCTGATCTCCGATTCTGATTTTCAAACAGGACGGTCGCGGTTTTGATAGGTCCATCTCCATGCAAACTTTTGCGTAGTTAGCTTTTGAGAATCCGCGGATTTCTTACGCCATACGCAAGAACTTGCCAAACAAGTTGGCCATGTGACGAATTGCAGATAGAATGAAGCTCAACAAGTGAGGGTTGGGGAGTCTTACCCAAACAACGGCGATGGCTGATTCCTGTTTTGGGTTAAAGTTTGCCGACCATTTCAGAAGACGAAAATCCACCAAGTCGATCTTACGCTCCATTGATGATTTGTTTGTTTATAATAAGTAAGTTTTATTTATTTACATACTTTTATAATCTTACTTTTTTTTACATCTGATTTATTTCGTTCATTTTTTTTTTTTTTTGGGAATCAACCAGAAAAAGGATATCCAAGGTCATTACTGGTCGGTACCAAATCGGAACTATGGAATAGAGAAGCCTTTTTTTTTAAGTGATCAGAGTGTGCCGATTCTAGCTGCCGAGCTCGTGTCACCGATCTACAGACAGTTGCGGTCGCACTAGCAGCAAGTTGTCGCACTGGTTCAGATGTCAGGAAAATTGGCGAGAGCTACATTTCTCAGACATTCACTATCTATAGAGCAAAGGTCATGAAATTTGATATATAATAAATATCGAATATATCCAGTCAAATCCCAATTCCCCCAAAGGTCATGAAATTTCACTATCTATAGAGCAAAGTTCCCTAAATTTTTTGCCATCTGCCACTATTTGTATAGTAGTTTAAACCCAGTTTTTTTGAGTTTAAACATAAAATTTTACATAAATAGTATTTGGATGCTTAACACTCAAATGTACTTTTAAACATTTATTTCTCACCAATTTGTTTAAACTTAGCTTTGGAAAAGTAAAAAATCTCTTTACTCGAACATTTTAAACATTTTTTGACAAATATCTCGTAAATTTGGACATTTTTTTGTCGTACAACTATAAATGTTTCTTAAAACTAATTTTTAAAATCTCTCTTCGTCACAACTACAAAGATCGTACAAAGTTTTATATCAAAAATAATTTTTTAAAAATATTTTACCAAACCGAATCAACACTTTTGTCTCTTAAAAACATTTTTTAGATATAAATAACCACACATATTTAAATTTGTAAAACTATAAACAACTTTATAATTGTTTTTTTAAAATTTATTTTAAAATCAATTTTTTTTAAAAAAACCTATCCAAAGTCAAGAAAGTTTTTTACCCTTACATTTATTTTTGAGCTATATCCCATAATAGTATATCAAAGAACTTTCAGCATTTCTTATATCAATAAATTACCATAGTGATATGCCTTATTCACACATCAGAAAATTTACTGTAGCGATAAAAAATTTCATTAAATTGGCCGTAGGATAAACTGTTTGCTAAATTTAGAATTGACGATAGAAATCGACAGAGTGTTTGGCGGAAAACGAGCTAAGCTCAATTTCCGCCAAACCTAATGGTGGAGATTTCGTGGGAATTAAATTTAATTCCATGGGAGTTCAAATTCCGCCAAAGGCTATGTGGGAAATTGGAAGGAGCTTAAATTCCGCCACAAGGTATGTAGGAAATTGGACAATGTCCAATTTCCGCCGGACCCTATGTTGGAAATTCGACGGGTCCGGTTCGGTTCACTTGGAGTTGCCGGTTGGCTTGGGGGTTGGGGTTGGTGGATTGGGGGGTTGGGGTTTAATACAGAATTGAATGAAGTGGTTGGGGGGGGAGGGGTTGGCTGTTGAAGGTTGGGGGTTGGGAGCTCTTAAGAGCTCTTTTATATAAGAAGAGGAGTGAAGTAGTGAAGAGGGTGAAGTAGAAGGAGTAGTGAAGAGGGTGAAGTAGAAGGAGTAGTGAAGAACGAAGAAGCAGAAGGAGGAAAAGGTTAGTAATTTAGTAATTATATTTATTTAGTTAGTTGTTCATATTAGTTAGTATTATTCATGTTTTATTCTAATTTTTTTAGTTAGTTGCTAATTATATTTATTAGCATTATTTGTTAGTAATCCTAACCATAATATAACCATAATCCTAACCATAATCATGACCATAACCATAACCATAACCCTAATCCTAATCCTAACCCTAATTACAACCCCAACCCTAACACTAGTACCCTAACGTTAGTACTAATACTAATCCTAATCCTAACCCTAACCATAATCATAACCCTCACCATAATTTGTACCCTAACATTAGTACCATCCATTTACATATGGATCGTCAAAACGATGGTCGTATTCCTGGAGGGTCCACTACAGACTTGATTATTCAGCAGCGCGCGTCGCACATATCTAATCTAATATTTACTGGAGAGGTATATTAAAATTTAATTGTGTTAGTAATTATAATTTATATTTTGTTATATGTTTAGTAATAACGTAGTTTATATATTTTATATAGCTATGTGATTATGACATGAAAGTGCGATCTCAAGAGCATGTCATATGGCGTTATGAGAGCAACCTTGGGTATTGGAAGTTGACCAGCGACCAAGAGGCCCTGTTGCATGTATTTGGTTTTCAATACATTGACCAAATACGTTTCTACGTCACGACAGAGACTTGATCCTCAGTCTAGTTGAGCGTTGGTGGCCTGGACGAAATACCTTCCAGCTACCATTTGGTGAGATGACTATTGTCTTGGCAGATGTGGCAAATATTTTAGGACTACCTATTACGGGTGAACCTATAATATTTGATGAGTCATTCTCCCCTGAGACTGTGATCATGGAGTACCTAGGTGTCGAGGCACCAAAATTATACGGCAAAAGCTTAGTGACGTATTCATGGCTCCGTCATAATTTTATGCACCTAGATCGTATTGGTGACGAAGAGATCTCAATTGATGAAGATCGGGTAAGTATAACATTTAATATTAGTGTTATTATTGTATAATAGATAACAATTTAGTTTAACGACTTTAACTTTTTGCATAATCTGTTCAGGTCATTGCTTGCACCAGAGCTTATCTAGTAGCCCTAATTAGTGCAATTATGTTTTCCGACTCATCAGACAAGGTAAATTTACGTTTTCTGCCATTTTTGAAAGATTTGACAGAACCTACGGTTCATGCCTGGGGAGCATCAGTGTTGGCATATCTATATAGTGCTATGTCAGATTTTGTGCGTACCCAGTCATTGGAAAAAATGATGAAAAATTTAAATGGATGCATGACATTGATTCAGGTACGATATTTTCAGTGTTGGCATATCTATATAGTGCTATGTCAGATTTGGTACTTACATGCCTTAATCTATAATTTGTATACTTATATCAATATTGTTTAGGTTTGGTCCTATGAGCATTTTTCTATCGGTAGGCCAGTCTCCCGTATCAGTATCGACTCACATGTCTTTCCAGTAGCCTTACGGTGGACTACAGATGCAATAGATCAAGTACATTGCATCTACTCAGCTGCTCCCATATATCGGGGTCAGTTTGATTCATCACAGATTTCGGAGGTAAAATTTATTCACTGTTCTACATTTATTATGTTTATTATATTTTTTTTATCTTATACATATTTGCCATAAAATAGGTTCAATTTGCACCATATGAGCTTCATCCTTATTCTTCTGAGATACAAAGAACAGCGTGTGAATTTAGTCTCCATAGATATTACATAATATAGCATGGAGACATCATGTATCATCCAGCTGATCGGGTTATGCGACAATTCTATTTCAAACAACATATACCCGACGACCCGCCATGCTACAATCGTGGTAGAGGCAGTGCAACTGTAAGAGCACGCAAATTGATTCCTGCTTGGAATTGTAGACTTGAGACACATGACGTCACACAGTTGTCTCAGAGGATAGTGTCTATGGATGATCGTAAGTTATTTCAGAAGTAAACAATAATTTTTGCAAAAGTTATACAATATTATATGCTGACATTTGTTTAAATGGTGTAGTATTAGGTGATATTGCATATAGATCTTGGTGGGGAGATCCAATGATAAGTAACAGATGCTATATATATGACGAGCCTCGATTCCAACATAGAGCTATAGATGATTCCAGTCTGCGTGAATTTTATCAACATATAATGAGAACAGATGTATGTAATCTGTTATTTTTAATCAATATTTGTTATTTCGTATTATTAATTGATTGGAAAAATCTTATTATTTCAGGTTCCAGCTTTGGAGCAAGCATATGAAAACCCAAATCCTGATATATTGAGGACGACGGTAAGAAACTTTTTGGACTATGTAAAAGCAGATCCGGCTCCTCCGAACCCTCCTTTACATATTCCTCTAGATTATCCTGCTGGTTTTATTAGTCAAAGACAGGCACGTCCCTATAAGTTTAGGCCTCTTGTCACCCAACCGTATGTGCCCGATAGCCCGTCGCAGCAAGCTGACGTGATCCATGATAGCCCACCTCAACAAGCTGGCCAGGGAACTTCCGAGTGGGCTGGCCAGGGGACTTCTCAGTGGACTGGAGAGGGGAGTGCTCAGTGGGCCGGCCAGGAGACTTCCCAGTGGGCTGGCCAGGGGACTTCCGAGTGGGCTGGCCAGGGGACTTCTCAGTAGACTAGAGAGGGGAGTGCTCAGTGGTCCGGCCAGTGGACTTCTCAGTGGGCAGGCCAGGGGACTTCCCAGAGGGCTGGAGAGGGGAGTTCTCAGTGGGCTGGAGTAACAGACTGGTTTGAAGGATATAGGTTGGATGGCAATTATTATACACGGTTACTAATGACTCCATCAGCACTGGCACCTACACAACATATGGATACTCAAGAAGAAGGCGGTGATGCGCCCCCGGAGAATACTATGCGAAGGAGAGCCCGACTCAATCTTAGAGAAGTTGACCGTCCAGACTATTGGGAACTAGACAGACAGGGAAGATATATAGTATCTTCATTAAACTTTCTTTTGTACTAGTGTATTAGAAATACAATTTTATATAAAAGTCAACTTTCTTTCACTAAACTTTCTTTCACTACAACTTTATTTTATAATATATCACAATGTTTTCATTCTCTTGGTTGATTTGTACATCTTCTTCTATTGTGTCCTAAACCATTACAATTACTGCAATGAAGATCTCTTGAAGATTGATCCTTCGCCATAATACGGTTCTTCTTTGGTCTTCCCGCTTTGCGTCGTACATCCGGTACTCCAATATGTGACCTCTCACCAATGCATTTTGAAGGTTTTAAGGGACTGGAATTGGTTCCAGGTGCGGCTCATAGACATTTATTAGTGCTTCTTTAGAAAATATAGCTGGATAAAACCTTTCAATGCTAATATTGCAAGAATTAGCAGCACAACATGCATGTATACATGGAAGACAAGTATGATACCACTTTAAACATGAACAATGGTTCTCATTTAAGCGAACAACATATGTTCGATTTGTTTTACGATCTAATATTTCATACAAATAACCAACTATGCGTAACATTTCAAGCTGATGGTTTTCTTTTGTGACACGAGCCAAAGTTTTTAACATCCTCGGACAATAATTGGTTTCAAGATTTTCAGCTTTTTGTCAGTTCTTGTCCTGAAGTGTTATAATTTTGGCTCGAATACCATCAAGTAGAGTTGTTATTGGTTTATCACGTAGATTTTTAATCCAGTTATTGAAACATTCAGCAAGATTTGGCGTGTTAATGTCTAATCTAGGACAAGGAGAATAAGCTGTAATCTAGTGTAAGAAAGCATGAGTTTCATCATTTACTCCAATGAGCCAATTGTAAACATCTATATTTTCAGCTTTAATTATTTCCAAGCAATTGTTCGCATCTGTTTCATTATAACATATTGCAAGATAGTCCAAACTACGTTGAAAATGTTTTAATCTACATATTGATTTCAAATTTTGTTTAAAATATTGAATACAAAAAAAATGAGACGAATCTGAAAAAACAGCATGTACGGCATTTATCAATCCTTTTTGTTTATCTGATATAAAAGAAATTGTATTCCATGCATCAAAATACCTTTCAAAAGATGTTCTCAAACCGTTTAAAAACCAAGCCCAAGAATCATTGTTTTCACTCTCAGCAACTGTCATGCCCCAGAACCAGAATACTGGAGAGCGGGGGCAAACATAGCCAGCTACGTATAACGGAATAGAATCCACACCGCTATACGGTCACGGCTGTCTAGATATGTGAGGGTTTCACTACAATCCATCAGTCTCTTAAGGTCATAAAATAGCCTATTGTCTCAATCTCAGCCAACTAATAATAGTTACAAGATGTTAGATCACCAAATATACAATTGTAAGGCGTCTCAAATATTACATATCCAGATGATCATGAAGCTAGTCGTTACAAAATGTGAGGACTAGCAAGAGTTCAGTCATACATGATCAATCCCCGGGGCTTGTCAATCATGTTACAGCCCGTAGGCAGACAGTAAGTAAGTACAATCGAGCTAACACTTGCTCGTCGGCTAAACGCCTCAAAAGAATAATTTACAATATTACAGTAGGAGAACAAAAGAAACCCACTCGATGCCCTGGTTACGCCTGGTGACCACCATCGGGCTGGAAGACAGGTAGATCCTTTGCTGCTGCTCCGGTATCTGGCCATACAAAACCAGCTGGGTCAGACCCCAGGAAGAGCAAGTGCCACAAAGGAGGCCACAAAATAAGAACCAAAGCCAGCAAATTAGCATAATAATATAATTACATAATAAGAGACAGTAATTTAAGAAAAGCATGATGGGTAATTATAAAAGATAATCTTGTATAGAATCACTAAAAGACAGGACATATGGAAAAGCATGACAGGATGATATACGATGAGATAACCATGGGACTATTCAGATAGCTAGGTTACAACCCGTAAACCAAACAAGGACCGGGGTTGTAACCCTTCGTCTGAACGGAACTTGGTTTCTCTCACCATTTATCGGCAAGATAAATATAAGAAATCAGGTCAAGTAACAATCTGGAGTGACAATCATTATAGTGACAATCTGGAGTGACAATCCTTATAGTGACAATCTAGAGTGACAATCCTTCAATCATTCTGGTACAATCTTACAATCAATCAATTCTAGACAATACTATACTGGACCAGACTCCATCCAAGCAATCACGGCCAATCATTGCCTACGGCTTTCTACATTAACTAACTAGGATTATTACAATCCTAGTTACTAGCAAGATGCAATGAGATGCTCCAAGTAGTCACAGGCCCTGCAGCTATCCAGGTTATCCAGGCAATCATTATAGTGACAATCTAGAGAGTACAATGCCTTATAGTGACAATAGAGTTCAATCATTAAGTGACAATGGTGGGTGCCCCACATAACAGTGGGCTGGAAATGTGCCCTACTCGTCGGCAGGCTACAAGTCCAATCATTTGCGGCCGGGATTGTCACGACCCGTACCCTAGAATTAGGGCACGAGAACGTAGCAATGCCCAGCCTACGCCGCAGTGTCGATGGTAGAACGCTGTCCTAGGTCTCAATGCATCTAATAGTATAAGACTAACAGTTTATACTTCCCGAATAGGGGTGACATAGCAGATACATACTCAATCACATCTAGGGTAGAGCATAAAGGAAGATAGATAAAACATGAAATCCAAAAGAGGTACAACAGAGAGAAATCTAAGTGTCTAAGATACAAACTCAGAATACATCTCAAAACTCAAATACAGTAATCCATAAAATAATACAACTCCAGACAACTAAGAATAGCTAACTAAACAACCTCTAATGGTATCCTCTAGGCTAGCAGGCAATCCCAAGCATCTGTAAAATTTGTCAACGTATCCTGTCAGGAAAATGAGCAAGTACAAACACCAACAGCAGTTCCATATGAATTGAGAAATACTATAAGAGACAGTAATAATGAGATACAAGACGAAGAATATAGGCGACTTGGGAACCGTTTGAAAGTCGAGTTACAACCCTTAAACCAAACAAGGACCGGGGTTGTAACCCTTCTTTCAAACAGAACTTAGTCCCAAAATCATGATACAGTATAAAAGACAGATAGAGCATATAAGAATGAATCGTAGCATGGTGAAAGTACAGTAAGTAAAGCTGAAACAGGAATGTAAGACATGACAACAATAAATAAAAAGTGATTTGAATTATTAGAGCGATATGTGATCGGCTAAAGGGAGAGCATGGCCAAGTTATCCACTTGGCACGGCAATCCGCGGTGAACTCAACGGAGAATCATGCCGTCCAACCTGGATAACCGGGAGTGAGGTATCTGCGACACCCTACGTGGGGTGAGGGTGACGCTAGCAATGTATAGTTACAATAAGGCTTGATCACATAACCCCTAATAATTCCCCCAATATATCCCCCAAATAGTATCACGGATCCGGACATGGCATGTCATGACACGGGGTTCGAGAGCAGGTGATCAGCCTACTCCCAATATGTGTCTATATAAGTACAGGAACACGGAAATATCTCATACCCATATACCAAGAAAGTCCAGGAATAACATCTCATGCCAGGATCCGACGTATACTAGTCCGTGAACTGTCGTGTCAGGAATCAAGTATAACACTACGACTGAATCGGATATAGTAGATATCAAGACAATGAAAACTATCAGTGAATGTACTCGCCTGTGGTCCTGAGCTGATAAGTATAGAGGGTCCAACTGAAGCCACAGAGTCCTATTTAAAGCAACACAGGTTACAAAGCGTTCAAGTTATTAAAAGAGTCTCTACAAGCAATCTATATTATTCTAGGTTCTTCTAAGTCCAATTAACTCTAGGTCAACTCCGGTCAATAATCTAGTCAAACTAGGTCAAGCGTTGACTCACAGTTGACTTTGGGTCAACTGGTCAACTTTGGTCAAACAGGGTCAACCTAGTCTAATTATTGAAAATATAAAGTGTACTTCGTTATTTGTACGTCGCAACTTACGACACGTAAATCGAGATAAGAATATCAATGGTAAGGTTGATAATCTTATTATAGTGATCCATGTGCCCATCTTATCAATTTCAACGATGTGAGATCACTGGAATTGACTGAGCTCAGTTTCGTTGTACTAATCCCGAAATACGAACATTATGAATTAATCATTAATTAATTATAAAAAGGTTAAACTTAGAGAAATTATCAACAAACATTGTCGGACGATGAAATGAACATCGCCAACGTGTCCAGAATGGTCAAATTAGCTAGGATAGCCTACCCAACGGTCCAGTTTGGACACAAGGGCAAAAAGGTAATTTCGGATCAAAACGGTGTCCGTGTCGGAGCCGTTTTGCACCGAAAAAAATGTGCAAGAAAAGAAGTCTATAAAATATAACAAATTATATGTCCACGCAACCAGAATGACGATACGAACCCAACGGTATCTCCAGAATTGGATTCCGTTGACCCGATCTCAATTTGGCCCGTTGACCAGAACTTAAAATTCCGGTTTGCACGAAAATGCGTGCCGGAGCCAAAGTTCTCAAAACTCAGTAAACTACATGTCAACGAGTCCAGAATGACGATACGAACTCAACGGTATATCCGGAATTGGATTCCGATGAGCCGATCTCAAAATGACCCGTTGATCCAGAAAGTGGGACCCGCTTTGCACCGAAAAACGTGCCCGGGCCCACGTTCTCCAAATCTAACAAATTTTATACGAAAACATGCCAGAACGATGCCACAAGTCTAATGGTGGTGTCAGAAATGAAATCTGGAGTCCCGTGTTCAAAAATAGAATTTTACAAGTTGGAAATTACGAATTCGGACGGCCAACTTTGGCGTCGAATTCAACCAATCAAACAAGCTCAAACTGAAATGAAATCTAAAGGGGGGCAGGAAGAGGGTTATACCAGCTTCGCACCAGAATTGGTAGCACACCAAACGGAGCTGCGGTGGAGGAGATACAAGCTGACGAAGTTGGCCCCGCGAAACTGTCCAAATTTAATACAATTTAAACGGTCAATTTGGTGGCCGATTTTCATGTATCAAACGATAAAAATAACGGACGAAAATTGACATGAGCGAAGGTGGATATACCGAGATTGCGACGGAGCGAAGAAATCGCCGATCCAACGGTCGGATCTCCGGGAAAACGCGTGCGAAGTCGCTGCGACGGAGCGCCAAATCTGAGTTCCAAACTCGCGCGCGCCGACGGGATCTCGGTCAAAACGCAGAAATCGCCTCGACGGCGCGTCCCGGAGGACGGTGGCCGTCAGGAAAGGCTCGCCCATGGCGGGGGAGCACGTCCAGGGGCCTACGGCGGCCCGCACGGCGGCGTGGCGGTGCGCGACGGCGGCCCACGCGCGCGCGTGCGTGCGCGCCTGTGCGCTGTGAACGCTGCTGCTGCGGAGCGCGGGCTGCGCGCTGTCAGCCAGGCGACGGCGAGAGCGTGGTCGGCCGACGAGGGGGCGGCGGCCACGCGGCGAGGGGGTGACGGCTGTGGAGTGGCTGTCGGATTAGATGGAGGTGGCGGTTGGTGACTGAGGTGGGAGGGAATACGGGAAGAGGAGGAGGAATGAAGAGTAGGCCGAGGGAGGAGGAGTCGACGTCGGCCATGGCCGACGGCCACGGGGTGGTCGACGGCAAGATGGCCGACGGCAAGGCCGGCCATGGGGGTGGTCGACCTGGAAGAGAGGGTGGAGGAGGAAGAAGGCTCAGGTGGAGGCTGTGCATGGGAGTTGAGGGAGTCGTATTGTGTGGGAGTTGTTTGAATTAAATGTGGAGAGAGAGAGAGAGAAGGATAAGAGAGAGAGAGAGATGGAAAAAGTTGTCCACCCTAGAAATTAGGGCCGGCATGTGGGAGTGAGCTGGGGAGAATTTCATGAGGGGAAAATAAATGGTTGTGATTTATTTAGATGATCCAATGGCTAGGAAGAATTATATACAAGATGGGTTATCCCAATAGGTTAAAATCAATAGAAATTTCCCATTAAATAATATAAATAGATAAAATAAGAAATTGATATTTTTGGACAATAAATATGAAGGGGTCATGATGGAGAAAATCATGGAGCTGGACTAGGCTCGGTGGAGCCGGATTGGACGAAAATCGGACATGATGCAAAAATCCAATTAAAAATTAAGAAACGATGATCATGTGTAAATAAGTAGCACATGGAAATTCCAATAAATGGGACACAAGTGGCGGACGGGTAGTAGGCTAAATGTGGGTCATGTCCATAATTGGGGCTGACAGGTTTTGGTCGACAGGGGACCCACAAATCAAGTTGGAAAATAAATGTGACGCCGTGGCGTGAAATAAAATCGGGTCACGCGTCGAAAAAGTTGTGCGAATCAAATGGAGCCCAAAATGACATGAATGAGTGGGAAACAAAGGTCATGGGTGACGAGCGTCTCGAGTAGATCATCAATGAGGAGTTGGTTTCAAGGAAATGACTGGTCTGGCGCTCCCAATTTAAATGTCATGGTAACGCGCTGAAAATGATCAAGGAAAAAAGTGGGAAAATAAATACGAATCAAATGGTCTAAACCGACCCGAAGTTCAGCGAAGCAGAAAGAGCACAAGAGAACAAGTTTGGATGGGACACTATATACCGTCATGAAGGTAATCGTGTCCACTCCAAAACTCGTGAAGAGGATTTCCAGAATTGAACATCCCTGATACTCCAAATATCAATGGCACGGGAAAGTACACTTAAGGAAAAAAATTCAATAAATTATTTAATGAAACCAATAAATCAGAAAATAAAATAAAAAAAAATTAACCCGAAATTCAGGGTGCTCACATCCTACCCACCTTATAAAAATTTCGTCCTCGAAATTAAAATGTCCATACTCCCTCTAGGTCAAACCCCCAAAATCAAAGTCCCAGATTAAAACAAAGCATGTGATCAAAAGGACGACATACAGGATCATGGCATACGGTGGTAGTAAGTCTCATCTAGGTATACTAGTCATGCTAACCAAAACGGTTATAGGGTATCAAACACACAAGCAATCCAGGGTGCTAAACAAAAGGTTACAGAGACAACAAACCATCAAAACTGTAAGGCAGTCTACCATCCTATATGAAAACTGGTACTCATCAAAAAAATAGAATGAAGGTAACTACCAATTATCTGAAAAATGGCACTATCCAAGGAAAAATCAAAATCACTAGTTAAGGAATAAAGTCAATTGCATGGAAATCCAATCATAATATATACAGAGCGTTAGAGAGGGAAAGACTAGCATTATGTGTATGGGGACATGTTCATATGGTTGATAGTAGGCGTGTGTGTACGTGAATACATATGAAATTGTATATGAGAAATTGGGTTTCAAAACAACAGCTATCAAGTTACACTAATCATGGCATTTTTTTTTTAAGAATAATAGCAAGAAAGAAATAACGATAAAAATCTGTTTTGCTTATCTATTTAAAAAAGAACCATTTTTTTTTGAAATCCAGAGCTAAATTTTCAAATCCAAGATAAAGTCTAGCAAAATTATCGATTCATTGTATTAAGAAGAAACTCATAGCAATAAGTTACGCAAATGTTTATAAAAATAGGCAAACCTACTCTTAAGTTAAATAATGAGAAGCAAACAACAAAATAATTAATAATTAAAAATAATTTTTTTTTTGAAGGACAGAAACAAAAGTAGAAAAACGTGTTCGAAATCATTTAAAGTAAAATCTGATAATCATATGCGTCAGGTCAAAATCATGGTACCCTAATCCTTGTCATACTAGTAAGCAAGGCTACGATAATCACAGAGTCCTCGACTTTGGCACATACCTCTAGGATCATGGTATTTAACATTTTCGCGATGCCGCGCGCTTGGCTGCGAAAATCTTAAATTTCCACACCCGAGAAATAGATCCAAGTCAGACTATATGTCCTCACCATGCTAGCTAATATGACTGTAGAAGACTAGACTCCACAACATAGATGACCTAGCCCATATAATTTCATCTTGCCAAAAGTTAATTTAAATCAACAATGAATACTCAAAAATCAATTCAATTTATCAACGAACATCAAAATTCAAAAGTGAACACAATCCATCAAAATGCAAACTCGAATGCAACAGCTATCATCAAAATTCAAAATTCGAAAATCTTCCATCAAAATAAATACAAACTCAAATTCAACAATAATCCGTAAAAATTAAATTTAACAACAAAAGTAAAATAAATTAAATCAAGGAAAAAAGAGAGTTTTCAAATCGAAGTTAAATAAGATTCTCCAGGGTCGTCCCAGGAATCTCTCAAGGGTTCCTATCTGTGATTGAGTACCTTCAAAATATATCCTATTCCTAGTGCAGGCTGTAGTGGTACTCTAGTTCGAATACCACGACACTTTAGTCTCGACCTGCATGGGCCACCACTAAAAACGTGTCACGACCCGCACCCTAGAATTAGGGCACGAGAACGTAGCAACGCCCAGCCTATGCCGCAGTGTCGGCGGTAGAACGCTGTCCTAGGTCTCAATGCATCTAATAGTATAAGACTAACAGTTTATACTCCCCGAATGGGGGTGACATAGCAGATACATACTCAATCACATCTAGGGTAGAGCATAAAGGAAGATAGATAAAACATGAAATCCAAAAGAGGTACAACAGAGAGAAATCTAAGTGTCTAAGATACAAACTCAGAATACATCTCAAAACTCAAATACAGTAATCCATAAAATAATACAACTCCAGACAACTAAGAATAGCTAACTAAACAACCTCTAATGGTATCCTCTAGGCTAGCAGGCAATCCCAAGCATCTGTAAAATTTGTCAACGTATCCTGTCAGGAAAATGAGCAAGTACAAACGCCAACAGCAGTTCCATATGAATTGAGAAATACTATAAGAGACAGTAATAATGAGATACAAGACAAAGAATATAGGCGACTTGGGAACCGTTTGAAAGTCGAGTTACAACCCTTAAACCAAACAAGGATCGGGGTTGTAACCCTTCTTTCAAACAGAACTTAGTCCCAAAATCATGATACAGTATAAAAGACAGATAGAGCATATAAGAATGAATCGTAGCATGGTGAAAGTACAGTAAGTAAAGCTGAAACAGGAATGTAAGACATGACAACAATAAATAAAAAGTGATTTGAATTATTAGAGCGATATGTGATCGGCTAAAGGGAGAGCATGGCCAAGTTATCCACTTGGCACGGCAATCCGCGGTGAACTCAACGGAGAATCATGCCGTCCAACCTGGATAACCGGGAGTGAGGTATCTGCGACACCCTACGTGGGGTGAGGGTGACGCTAGCAATGTATAGTTACAATAAGGCTTGATCACATAACCCCTAATAATTCCCCCAATATATCCCTCGAATAGTATCACGGATCCGGACATGGCATGTCATGACACGGGGTTCGAGAGCAGGTGATCAGCCTACTCCCAATATGTGTCTATATAAGTACAGGAACACGGAAATATCTCATACCCATATACCAAGAAAGTCCAGGAATAACATCTCATGCCAGGATCCGACGTATACTAGTCCGTGAACTGTCGTGTCAGGAATCAAGTATAACACTACGACTGAATCGGATATAGTAGATATCAAGACAATGAAAACTATCAGTGAATGTACTCGCCTGTGGTCCTGAGCTGATAAGTATAGAGGGTCCAACTGAAGCCACAGAGTCCTATTTAAAGCAACACAGGTTACAAAGCGTTCAAGTTATTAAAAGAGTCTCTACAAGCAATCTATATTATTCTAGGTTCTTCTAAGTCCAATTAACTCTAGGTCAACTCCGGTCAATAATCTAGTCAAACTAGGTCAAGCGTTGACTCACAGTTGACTTTGGGTCAACTGGTCAACTTTGGTCAAAGAGGGTCAACCTAGTCTAATTATTGAAAATATAAAGTGTACTTCATTATTTGTACGTCAAAACTTACGACACGTAAATCGAGATAAGAATATCAATGGTAAGGTTGATAATCTTATTAAAGTGATCCACGTGCCCATCTTGTCAATTTCAGCGATGTGAGATTACTGAAATTGACTGAGCTCAGTTTCGTTGTACTAATCCCGAAATACGAACATTATGAATTAATCATTAATTAATTATAAAAAGGTTAAACTTAGAGAAATTATCAACAAACATTGTCGGACGATGAAATGAACATCGCCAACATGTCCAGAATGGTCAAATTAGCTAGAATAGCCTACCCAACGGTCCAGTTTGGACACAAGGGCAAAAAGGTAATTTCGGATCAAAACGGTGTCCGTGTCGGAGCCGTTTTGCACCGAAAAAAACGTGCAAGAAAACAAGTCTATAAAATATAACAAATTATATGTCCACGCAACCAGAATGACGATACGAACCCAACGGTATCTCCAGAATTGGATTCCGTTGACCCGATCTCAATTTGGCCCGTTGACCAGAACTTGGAATTCCGGTTTGCACGGAAATGCCTGCCGGAGCCAAAGTTCTCAAAACTCAGCAAACTACATGTCAACGAGTCCAGAATGACGATACGAACTCAACGGTATATCCGAAATTGGATTCCGATGAGCCGATCTCAAAATGACCCGTTGATCCAGAAAGTGGGACCCGCTTTGCACCGAAAAACGTGTCCGGGCCCACGTTCTCCAAATCTAACAAATTTTATATGAAAACATGCCAGAACGACGCCACAAGTCTAATGGTGGTGTCAGAAATGAAATCTGGAGTCCCGTGTTCAAAAATGGAATTTTACAAGTTGGAAATTACGAATTCGGACGGCCAACTTTGGCGTCGAATTCAACCAATCAAACAAGCTCAAACTGAAATGAAATCTAAAGGGGGCAGAAAGAGGGTTATACCAGCTTCGCACCAGAACTGGTAGCACACCAAACGGAGCTGCGGTGGAGGAGATACAAGCTGACGAAGTTGGCCCCGCGAAACTGTCCAAATTTAATATAATTTAAACGGTCAACTTGGTGGCCGGTTTTCATGTATCAAACGATAAAATTAACGGACGAAAATTAACATGAGCGAAGGTGGATATACCGAGATTGCGACGGAGTGAAGAAATCGCCGATCCAACGGTCGGATCTCCGGGAAAACGCGTGCGAAGTCGCTGCGACGGAGCACCAAATCTGAGTTCCAAACTCGCGCGCGCCGACGGGATCTCGGTCAAAACGCAGAAATCGCCTCGACGGCGCGTCCCGGAGGACGGTGGCCGTCAGGGAAGGCTCGCCCATGGCGGGGGAGCACGTCCAGGGGTCTACGGCGGCCCGCACGGCGGCGTGGCGGCGCGCGACGGCGGCCCACGCGCGCGCGTGCGTGCGCGCCTGTGCGCTGTGAACGCTGCTGCAGCGGAGCGCGGGCTGCGCGCTGTCAGCCAGGCGATGGCGAGAGCGTGGTCGGCCCGCGAGGGGGCGGCGGCCACGCGGCGAGGTGGTGACGGCTGTGGAGTGGCTGTCGGATTAGATGGAGGTGGCGGTTGGTGACTGAGGTGGGAGGGAATACGGGAAGAGGAGGAGGAATGAGGAGTAGGCCGAGGGAGGAGGAGTCGACGTCGGCCATGGCCGACGGCCACGGGGTGGTCGACGGCAAGGTGGCCGACGGCAAGGCCGGCCATTCGGGTGGTCGACCTGGAAGAGAGGGTGGAGGAGGAAGAAGGCTCAGGTGGAGGCTGTGCATGGGAGTTGAGGGAGTTGTATTGTGTGGGAGTTGTTTGAATTAAATGTGGAGAGAGAGAAGGATAAGAGAGAGAGAGAGATGGAAAAAGTTATCCACCCTAGAAATTAGGGCCGACATGTGGGAGTGAGCTGGGGAGAATTTCATGAGGGGAAAATAAATGGTTGTGATTTATTTAGATGATCCAATGGCTAGGAAGAATTATAGACAAGATGGGTTATCCCAATAGGTTAAAATCAATAGAAATTTCCCATTAAATAATATAAATAGATAAAATGAGAAATTGATATTTCTGGATAATAAATATGAGGGGGTCATGATGGAGAAAATCATGGAGCTGGACTAGGCTCGGTGGAGCCGGATTGGACGAAAATCGGACATGATGCAAAAATCTAATTAAAAATTAAGAAACGATGATCATGTGTAAATAAGTAGCACATAGAAATTCCAATAAATGGGACACAAGTGGCGGACGGGTAGTAGGCTAAATGTGGGCCATGTCCATAATTGGGGCTGACAGGTTTTGGTCGACAGGGGACCCACAAATCAAGTTGGAAAATAAATGTGACGCCGTGGCGTGAAATAAAATCGGGTCACGCGTCGGAAAAGTTGTGCGAATCAAATGGAGCCCAAAATGACATGAATGAGTGGGAAACAAAGGTCATGGGTGACGAGCGTCTCGAGTAGATCATCAATGAGGAGTTGGTTTCAAGGAAATGACTGGTCTGGCGCTCCCAATTTAAATGTCAAGGTAACGCGCTAAAAATGATCAAGGAAAAAAGTGGGAAAATAAATACGAATCAAATGGTCTAAACCGACCCGAAGTTCAGCGAAGCAGAAAGAGCACAAGAGAACAAGTTTGGATGGGACACTATATACCGTCATGAAGGTAATCGTGTCCACTCCAAAACTCGTGAAGAGGATTTCCAGAATTGAACATCCCTGATACTCCAAATATCAATGGCATGGGAAAGTACACTTAAGGAAAAATAATTCAATAAATTATTTAATGAAACCAATAAATCAGAAAATAAAATAAAAAAATCAACCCGAAATTCAGGGTGCTCACAGGGATAACGGGATCGCCTGTAACTGGGGAACATCTCTTCATGACTAGTGAATTATACTAATTATTAACCTTAGTCCAATTCAGTAGGTACTCCTGACCGTGGTACTCAGGAGTCCCCTCCTAGACATGATGCAAGACAAGACAGGTTCATTTGTACAAGCACAATCGTCCACGGTGTCAGGATTAATTATACAGGTAATGTCATGTCAGGTAGCCGTCGTAACAGCTATTCAAGATGTATCAGGTCAGGTTATCATATCAGTGTACTAGTCAAGAGTGCGCCACGACGGGCCATTATCAGGTCATGCTCAATTATCAATTCCAAACATATCAAGTAAATTCGTGATTATCAAGTTCATGACAAAAGGCGTAAGGATATAAAATGGACGTAAAATATCTAATAAAATATCAATATACAGGGCTATAGAAGAGCCAAGCTTAAAGAAATAAGACCAAAACTCCAAGAGCCAATGGGTTAAGCAAGGGGTCAGGGGGCAGCGTACACACAAAAGTCACGCACGCAGGGGGAGCTGCGTACGCGAAAAGTCACGCACGCTCAAGGGGAGCAGCGTACACGAAAAGTCACGCACGCTCAAGGGAGCAGCGTACATGAAAAGTCACGCACGCTCAAGGGAGCAGCGTACATGAAAAGTCACGCACGCTCAAGGGGAGCAGCGTACATGAAAAGTCACGTACGCTCAAGGGAGCAGCGTACATAAAAAGTCACGCACGCTCAAGGGGGAGCAGCGTACATGAAAAGTCACGCACGCTCAAGGGGAAGCAGCGTACATGAAAAGTCACGCACGCTCAAGGGAGCAGCGTACATGAAAAGTCACGCACGCTCAAGGAAGCAGCGTACATGAAAAGTCACGCACGCTCAAGGGGAGCAGCGTACATGAAAAGTCACGCACGCTCAAGGGAGCAGCGTACATGAAAAGTCACGCACGCTCAAGGGAGCAGCGTACATGAAAAGTCACGCACGCTCAAGGGGAGCAGCGTACATGAAAAGTCACGCACGCTCAAGTCTGCGTACGCACAAAAGCACGCACGCAGGAGACACGCTTCCAACAGGAAGCGTATCCATGGCTCAGTGGCGTAAGCTAAGAAGCTCTGCACACTGCTCACTGTCTTCTCCAAACAGCAAGAACACCATGATGAACCCAAAGCTTCAAGCATCACAACTTAGCCATCCGAACTCCAAATCCGGATTTCTAAGGTTCCAACTTGGGTGAAACTGAATGCTCTTGCACATGGAAACATCAAAACCCATAAACATCCAACTAAAATAGATCAAACCATGCAAAATCCGAAAATAGAAAAAACTTAGATCTAGAGCAATGGAGACACCAAATCACAAAAAGCCAAGAACTAATGTTGATCACCATGTCCTAATCTAGCAAATGGACAAATAAAAGAGGGTTCTCATATAGTGGCAAGATGCACTTGCCTATGGGTGGAGAGTTGTGGAGGAGGGAGAAGAAAAAGAAAATAAATGGTGGTGGTAATGAAGAGAGAGAGTGGTAGGTGGGGATTATAAAGAGGGGGAGATGTGGTGTGTTGAGGGTGTAGCATATGTTAAGGTGATCCAATCATATAGAACCAAACCAAACCAACTCAAACCAATTAAAACCGAGCCAAGCTTAAAACCCAAAATACGAGAAATACCAAAATTTCACAAGTTGAGAAAAATAAAAATACATGCCAAAAATCCAGATACGAGTATAAATACGAAATACGGGAAATACGAGAAAATGAGGGTGACAGCAACAGCATAAGCAATTGGATATAATTGATAGTTAGGATCATGAGCACAAGCAATAAATAAAATACCTTTGTATCTAGAGGAAAAAAAAGTAGCATCAGTACTAATCACAGGCAAACACCCTCGTAAAAATCCATCAATGCATGCCTTGAAACAAATAAAAATTCTTTGAAAGCTATTGTTTTCTGTAGTTTTTATAAAATATTGGCTACCTGGATTAGTCTCAATAATTCTAAAACCATACTCTTCAAGGCTACTATATGCATCAATATAACTACCATTTATTTCAGATAGAGCAAGTTCTCTAGCTTTCACTACAACAAAAAGACCTATTAATGATGCTTGATAAGTGGATTTTATGACGGTTGATAAAGAAGCGTCATCAAAGTTCAGCAAGACTATATTCTATGACGGTTTTCTATAAAAACGTTATTGATTGTCTCTCAGTGATACGAGCGTTATGAAAAAAATACCAAAATTTAAGTCGAAACCTCGACTCTCCCGTATTTACTCCCGCACTTAAGGAAAAGTCTCAACCCCTTCTCCTTCTCTCTTTCTCCTCCCGCTCCCCGCTCCCGAACTTCCCTCAGCCCGCTCCTCTCCCGCCGTTATAATGCTCTCCTCTCTTGTCACTCTTCCTCTTGGTTCTCTTCCGGGCTTTTTTCTCCCTCCTTCTTCCTTCATCCAAACCCTAACTCTAGAAAAACAAATACTAACCCTAATTTATCTCCCTCGATGTGAAATCGGACGAGACCGGTCGTACTCCCACTGCAAGATCCGGCGACGATGGTGCTCCTCCGTCGCTCCCTCACGATCGGACTCTTTGTCGGCTCCGCCTTGGCATCGATCTCTGGGGTTCTCGCTGCGGATCCGCCTCTAGTCGGCGGACGGAGGGATCTATCGGAGAAATCCGTTCCAGGTCGGTGAGATCGCTAGTTATTTTTCACGGTTTCTTGTCCATTGTAGAATTTTGAGTACTGGGGCTGGATTGGCCTGACCCCTTAGTTACATTCGCACTATCGTGTCGTAGTTGATCTTTGCCTGCTGTAAGTTCTTTCAGCACAAGCTAATTGATCATGTCCTTTCACACAATTGACTAGTTGGTATTGCTTCAATTTAGGTGAGGGTTTACACAACATCTTAAGTCTTTGACACCTCTGGCTCTATATATTCCTTTGAGATAGATTGTACTAACTGAAATGGTTTTTCTTTCTTAAGATATCAAATTAAAGACCAGTAAGATATAGGATCTTAAATAATAAGTTCAAAGAAAATTTAGATTACAGCTTCACATGAGATAGATTACATTATCAGTGGAAGGTTAACAATTAAAAAGTAGGATAAGAATTAAGAACTTTTTGACCTAATTCTGATGCAAAGTCGTCATGATGCGCAAAGATTGATGATTAAATTAAACTTTTATAGTTTCTGCTAAGTCCCTTGTAAAATTTATGGTAGTCTATGTTAGAGTGTCCTTTGCTCTGTTTGGGCCAAGTTTTGAAGGTATGCCAGTGAATCATGTTTCCCCACTAATAATGTGTATGTTTGAGCATATAGGTGTCACGCCCCAGAACCAGAATACTGGAGAGCGGGGGCAGACATAGCCAGCTACGTATAATGAAATGGGATTCACTCCACTATACGGTCACGGCTGTCTAGAAATATGAGGGTTTATCTACAAGCCATCAGTCTCATAAGGTCATAAAATAGCCTATTGTCTCAATCTCAACCAACTAATAATAATCACAAGATATCAGATCACCAAATATACAATTGTAAGGCGTCCCAAACATTACATATCCAGATGATCATGAAGCTAGTCGTACAAAATGTAAGGACTAGCAAGAGTTAAGTCATACATGATCAACCTCGAGTTGCCAATCATGATTACAGCCCGTAGGCAGACAGTAAATAAAGTTGCAAACGAGCTAACACTTGCTCGGCGGCTAAACGCCTCAAAAGAATATTTTTACAAGGGAGTGGGAGAGCAAAATAAAACCCACTCATTGCCCTGGTTACGCCTGGTGGTCACCATCGGGCTGGAAGACAGGTAGATCCTTTGCTGCTGCTCCGGTATCTGGCCATACAAAACCAGCTGGGTCAGACCACAGAAAGAGCAAGTGCCACAAAGGAGGCTTCACTTAGGAACTAAAACCAGCAAATTAGCACCAGAGTATAATTACAAATAAAAGACAGTAATTTAAAAAAAGCATGACAGGTGAATATGAAAGACAATCTTGTACAGAATCAATAAAAGATAGGACATATTGGAAAAGCATGACAGGATGATATACGATGAGATAACCATGGGACTATTCAGATAACCAAGTTACAACCCGTAAACCAAACAAGGACCGGGGTTGTAACTCTTCTTCTGAACGGAATTTGGTATCCCCACCATTTATCAATAAGGCTAGTGTAAATAATCACGATCTCGAAGTAAGGTAAAGCATGTCGAGCATGTCATGGGGTACAACAAGACAATAAACGAAGAGAGAACACAGAACTGCTCCGGGAGCCAGGTTACAACCCGTAAACCAAACAAGGACCGGGGTTGTAATCCTTCGCCTGAACAGAACTGGTCCCCTGATCTTTATTGTTAAAGCAAGCACAAGTAATCATGTCATGTAACAATCTTGTACAGGATCGAGGCAAGAATAGACAGGGTTAGACTCCATTCAATCATTCACGGCCAAGCAATAAGTACGGCTTGATACTTTAACTAACTAGGTTTATCACAGGCCTAGTTACTAGCAAGATGCAATGAGATTCTTCCAAGTCCAGTTACCCGCCTGCTGCTACCTGAGTGACCCCAGCAAAAAAAAAGGAAAAAGATAGCATGATATAGCAGACACACTGTAGTAACATACATGTGTCCTAAGGTACCACACTCGACGGCGGGCTGGAAATGCGCTCATCTCGACGGATAGCAACAAATCCCATGTATATATATATATATATAAGGACGGGATCAAAGGGGCAACAGGTAACTGGGAAAGTCTCTCCATGAACTACTGGATTATTCTAGTAATTAGCCTTAGTCCATTTCAGTGGATAACCCTGACCGTGGTACTCAGGGGTCCCCATCCTAGACATGATACAAGATAAGACGGATTTATTTGTACAAGCACAATCGTCCACGGTGTCCAGGTCATTCATACTTATCATGTCAGGCAGCCGTCGCAACGACTTTACCAGAAGTATCATGTCAGGTTTATCATGTCAAGAGTGCGCCACGGCGGGCCACTATCAAGAATTTTTATGCCAAGTTATTATGTCAAATTATCAGGTCAAGTCTATTTGTCAGGAGTGCACCACGGCGGGTCACTATCAAGTCATGCCAGTTATCAAGGGGAGAGAAACTTGTACAATTAAATAATAATATATTTATAATATATATATTCTTGAAGCCAAGGAGAAACTCTACAACTTTTATGTTTTGAGTTTTTCAAGATTCTAGCTACAAAACAACTTAAACAGGCAAAAACAGTGAAATAGAGCAATTCCGGTGCATGAGATTCCTGCACAATCGGCGCATGAGATTCCTGCACGAATCGGCGCATGAGATTCCTGCACGAATTGGCGCATGAGATTCCTGCACGAATCGGCGCATGAGATTCCTGCACGAATCGGCGCATGAGATTCCTGCACGAATCGGCGCATGAGAAACTCACGTTGCGTCTTCAGTACATGCGCGTAGGGAACCTACGCGTATGACACGCTCGGAGTTAAGGGATGCGTTGTCGGGACTTCACGGCGCATTGCCTCCCGGCGCATGGCCTCCCGGGCGCATGAGGTTCATCGTCCCCAAACAGCAAGTTCAGCCACGAAAGTTCCGAAAACTTGTAAAGGCCATAACTTCCTCACCCGGAGTCGAAATCAAGCGAAACAAAAGCCAAAACTGCATGAAATCGAATTCTCTACAACATGGAACCACTAGTTTTTGGAAATACCAAGTTTTTAGAGATCAAAACCAAGAAAATTAAACAAGAAGGAACTCAAAACTTAGATCTATGAAAATATAACCATAAAAACGGAAAATGCCAAGTTCTAAAGTATCTTAGAATCAAGTAAGGAAGAGAATGGAACAATAAAACTTGAGATCCATCATGAAGCAAGTTTGCACTTGCCTAAGCTCTCTCTCTCTCTCTCTCTCTCTCCCTCCTGGTGGTTGAAGAAGTAAAGATGGAGAAGAAGAAATGAGTAATGAGTAATAATGGAAGAGAGAGAGTGGGATTGATATATATGGTGGGAGTGGTGGTAGGTGGGAGTGGTTCTCCACATAAAACCAAACCAAGCCAAACCCACTAAACCGAACCAAACCAAGCCAATGCAATGCCATGATGAACCATGAAATACTCAATAAACCAAGCTCCATTAATCAGAATTAATCCATGAACGATAAATGACAATTAAACCACAACGCTAAATATGAAAATAAACTACAACTAACTAATCAAAGAAAAGAAAAACACGGGTCAGAAATACGAATACGTATAAAATACGTATCACAAATTTTGGGGCACTACATCCTACCCACCTTAAAAGAATTCCGTTCTCGAAATTTAATCAAGAGGCTAGAGATGTCGGGACAGCTATACTATCGCAAGCAATCTACGCTACCAATCAATCATACAATCATACATGCAAGCAAGGAATCGAAGTACAAGGCATAATGAAGATATTACACCTCTCGAGGCAAATCGATTGGGATAACGTGATTGGATATCATCCTCACACTCCCACGTTTGACTCTTCCAAGGAGCGATGAACTCAAGCAACACGAACTAAACTGATAGTCTTGCGCTTGAGGTCTCTCTCTTTGGTCAACAGGGACACGGGCCTCTCCTCATACGAAAAGGTTGGTACCAATAACCGTTTTCGAATGATCTAGGACATGGTCGGGCCCGGGATATACCGTTTTAATTAGGACACATGAGACATGACATGCGTTCCACATGACGACGATGGAAAGTAAGACAATAGGACACAGATACCTCTCCGCCAATTCTGGATCTGGGCCTGGGCCAGGGCGAACTGCTGAGACCTCTGTTGTTGGAAGGCCTGGGCCTGAGACGACAATGGACCCGGGAACGGGAGCTGCTGTGGTTGGTGAACTGGAGCTGGTGCTGGTCCCATAACCAAGGGACTAGTTACTGTCGACGATGATCTGTTTCTGAACGGACAAGATCCTATCATGTGGTCCGGCGAACCACAAACCAAGCACAATCCCTGTGCTCTGCGGCACTCAGTAACAACATGCCCGGGCTTCCCGCAATGAGAACAACCCGTTGCAAAAGGCCACTTCTGCTTTTGCTGCTGGGGGTAGATCGGGGCAGAATGCTGCAAGGAGGTAACCGAATCTGTCCTCGTAGCTCCAATGGTCAGGGCCCTAGCTGCTGGGGCCGGTGCTGAGGATTGGTTCATCTGGTCGCGAGACCGCTTCCGATCTCCGGTCCGGTCCGCTATCCTTCGGAAAGTATACTCGTGCCTCCTCGCTGCTCACAAGACGGCATCAAAAGTTGTGTACTCGAACTGCTCTACTGCCAATATGATCTCCAAGTGGAGCCCCTGCTGAAATCGCTGTACTCTGTCTAGCTCGGTTGCCACCAAGGTGGGAGCAAACCGACTCAACCTTGAAAATTTGGCCGCATATCCGTCGACCGTCCTACTCATCTGCCTGAGATTACTAAACCTGGCCTGCAGGTCATATCTAGCCACCGCGTCGAAGTACTTGGTCTGAAACATATCACTGAATATCGTCCACATGACAGGCGTGCCCAGACTCGCTGCTTGTATAGCCCACCAGTTGCGGGCTAGATCTAGTAACTACAGGCGCACCACCGCCACCTTCTCTGCTTCAGGGGTCCTGGCTGCCTCCAAGATAACTTCAATGTCATGTAGCCATGCATCTGCAGCAATAGCATCCTCGCTACCGTCGAAGAAGGGAGGGTTCAGGCGCTTGAAATTGTTGACCGTACTATTCCCTCAAGGACCACTTTCGCTCATAGCTTCTTGTACTGCTTGCTGCAAGGCATCACCTCGACGATCCTGAGATGCAAGCAACTCACGGATGAGCCCTTTCAAGACCCCATTCTCTGACCCTGCTGGCTGTACTGGCTGGACTGGGGGCACTGGTTCTCCAGAACGCATGGCTCGGAAGACGGCTGCTGAGGACTGATCTTGATCTTCTTGCTGTTGCTGGTCTGCCGGCCGAACTCCTTCTGGCTGATCAACAGGAATAGTGCCACTGAAGCAATGACATCAGAAATATTAAGGAAGGACTAGGATAGAACAATGATGCAAGCATGTTATCAAGTCAGGGATCCAAGGAGATAAGAAGATACGAGTGGAGATCAAAGGCGAGTACAGATTGAGACATCTATCCGGTAAACCCTCACATTTCTTGATTGACAAGACCTGCATGGGCCACCACTTAGACCATGTCACGCCTCAGAACCAGAATACTGGAGAGCGGGGGCAGACATAGCCAGCTACGTATAATGAAATGAGATCCACTCCACTATACGGTCACGGCTGTCTAGAAATATAAGGGTTTATCTACAAGCCATCAGTCTTCTAAGGTCATAAAATAGCCTATTGTCTCAATCTCAACCAACTAATAATAATCACAAGATATCAGATCACCAAATATACAATTATAAGGCGTCCCAAACATTACATATCCAGATGATCATGAAGCTAGTCGTACAAAATATAAGGACTAGCAAGAGTTAAGTCATACATGATCAACCTCGAGTTGCCAATCATGATTACAGCCCGTAGGCAGACAGCAAATAAAGTTGCGAACGAGCTAACACTTGCTCGGCGGCTAAACGCCTCAAAAGAATATTTTTACAAGGGAGTGGGAGAGCAAAATAAAACCCACTCATTTCCCTGGTTACGCCTGGTGGTCACCATCGGACAGGAAGACAGGTAGATCCTTTGCTGCTGCTCCGGTATCTGGCCATACAAAACCAGCTGGGTCAGACCCCAGAAAGAGCAAGTGCCACAAAGGAGGCTTCACTTAGGAACTAAAACCAGCAAATTAGCACCAGAGTATAATTACAAATAAAAGACAGTAATTTAAGAAAAGCATGACAGGTGAATATGAAAGACAATCTTGTACATAATCAATAAAAGACAGGACATATTGGAAAAGCATGACAGGATGATATACGATGAGATAACCATGGGACTATTCAGATAACCAAGTTACAACCCGTAAACCAAACAAGGACCGGGGTTGTAACTCTTCATCTGAACGGAACTTGGTATCCCCACCATTTATCAATAAGGCTAGTGTAAATAATCATGATCTCGAAGTAAGGTAAAGCATGTCGAGCATGTCATGGGGTACAACAAGACAATAAACGAAGAGAGAACACAGAACTGCTCCGGGAGCCAGGTTACAACCCGTAAACCAAACAAGGACCGGGGTTGTAACCCTTCGCCTGAACAGAACTGGTCCCCTGATCTTTATTGTTAAAGCAAGCACAAGTAATCATGTCATGTAACAATCTTGTACAGGATCGAGGCAAGAATAGACAGGGTTAGACTCCATTCAATCATTCACGGCCAAGCAAGAAGTACAGCTTGATACTTTAACTAACTAGGGTTATCACAGGCCTAGTTACTAGCAAGATGCAATGAGATTCTTCCAAGTCCAGTTACCCGCCTGCTGCTACCTGAGTGACCCCAGCAAAGAAAAGGAAAAAGATAGCATGATATAGCAGACACACTGTAGTAAGATACATGTGTCCTAAGGTACCACACTCGACGGCGGGCTGGAAGTGCGCTCATCTCGACGGATAGCAACAAATCCCATGTATATATATATATATATATAAGGCCGGGATCAAAGGGGCAACAGGTAACTGGGAAAGTCTCTCCATGAACTACTGGATTATTCTAGTAATTAGCCTTAGTCCATTTTAGTGGGTAACCCTGACCGTGGTACTCAGGGGTCCCCGTCCTAGACATGATGCAAGACAAGACGGGTTCATTTGTATAAGCACAATCGTCCACGGTGTCCAGGTCATTCATACTTATCATGTCAGGCAGCCGTCGCAACGGCTTTACCAGAAGTATCATGTCAGGTTTATCATGTCAAGAGTGCGCCACGGTGGGCCACTATCAAGAATTTTCATGCCAAGTTATCATGTCAAATTATCAGGTCAAGACTATTTGTTAGGAGTGCACCACGGCGGGTCACTATCAAGTCATGCCAGTTATCAAGGGAGAAAGAAACTTGCACAATTAAATAATAATATATTTACAATATATATATTCTTGAAGCCAAGGAGAAACTCTACAACTTTCATGTTTTGAGTTTTTCAAGATTCTAGCTACAAAATAACTTAAACAGGCAAAAACAGTAAAATAGAGCAATTTCGGCGCATGGGATTCCTGCACAATCGGCGCATGAGATTCCTGCACGAATCGGCGCATGAGATTCCTGCACGAATCGGCGCATGAGATTCCTGCACGAATCGGCGCATGAGAAACTCACGTTGCGTCTTCAGTACATGCGCGTAGGAAACCTACGCGTATGACACGCTCGGAGTTAAGGGATGCGTTGCCGGGACTTCACGGCGCATGGTCTCCCGGCGCATGGCCTCCCGGGCGCATGAGGTTCATCGTCCCCAAACAGCAAGTTCAGCCATGAAAGTTCCGAAAACTTGGAAAGGCCATAACTTTCTCATCCGGAGTCGAAATCAAGCAAAACAAAAGCCAAAACTGCATGAAATCGAATTCTCTACAACATAGAACCACTAGTTTTTGGAAATACCAAGTTTTTAGAGATCAAAACCAAGAAAATTAAATAAGAAGGAACTTAAAACTTAGATCTATGAAAATATAACCATAAAAATGGAAAATGCCAAGTTCTAAAGTATCTTAGAATCAAGTAAGGAAGAGAATAGAACAATAAAACTTGAGATCCATTATGAAGTAAGTTTGCACTTGCCTAAGCTCTCTCTCTCTCTCTCTCCCTCCTGGTGGTTGAAGAAGTAAAGATGGAGAAGAAAAAATGAGTAATGAGTAATAATGGAAGAGAGAGAGAGAGTGGGATTGATATTTATGGTGGGAGTGATGGTAGGTGGGAGTGGTTCTCCACATAAAACCAAACCAAGCCAAACCCACTAAACCGAACCAAACCAAGCCAATGCAATGCCATGATGAACCATGAAATACTCAATAAACCAAGCTCCATTAATCAGAATTAATCCATGAACGATAAATGACAATTAAACTACAACGCTAAATATGAAAATAAACTACAACTAACTAATCAAAGAAAAGAAAAACACGGGTCAGAAATACGAACACGTATAAAATACGTATCACAAATTTCGGGGCACTACATCCTACCCACCTTAAAAGAATTCCGTCCTCGGAATTTAATCAAGAGGCTAGAGATGTCGGGACAGCTATACTATCGCAAGCAATCTACGCTACCAATCAATCATACAATCATACATGCAAGCAAGGAATCAAAGTGCAAGGCATAATGAAGATATTACACCTTACGAGCCAAACCGATTGGGATAACGTGATTGGATATCATCCTCACACTCCCACGTTTGACTCTCCCAAGGAGCGATGAACTCAAGCAACACGAACTAAACTGATAGTCTTGCGCTTGAGGTCTCTCTCTTTGGTCAACAGGGACACGGACCTCTCCTCATACGAAAAGGTTGGTACCAATAACCGTTTTCGAATGATCTAGGACTTGGCTCGGGCCCGGGATATACCGTTGTAATTAGGACACATGAGACATGACATGCGTTCCACATGACGACGGTGGAAAGCAAGACAATAGGACACAGATACCTCTCCACCAATTCTGGATCTGGGCCTGGGCCAGGGCGAACTGCTGAGGCCTCTGTTGTTGGAAGGCCTGGGCCTGAGACAACAATGGACCCGAGAACGGGAGCTGCTGTGGTTGGTGAACTGGAGCTGGTTCTGGTGCTGGTGCTGGTCCCATAACCGAGGGACTAGTTACTGTCGACGATGATCTGTTTCTGAACGGACAAGATCCTATCATGTGGTCCGGCGAACCACAAACCAAGCACAATCCCTGTGCTCTGCGGCACTCAGTAACAACATGCCCGGGCTTCCCGCAATGAGAACAACCCGTTGCAAAAGGCCGCTTCTGCTTTTGCTGCTGGGGGTAGATCGGGGCAGAATGCTGCAAGGAGGTAACCGAATCTGTCCTCGTAGCTCCAATGGTCAGGGCCCTAGCTGCTGGGGCCGGTGCTGAGGATTGGTTCATCTGGTCGCGAGACCGCTTTCGATCTCCGGTCCGGTCCGCTATCCTTCGGGAAGTGTACTCGTGCCTCCTCGCTGCTCGCAAGACGGCATCAAAAGTTGTGTACTCGAACTGCTCTACTGCCAATATGATCTCCAAGTGGAGCCCCTGCTGAAATCGCCGTGCTCTGTCTAGCTCGGTTGCCACCAAGGTGGGAGCAAACTGACTCAACCTTGAAAACTTGGCCGCATATCCGTCGACCGTCCTACTCATCTGCCTGAGATTACTAAACCTGGCCTGCAGGTCATATCTAGCCACCGCGTCGAAGTACTTGATCTAAAACATATCACTGAATACCGTCCACATGACAGGCGTGCCCAGACTCGCTGCTTGTATAGCCCACCAGTTGCGGGCAAGATCTAGTAACTACAGGCGCACCACCGCCACCTTCTCTGCTTCAGGGATCCTGGCTGCCTCCAAGATAACTTCAATGTCATGTAGCCATGCATCTGCAGCAATAGCATCCTCGCTGCCGTCGAAGAAGGGAGGGTTCAGGCGCTTGAAATTGTTGACCGCACTATTCCTCGAGGACCACTTCCACTCATAGCTTCTTGTACTGCTTGCTGCAAGGCATCACCTCGACGATCCTGAGACGCAAGCAACTCACGGATGAGCCCTATCAAGACCCCATCCTCTGACCTTGCTGGCTGTACTGGCTGGACTGGGGGCACTGGTTCTCCAGAAGGCATGGCTCGGGAGGCGGCTGCTGAGGACTGATCTTGATCTTCTTGCTGTTGCTGGTCTGCCGGCCGAACTCCTTCTGGCTGATCAACAGGAGTGGTGCCACTGAAGCAATGACATCAGGAATATTAAGGAAGGACCAGGATAGAACAATGATGCAAGCATGTTATCAAGTCAGGGATCCAAGGAGGTAAGAAGATACGAGTGGAGATCAAAGGCGAGTACAGATTGAGACATCTATCCGGTAAACCCTCACATTTCTTGATTGACAAGACCTGCATGGGCCACCACTTAAACCATGTCACGCCCCAGAACCAGAATACTGGAGAGCGGGGGCAGACATAGCCAGCTACGTATAATGAAATGGGATCCACTCCACTATACGGTCACGGCTGTCTAGAAATATGAGGGTTTATCTACAAGCCATCAGTCTCCTAAGGTCATAAAATAGACTATTGTCTCAATCTCAACCAACTAATAATAATCACAAGATATCAGATCACCAAATATACAATTGTAAGGCGTCCCAAACATTATATATCCAGATGATCATGAAGCTAGTCGTACAAAATGTAAGGACTAGCAAGAGTTAAGTCATACATGATCAACCTCGAGTTGCCAATCATGATTACAGCCCGTAGGCAGACAGTAAATAAAGTTGCAAACGAGCTAACACTTGCTCGGCGGCTAAATGCCTCAAAAGAATATTTTTACAAGGGAGTGGGAGAGCAAAATAAAACCCACTCATTTCCCTGGTTACGCCTGGTGGTCACCATCGGGCTGGAAGACAGGTAGATCCTTTGCTGCTGCTCCGGTATCTGGCCATACAAAACCAGTTGGGTCAGACCCCAGAAAGAGCAAGTGCCACAAAGGAGGCTTCACTTAGGAACTAAAACCAGCAAATTAGCACCAAAGTATAATTACAAATAAAAGACAGTAATTTAAGAAAAGCATGACAGGTGAATATGAAAGACAATCTTGTACAGAATCAATAAAAGACAGGATATATTGAAAAAGCATGACATGATAATATACGATGAGATAACCATGGGACTATTCAGATAACCAAGTTACAACCCGTAAACCAAACAAGGACCGGGGTTGTAACTCTTCATCTGAACGGAACTTGGTATCCTCACCATTTATCAATAAGGCTAGTATAAATAATCATGATCTCGAAGTAAGGTAAAGCATGTCGAGCATGTCATGGGGTACAACAAGACAATAAACGAAGAGAGAACACAGAACTGCTCCGGGAGCCAGGTTACAACCCGTAAACCAAACAAGGACCGGGGTTGTAACCTTCGCCTGAACAGAACTGGTCTCCTGATCTTTATTGTTAAAGCAAGCACAAGTAATCATGTCATGTAACAATCTTGTACAGGATCGAGGCAAGAATAGACAGGGTTAGACTCCATTCAATCATTCACGACCAAACAATAAGTACGGCTTGATACTTTAACTAACTAGGGTTATCACAGGCCTAGTTACTAGCAAGATGCAATAAGATTCTTCCAAGTCTAGTTACCCGCCTGCTGCTACCTGAGTGACCCCAGCAAAGAAAAGGAAAAAGATAGCATGATATAGCAGACACACTGTAGTAAGATACATGTGTCCTAAGGTACCACACTCGACGGCGGGCTGGCAGTGCGCTCATCTCGACGGATAGCAACAAATCCCATGTATATATATATATAAGGCCGGGATCAAAGGGACAACAGGTAACTGGAAAAGTCTCTCCATGAACTACTGGATTATTCTAGTAATTAGCCTTAGTCCATTTCAGTGGGTAACCCTGACCATGGTACTCAGGGGTCCCCGTCCTAGACATGATGCAAGACAAGACGGGTTCATTTGTACAAGCACAATCGTCCACGGTGTCCAGGTCATTCATACTTATCATGTCAGACAGCCGTCGCAACGGCTTTACCAGAAGTATCATGTCAGGTTTATCATGTCAAGAGTGCGCCACGGCGGGCCACTATCAAAAATTTTTATGCCAAGTTATCATGTCAAATTATCAGGTCAAGTCTATTTGTCAGGAGTGCACCACGACGGATCACTATCAAGTCATACCAGTTATCAAGGGGGAGAGAAACTTGCACAATTAAATAATAATATATTTACAATATATATATTCTTGAAGCCAAGGAGAAACTCTACAACTTTTATGTTTTAAGTTTTTCAAGATTCTAGCTACAAAACAACTTAAACAGGCAAAAACAGTGAAATAGAGCAATTCCGGCGCATGGGATTCCTGCACAATCGGCGCATGAGATTCCTGCACAAATCGGTGCATGAGAATCCTGCATGAATCGGCGCATGAGATTCCTGCACGAATCGGCGCATGAGATTCCTGCACGAATCGGCGCATGAGAAACTCACGTTGCGTCTTCAGTACATGCGCATAGGGAACCTACGCGTATGACATGCTCAAAGTTAAGGGATGCGTTGCCGGGACTTTACGGCGCATGGCCTCCCGGCGCATGGCCTCCCGGGCGCATGAGGTTCATCGTCCACGAACAGCAAGTTCAGCCATGAAAGTTCCGAAAACTTGTAAAGGCCATAACTTCCTCATCCGGAGTCGAAATCAAGCGAAACAAAAGCCAAAACTGCATGAAATCGAATTCTCTACAACATGGAACCACTAGTTTTTGGAAATACCAAGTTTTTAGAGATCAAAACCAAGAAAATTAAACAAGAAGGAACTTAAAACTTAGATCTATGAAAATATAACCATAAAAACGGAAAATGCCAAGTTCTAAAGTATCTTAGAATCAAGTAAGGAAGAGAATGGAACAATAAAACTTGAGATCCATCATGAAGCAAGTTTGCACTTGCCTAAGCTCTCTCTCTCTCTCTCTCTCTCTCCCTCCTGGTGGTTGAAGAAGTAAAGATGGAGAAGAAGAAATGAGTAATAATGGAAGAGAGAGAGAGTGGGATTGATATTTATGGTGGGAGTGGTGGTAGGTGGGAGTGGTTCTCCACATAAAACCAAACCAAGCCAAACCCACTAAACTGAACCAAACCAAGCCAATGCAATGCCATGATGAACCATGAAATACTCAATAAACCAAGCTCCATTAATCAGAATTAATCTATGAACGATAAATGACAATTAAACCACAACGCTAAATATGAAAATAAACTACAACTAACTAATCAAAGAAAAGAAAAACACGGGTCAGAAATACGAACACGTATAAAATACGTATCACAAATTTCGAGGCACTACAATAGGAAGCAGGGACACTCCAAAAATCTGATCCGTTGTTTTTCGGAAACATATCAAGGATACTACAAAATACACTAGGACATTCCAAAATAGGTGTCATGTTTGTGTCCGTGTCATTGTAGATATACACATGTGACTATATGGATATACTATTCTGGCCATTTTCCACTCCTATTTAGGATCCAACATACCGCCTTGTCCATTTTATATCTTGTATCTTGGGTTCCTTTCCATGGTTCACATTTTATGTTGTATATTTTTATGTTTGATGAGAACTCATAAAATATGGAAAAATGGTAGATAATGATGCCGTAATGGACCAACCTATGGGTGTATATTGTGGTAGTGAAAACTGTTTTTGTCATATTCGAAGAGCTCTATGAATATGTTGATGCTCCGTTTGCCTTTACATGTGTTTCTGTTGTGCGTAGATATAGGTGAAGCAGGACAGGATCGATAGGAACTCTATGTATATTGTTAATATGAATTTTATGGGTTAGGAAGCTTAACCTGAATAAATACTATTATGTTGGCAAAATTGCATAATATAAAAAATAAACTACAAGAGAAGTGATTACCAAACTTGGATGAGAACACAACGAATGGCACCGAATTCTGGCACAAGAACAATTTTGGGTAGCAGGTTGGTGGATTGATCGCCTCAATTAGATTTCTAAATCTGATAATCTGACATAGTATTTGTTATATGATCGAATATATGATCTGATACATCGTTGGATATTCATCTCGACCTAATTGGATTTGGTTTGACCCAAACAGAGGGTCCCACATGAATAAGGCTTATCAAATTTGCATGATTCTAGTCTTCTGATACCATCAGTGACATGACTTATCTTCTTATTGTATTCTACCAGATGGAAAGTCAACGGCGTGAAGATGAGCTAAAGAACCGATCCTCTAAGAAAATACATGAGGCAAAGGGTGCCATTTTAAACCGAGTGAGTTTTTGCCCTTTCTGTCTACTTTATGCAATAACATGTTATAATAGGCTGGGTTTTTTTACTTGTAACTAATGCATAAATATGTGCTTAATACTTTGCATATATTTCTTTGTTAATTATTTACAAACAAGGCAACAAGCCCCCAAACAATGTCAACTGGTGGTAGCTTGAAATCGATGAAAGAGAAACCCAATCAAACGTATAAAGATGCAAAAGAGGGATCTGGCTTGCAAATTGTTGGACTTAGTGGAGAGAGAGAGAGCATCAAGTACATTCATTGATACATTCCTTGCCAAGAAGGAATTGGTCTAGAGATATACAATATTCAGCATACTACAAAAATTCATCCTGACATGTTCTATTTTATTATTGTTACTCTAAAGGATTTGTATGATGTTGCTTTTCAGTCCCTTCTTTTAAATTATGTTTTTTGCTTACAAGTCTTTTTCTTGATAAAGTGGATTTGTTACGATGTGAGAGATTTATACTCTTATCTTGTTTAGTACATTCATCATTCACCATCTTATTCTAGAATACTAGTATAATATTGACACTGCCAAAAGATCTACGGGCTGGCTTATCGTTAAACACTCATTTTAGGATCTTGTACTGTTGTGTAAGATAATTAAGTCATTATCTATGCTTTAATAGATAACTTTGTCTTGAAGAACCATGCATGTTTTTATACCATACACGGTGAAGATCCAATAAGATAAATCATATGTAGCACCTTCTGACTTTCGAGATTTCCAGGGTCACCAGTAGCACCTTCTAATCTTTTGCTTCTCGTCTTTTCATGAGAGTACATAGATTTCGCTATTTGTGTCGAATCTTTGTTACCAAACTACTAGAGACAGTTGATATTAGTTATCCAACATGAAGGGCTAAATGGATAATTATGTCACTATGCAATCAGAGAGGTGTGGTAATTAATTAGAACATAACTAGTAACTAATTTTTTCTATCAGAAAAATTGGATATCCTAGCATTTTGCTCTAACTGTCATGGTCAAAGGCCTTTAAGAATATTTACTGTTGCCTTGAAAGCTCTGAGTGCAATAAGTTTGCTCTGTTTGTTAACTAGAGGATGGGGAATTTTAGGAAGTGAAGATTTAAATTGAACAAGTACATAAAGCTGGATGCACTTGAAGATATTGGGGGATCATAATGAGAATTTATAGATACTTCTTTAGAACCCTGTAATTTGCATACAAACAAATAAAGGCATGTACTTGTAGCTTTGAATATTATACATGCACCAGTAGTGATGCACCTACCATTGCACAATCTTTTTGGTATCGTTGTGGGGAAAATACATTTCATATTTTGCAGGAGTTGTCACTCATTTCTTATTTTGTAGTCGCCAAACATATGCCTGAGAAGTATCCAATGGCCTGTAACAACATTGCACCAGTCATGTTCACGATCTTAGCTGAGATAAATTGCCATCCCATCATTCAAACATAGAAAGACGATCCTCTACAATCAAGCACATAACACTTTAGATGTACATAACAAAGAAGAGGAAATCAGTATGGAACTGGATCGATTTTTGGTTAACGTATGACATGGTATAATATAAAATGCTAGCAGCACTATAAGAATATACAGACAAAAACCTAGGTTGCACTCTAAATTCTGTTTATGCGTGTATTCAAATGACGAGGCCTATTGGCAGATATAAATATATTAATAGAAGTGGTGCAGTCTGACCTTAACTACTTCAACTGTTAATGAAAATAAAAATTTTTGTAAAAGAAAAAGCATAAAAAATATAAGATATCAGATACAGAAGGGTTCAGTCAAATAACTGCTAAAAATGAAAAATATGCAATACCACCTCCACTTGCATACTCATAGGAAGTAAAAAAGTCAATTTCAAATCTCAAGGCATTCTATGTTTACTGCTTGGTTGTGCGAACTTAAATCCCATGGACTTGTTTTTAAAACGAAATGTAACTTGTTTTTAATCTTTGATGAATGATACATGTTAGGCTTTTCATCTTCACCTTGGTAATGTTGGGTACTACATAGATGCAAAATTTACTCCTATGGCTCTGGATGAGAAACCATTAAGCCAGCATATGTCATATTAGAAAATGTTGTTGAAAGTAAGTTATAGGAACATATATTGTAAACTTCAGTGTCTTTGGATTATAATAGAGCTTTAGTTAATATGATAATCACATATTCTGATATGAGCTTTAGTTAAATTGATAATACATGAGGTGTAAAGTACATGTATGTTTTTAGTGTTGTAACATATATTTTATTCTTTTGGGCTATGGTTAATTTCAAATTTTCTAATCATAGGTGGTGGGTAGGTACCATCAGTATGTAGCACTTGGAATGTTTTAGGACATGCTACAATGCATCAATCTAGGTTGTTCCATACTCAATGTACTTTAAGAGAGGCTAGTTACTGGGAGAGCAATTGATGTTACTGCAGCAGAGGTTGCACTGAGACTAGTGAGGCCTGGGAAAAAGGTACTTGACACAATCTTCTATATGCACCACTAAGCTCTTGGGATATATTATTTTTTGATGTTGTGTTAATTCATTTGTTAGTGCATTGTATAATTTGATATTATTTGTTTGGTCTTATTTGTGGTTTATAAGGTTTGTATTTACGCAACAATTCCTTCATGTATGTTATGGGATCTATACTAAGTTTTACTATTTGTATGTTGTATATGCCAATGTGATTATTTCTTTTTGATTATTGACTTTGATTTCATTCTTGATAATACATTATGTTTAGAAATTGTTGTGTTTCCACCTATTTGTTTCTCAGGGAATGCCACTCCCGCGAGTTGTATTGATCTGTTTATGTGAATAAAATATATGATCGATTGATTTAGATTTTTTATTTGCTTTAAATGCTACTTTACATAAAATCTTTATTGACTTCATAACAACATTTAGGTTATACTTTATAGACTAGGTATCATGTTTGTATAATGTCAGAACTCATTTTCAAATGTGAAAATAATATTTGTGGAAGTAAATATTTGGTTTCCAATAGACCCAAATGTGCTACAAATAACCATTTAAATCCTAATTTATGTTTCTTATTCATTGTAGGGACCATGTCATACACCATGACATTTTCGTTGTGTATAAACAGTATAATATATTTCAGGATTTCAGCAATCTATTCGATATATTCGAGTCATTATTTGAAGGCATGGGCGGAATGGGAGGAATGGGCGGAAGCAGAGCTGCTCGCAACAGGCCAATGCAGGGTGATGATGAAAGCTACAACTTCGTCCTTAACTTCAAAGAAGCAGTATTTGGTGTGGAAAAAGAGATTGAGGTAACTAGGCTGGAGAGTTTCAGCACATGCGATGGCTCTGGGGCCCAACCTGGCACAAAAGCGACCAAATGTGCACATGTGGAGGCCAAGGACAGGTGATACAATGACCATATACAGATGTTGATGTACCCTATTTTGAGACAATAAAATTTAGCTAGCTAAAGTACTCTATATCTGTGAGATGTTGATGTACCCTATTTTGAGACAATAAAATGGAGAATGGTATTTTATATTACATTTCAATGTTTTGTTGTGAATATGGATCAAAGTGGTTATTTTCGAATTGAATTGAGCAGCGTTTGGAATGTATAACATGCAGTATAGAGCGTTATAAATGTGATACAATGACCATATACAGATCATCTATTCATAACGCTTTCAAAATGTCCTGACTACTAAACCATATTAACTATTTATAACGGTTTTACATAAATATCCATAATGCTTTGAAAATAAAACGTAGCAGAAATTCAACCTATTAATGACATTTTTGGAAGAATTATCTATAACGCTTTCAAAAACATTTATAACACCCGTTTTCATAACGGTTGGATTGGAAAAAAAATTGTCATGGTTCTTAATTAATGACGGTTTTTAGCCGTCATTAAAAGGTATTTTTGTTGTAGTGTTTTCAAGTCTTACAATATTTAATATGTATTCGGTGTTCCCTAAATATGTCATTTACAACATGCGATGGACTATACGACTGATTATCACGAATTTTATCAATAATTTTATTTTTAACCCATACAGTAGTAGCTAATGGATGGCAACCGGTTGTAAGTCCACCTAAACAAGAATGTATATTTTCTAACGTAGCAATGCAAAATCTTTCGCCTTTACCAATGACTTTAGCGTATACTCTCCAATGACAAGTTGAAGCGTTACATTTATATACAATCCCACTAGCATTGTTCAAAGAAGCCGAACAAGTAAAATTATGTTTAATTGCTATATCACTAATAAAACTTCTAAATTTAGAACGATTCTTAAATTCTTTTCCAATAAATAATTCAGGAGTGCTAACATTATCAACAGAATCATCAAATTCATCATCTAAATTTTTAATTAAATCATCACTATTTTCATCATCGTTATTACCATCATCTACTACATGTTCTTCTAGAGTAAATGGAATAACTTGGTGAGAAGAACTAGCAGCAATATTCACATCTATATTAGAAGCTGGTATACTACTTACACTATTAATTCTTGGTGGTGGTGGAGTGACATAAATACTAATATATGGTGATTGTACATTAACTTCAAGAATAAATTTCCATGCTTGTTCACTATCTATATTTATACAGTTTGATGCAAAAATATGTACTAATATAAATTCATATTCAATAGAATATTGTTCAATAATTAGATTATGTAAACTAAGAAAAGACAAATTTCTATCAATTAAAAGAACTTGAGTTAAACCTCCTTCGTAAGCTAACCCATTTAGTACACCTCCAAGCGAGCACAGTATTGTTAGATTTTCATCCATGTTGACTACAAAATGAGCTTCCCAGTAGCCTAGGATGAGATGAGCTTCTTCTTAATGGTTGTTATGAAGAGAATGAAAATTTTTGAGAGAGAGAGATTGTTTCATTTCATACTTCCATGCCTCATTTTATAGATGATATGATATAGCCGTTGGAAATTAAAGTTGGAATTGGAACATTGTAAATTAAAGTTGGAATTGGAACGTTGGACTAGCCGTTAGACTCAACAACAAAAAAACCCAATATAAACCCAATAACTAGAAAACCAACCTAAACCAAATAACTAAAAAACCTAAACCTAATAAACCAAACCATATTACTTACTATAAAAAAACGAAAATAAAATAAACCAAAACAAACCGCAGCCCAAAACAAACCATTGCTCAAATTCCTACACACACAATGGCGGAAATTTGACAATTGCCTAAAATCCAACATGCAGTATGGCGGAAATTGAACATGTCCAATTTCTACCATTCATCTTGTCGGAACCTTTCGTTCTATACAATACTTCAAAACTTTTATCGTTTTATACAATTTTATATTTCTTTTTAGGCTTTTTATCGTTACAATAAATTTTCTGTTCACACATTTCTATAAAAGAAAGAAAGATAAACACATGGAAATAAACACTGTAATTGCTTTTGTTTTCATTGACTTGGGGACATGTACGTACTATTGCGTCACGAAGAAATTTTGAGAAGATGGCCAACTACTCCCGCCATGATCAAGACGTGGACGTGAAAAGACCCGAAGATGTCTTATGATAACAAAGACCTTAGGTGTTTTATGGAACTTTAGAGTTTTGGTGGTTGATACATAAGAAAAGATTCAATTTGTTTGGATGCCTTATTTTGGTTGTATTTTGAATTTTACTATGTAGTGATATTAAATGTAGTTTGTGGTTTATTATCTTCTTGTTAATGAAATATGATCACCGTTGCCATTTCGTCTCCGAGAAGAACTGATTTCTTTTTCTAGTTGAGATATAGGCTTGATATTAGTGTTGATAATGATAAGAGTGCACTTTTTTTTTTGACACATTTCATAACTATACTAATGCGACAGTACATTATTGGATATCAATTATTATCTTCATTCTAAGACTTTTCTTGACATCTAATAATGTACTGACATATCAGTGTGACTATAGAGTATTATTAATGGACATACATATAAAAAAAGAACAATGATGACAACGAAACGTTGGAATTTCAATCTGGTTGCACTCATGTACCTATAAGGCTACGTTTGGTTCACGAAATCATGGTATTGGAAAATAAAAGTCATTCATTTCCTATGTTTGGATGTATGAAGAAAAATGGGGAGAAGAGAAAAATAATTTTCAAAGGGAGAAAAATAGGTAAAAAATGATTCTCCCACCCATCCAAGGAGTTACTATACATTCTCTGGCCAATTGAAGCCAGACAGGACAGCCTTTTTCTTGTGTATGTCACGTATTAGAATATAAATATATAACTCCTTAGTAAGGATAATTTTAATTTGGTATCATATTAATTCAAGTTGAAATTCTCTTGTATCGCTGAATCAAATTATGTTAGATATGGGACTTTGATCGGTATGTTAGATATGGGACTTTGATCCAATCATGAGAGAACTGTATTTGCATCTTTTAGGAGTTCAATTGATGGATCCTAAAGATAAGTATCTTGGTCATTTCCTCCTGCAATAAAAAAACAGAGCTGCAACATACTCTTCTCTCCTGCATACAAGCTCTACTAAACTTATTGGATGGAAAAGAAAATGTCTTTCTCATGCTGGAAGAACCACTCTCATAAAATCGACACTTGCCTCTATTCCTATTTACCATCTTTCTGCATATCATATTCCTAAATTTGTGACCAAGACACTTAGCAAACACCAACGTAATTTTTGGTGGGACTCGATTGACAAGAGAAAGATCCATTACACTTCTTGGAATAGATTCACACAGCCGAAGTTTCAAGGTGGACTTGGTTTGAGAGATCCTTATATTTGTAATCTCTCATTGGTTTTAAAATTGACATGAAAATTTATTACAAACCCTGAAACAATGTGGGCGTCCTTGCTTCGAAGCAAATACTTACACTCCAATGATTTCTGGTCAGTTATGCCTTCAAGAACATCATCATGCATTTGGTCAAGCATACTTTATAGCAGGGAATTTCTTTTCAACAATATTATCTGGTCAATTGGAGATGGTACTTCTATTAATATTTGGAATGATCCTTGGGTTCCATTCTTGCCAAATTACAAAGTTCTTGGGTTTGATTTCAGCCATCGTTGGGTTCAGAATGTGAGTGATTTGATTAACATTCAAACTATGTCTTGGAAAGCCAATCTCATTCATATACTTTTTCCAGTTCATGAAGCTTCTGCCATATTAAGAATACCATTGTCTGTCAATTGTTTAACTGACAAGTTAATATGGGTTCATACTGCAACGGGGGAGTTCACTGCTAAATCAGCATATCGAGTGATTCATGAGAAATTATATCCAAACTTGAACTTGTCTGAGAGGGATGATTTTACTGAATGGAAAAGACTTTGGTCATTGACACACATCAGTCCGAAGGTGTTACTATTTGCTTGGCGAGCTATTACCAACTCCCTTCCCACTCAACATAACATTCATCGAAGACTTGATCAAATTGATGCTACATGTCCGCTGTGCAAGGTGAACCAAGAAAATACTAACCATCTTTTGTTTCATTGTCCAATAACAGGTAAAGCTTGGGATTATCATTTGAGTATATCATCTCTTATTCAAGAGGATTCCACTATTTCATCTATTATTTCAACAATTCTGAAGAAAGGAGATCAAAACATAATTGCAGCGCTATTTTATCAAATGTGGATCATCTGGAAAGCTAGAAACAGGGCAATTTTCAACAATCAAAGTATCAATGCTGCGGAACTATTCAAGGAAGCATCCAGGCTAATGAAGAAGATGGAGGCTTGTTCCAGTAAACGAACTGACTTCAATTCGACCTCAAGTACACCACAACAACAAGTTATTTGGAGGCCTCCGCAACTCAATCACTGGAAGATCAACTTCGATGGCTCATTTTTGGATGATAAAATGGCAGCTGGTGCACTCTTGCGCAATTCAAATGGAGAATTCATATTGGGTTTGTCAAAAACAGAAGACGGCGGATCACCACTTGAAGCTGAGGCGATGGGAATCACTCTGGCACTCATTATCTGCAATAGAAACAACCTGAGAAATGTTACAATTGAAGGTGACTGCTTACCCCTTATAGAGGCAGTTGAAGGCTCTGATACTCTTCCACTATGGCAAGTTCGACATGCCATAGCAGATGCAAGGAAATCAAAAGAATTGGATTCTAACATTTGCTTTTCTTATGTACCGAGGAGTGCAAATATTTGTGCTCACTCCATTGCCATTGATGCAATGTTCTCAAACTCTTCTCACTCTCTACACTCTTTTGAAGAGACACCTACATGTATCTACTCTCATGTCTGCAATGACATGAATTTTCTTTCTACTTAATGCTATGAATGAAGTTTCCTTTCAAAAAAAAAAAAAAAAAAAAAAGTAGTGACAGAAATTTTAACAATATGACCGGACCGATAACCGACAATATTCTTAGGTGATTATTTATGGACCCCTCAAAAAAAAAAAAATACTAACCTCGGACCGTGATTCTAATTAGAGTGACATAATTTTTTTTTTCCTTACAAAGCGAGTATTAATTAAGATCGGACCTACGCGTTTAATGGCGAATCCCAAGACTGGGAAAGTGAATGCATGTTTCCTTTAATAAACATAGCGCGACTTCTCTTCTTTGAATGTTTCAATTGATGCCAAAACAATCGTAGTGCAACCTGCTTCTCTAGAACTTCTACGGATGATAAACAACTAGTACAACTTGGCTTCCTCGAGTTGACTTGCAAACTTTCGACGAGGTTTCTTACATGTACATATAGGTCCCAAGGCCTAAGCTCAGAAGTATGCTCCTTTTTTTGTATTTGTAAACATCTACCAATGGTAACGCCTAACATTTTTTGAAAATGCAATTTTGCCTAACATTTCACATTTCATCACAAGATCCAGGAGTTTTGTATAGTGTTGTTTTATTGTTGTTGCTGTGATCATCTTTGATTGATTATTCATAACAGAACTCCCAGTCGTGGAACGCGATTCCGGAGGAGAGACGGAAGGCTCTTGCCGAGAGACAGCGAGGAAGGAAACCAGGAAATGGCGACAATGACCGCGACGACGACGATGACGACTTGGTTACAATTGAAGAAGACATTGCAAAGGCAACCATATATACATACACACAAGCTTGCTTAGTTGATATTCGCACAATCTATTATATTTGTTGTCATGATGCTAGTTTCCATCTAATTGTCCATCCATCCAGCCTCGCCGGAGTTCAAGTTCAGAGCTGGACCGGAAGACGAGCTCCGGGAGCCAACGGCACGACGGTGGTGCGAAGAAGAAGAGCTCTAACAAGTCCTTGCAGGTACACATGAATATGCAGTACATTCGATTTTTTGATAGAATTTAATTATATATGATCTTAAGAGAATCGGAGAATCTCTTTGAAATCAATACCATGACTTGATTTTTTCAACACGAATCCATCTTGACTTCATATATCAAGGATCATGAGAGAAAGCTCGAAAGGCTCGAGACACGGCTGGAGAAGCTAGTGACGCTCAGCGAGAGGCTGTCGGAGAGGAACCAGCAGGTGGAGGATCTGCTCGTCCGGGTCGCCGAACACGTTGGCGTTCGCCACAGCTTCGGAAGAACAGACTAATGCTTCCGCTGCTGGTCGTTGAAGAACTTGAAGTGCCTCGCTCGCCTGTTCTATGGTGTTCCTTTAAACTTTGCGATATATTTGATGTAATAAAGTTATTTGGCTTTCTTTTGATGGAATGATGTTTTTTCTCTTAACCTCGTCTAAGCTAATTAATTTGAGCAACCTTCAATTATTTCAGTCATTTGTCCAATTGTCCAAACTTCCTAGTCCAAGTGGTTAGGAAGGAGGGCGCATTTGGAGGAGGTCCTAAGTTTGAGCCCCCCATGGACATAGGATGGCTAGGTGGTCGCGGGACGACCACGGTTCCAAGCTGACGGTCTCAAGAAATGGACAAAAAAGAAGAAGAAAAAAAAAGTCATTTGTCCAACTCAATTTTTGATTTATATATAATTTGTTGTGTGCTTGTATTAGCATGCTAATATAATTTTTTTTCCTTCTCCAAACTGATGGAACTTGGGACCTTCATGTTTTGAAGTTCATCAATGCAACCGATTTTGACTCAAAAGTTTCCTTTTGCAATAACAAAAATGTTAAATTTACAATCATTGGACTTATAGTCCGCTAGTACAACCGAACATGGATGGATCTATATAGAGTCCAAGGAGAGCCACGGCCAAATTACAAAAATGTTAAATTTACAATCATTGACCCTCTCATTTACAAAGAATAAGGTAATGTTTTGGGCTTTCAATTTATAGGTTGCAAGTTCAAATCTCACCTCTCACATAATCATATATTTTATGTATAATATTTTGCTTTCTCTTTTGTAACAATTTAAAAATATTGACTTTATATTTTTGCTCATTCTTGTTTGAATTTTAGTATTTTTTTTTGCTATTGAATTCTAATTAACATGACAATTTAGATTTCTATATGTACTGCACGGTCCAAATCCTAGCAATGAGAACAATGCATTATTATTTTCTACATGGTATCAGAACCTCCACAAAAATTCTAGCCGTCATATTCAACATCCTCGATCCGGCCGACCCTCTACGCGCCCTAACCGAATCCGGCGCTCTTCGGCAGTATCGGCCCGAACTTGACGACGTCCGGTATCGACGTGCTCACCTCCCGCAGCGGCGTGACCGGAGGCTCCGCGATCGGCACCAGGGAGGACTTCTTCCTCGGCGAGTCCGAGCAAAAGAATTTTTACCCGAACAAAAAAAATTAATGGTGTAGTGCACAAGCTTCACCAGAGCAAAAGAAGATTCCAATATATATATATATATATGTAATCTCCAATACCAGAGTCTTCTTTTGAGCAAAACTTCACCTCGTCTTTTATTGGAGTTGGGCATACCAGAGTCTTCTATTGGAGATTGGGAGTTTCCAATATATATATATATATATATATATTTAGAAACCAAGCGGCCGTGTCAAAGACACCCAGCCACCGTATATATACGGATATCCGGCGTCCCTGATCGCGGCCGATTCGTCGCCGACCCCGTACATCAGCGGCAGATTCATCGGAGTTGTACAAAATTTTGTACACCCGATATCCGCTCGCCCCTACGCGCAAGGTCCGGCGCCCCTGATCGCGGCCGATTCGCCGCCGACCCCGTCCATCAGCGGCCGTTTCGTCGGAGTTGTACAAAATTTTTGTATACCCGACATCCGCAATGGCCGATGATGCTGCGTCCAGCTACTCCGTCGCGACTGGCGGTGGCGGTGCACACAACCCAAATTATCCTAATCCGAAGGATCCATATTTTCTGAGTTCTGCTGATCAACCAGGAAATATCATTACTCCTATTATTTTTCGTAGATCAAACTATGCTGAGTGGTCTCGGTCGATACGTGTCACGCCCCAGAACCAGAATACTGGAGAGCGGGGGAATGACTCAGCCAGCTACGTATTACGGGTAGATGAATACCGTATAATACGATCAATGCTGTCTAACCGGACGAGGGGGTGCATACTACATGAAAGTCTTACTATGGTCACTCCACATCTATTGTCTCAATCGTTCAAACAAGAAACAGTAATAGAGAACATGTGAGATAAAGCAGTAAGGCGTCCCATACGCTTAAATCAAAATGTTCTTGATATCTGGCTTTACAAAACATAGCCAGAAGATGTGGCAAGTATACACAATTGTTAGCAGCTGCAGTCTGACTTAGTTACAATTATGTAAAGATAAGTACATGACAATCTGACTAACATGTCGGTGCCAAACGGCTAAGTATAAAGTAAATAACAAAACGAGCGGTGGAGTAAGGAACCCACTCGAGTCCTCCTGCGATCATTCCTCTAGTATTGACCATCTTGGAGGTGGAAGTAAGCTGAGTCCTCGGGAACCGGCTCTAAATCTGTCCATACAAAACCAGAGAGGTTAGACCTCTAATAGCAAGTACCACAAGGAAGCACGATATGAAGGATTAAACCAGTAAGTAAGAGGATATAATAATAGATCTCTGCTTTCCACTAGGATTCACATAACATCACGACACTTCGAACCAACCTCCCAACCAAACAAGGACAGAAGTTGGCCCGTCATGTCCTGACACTCTGATCATCTCAGTTAGGCAACAGAGTAGGTACAGTACACAAACAAATCATCTTGAACGACCAATCAACTCCTACGGCTTGCTATTGTGAGTCCCAAGTTATCCTGGAATTATGCAATAAAGATTCCTCAGTTCCTACTATATGCGAGCAAGGCTAGTCTATCCAGTCAATCAATTGCGCCAATCATGAATTAGACGAGTCCCAGCGGGACGTCCGTCATCAATATACAATATACAATAATAATATAAGCAGGTACCGCTCCATGCCCGTGTGGCAGGTTTACAGTATCTGTGGGAACCAGCCGGCCTGTCGGACACTAATAGTCCCGAAGAGGGCTGCCATGTAAGAACTCGGGAATCCATTCTCTCCATGCTATCATTATTTTATTTGACTTAATAGTCCCTACGTTGAGTGAAGTTCCATGTCGTGGATCATGGTCATTCAGAATGAGTACTTCCGTACAAAGTACGATATGCCTGACTCTACAATAATACCCGTACGGTTAGGTTGTAGGTCTTACATAGCGTAATACAACAATTAAAACTAACCACGGAATAATCATGTCTTGACCATAAAGTACACATGCTGTTCTGTAGAGAAATAAATAAATTGAAGCCTGCACATGCCTGTATGTCAATATTCGGGATCGGCTAATCGATTACAATAGTTCATAACATGAACGTGTCTCATTCATTTAATTCAATAAGACGACTAGCCAGTCTCCTAGTTCCAACTAGGAACGCATGATCAATTCTAGTCAAGATAACCATCGTCATCAATGGTGACAAGACATGAAAGTCAATTAGTATTAAATGGGGTCGAGTCTATAACTCTCAGGGTTAAGTTCCAGCCTTACTGGGTATCCATAAACCAGTCAAGACACAAGGCACGTTCTACACAACCATATGTATCAAAAATATTAACATGCTAAGATTATCGAGTTCATAAAAAAAGGCGTAAGGGTATAATAGGAGAATTATTATGCCACCATTAAATGAATAAATTATAGAGCAAATAGAAACACCCAGGTTAGATTACACCAAGTCTATGCTAAGGCCAACAAGTCACGCCAAGTTTAGTAGGTAGGAGTGAGCGTATAAAGTGATTCACGCTGGTACGCACAGCGTGAGCGTGAAGAGTAACTCACGCACGCACAGCGTGAGCGTGAAAAGTAATTCACGCACGCACAGTGTGAGCGTTAAAAGTAATTCACGCACGCACGCACAGCGTGAGCGTGAAAAGTAATTCACGCACGCACGTAAAGCGTGAGCGTGAAAAGTAATTCACGCACGCACGCAAAGACGTGTGCGTAACTCAAATGTCACGCTGGCACGTAAAGACGTGAGCGTAACTCAAATGTCACGCTGGCACGTAAAGACGTGAGCGCGACTCAAAATTTACGCTGACACGTAAAGACGTGAACGTAACTCAAATGTCACACTAGCACGTAAAGACGTGAGCGTGACTCGAAATTCACGCTGACACGTAAAGACGTGAGCGTAACTCAAATTCACGCTGGCACGTAAAGACGTGAGCGTGACTCGAAATTCACGCTGACACGTAAAGACGTGAGCGTACAACATCTCCCGAACTCCAATCTTATGGAACCTTCGTTCCAAGCCAGAAATGAGGTTCCCATGGTTCAGAATGGTGTAGAATGAGGATCTCCACCACAAGAACTATCTATTTTCGAAAACACGCCAGTGTGGTAGATCAAAACCCATGGACAATCGAGAATACAACAACTTAGATCTGTAAGAAACGAGCAAAAGAAATCAAAAATGCTAAGTACTAAACTCTCTTAGGATCATGAGAGGAAGACAAATGAACCACAAAAACATGGGTTCTCAAGTGGAAGCAAGATGCACTTGCCTACTGTTGGTAGGTGGAGAGAGTGATGAGGAAGAAGAAGAAGTAATGGTGAATGAGAGTTTATGAAGAGAGAGAAGGGGATGGGGGCTTTAAATGGGAAAGGGTGGTGGTAGGTGGGGTTCGGTTCATGTGAACCACCATGAACCCAAAAATAACCAACCATTGCCGAGCCACATAAGACTAAAACAGAGAATAAAAGCAGGAAAAAAAATGCAGATAATTAATTAACATAAAATTAAAGGAATTTAATTACAGGATAATACATTATAAATACTAAATAAATATATATATGAGTTGTACATGTATAAAAATACGCATTCTGGGAACGGGGAGTGACATCTCTACCCACCTTTGAAAAATTCCGTCCTCGGAATTTCAAATCCAAGCAGGTAGAAATATCGGAGCTAAACTAATACAAGCAATTCTAGTGAGCAAGCAATCATTTTTACCATATCAAAAGCAAGCACTATATATATAAATTCATCAGTCCACGATATCAATTAGCTCTACCCATAAGGTGATAAGCATGAAGAATCAGGACAATCAAGGTATACAGAAAGAGATATACCTTGTGAGTCAAACAGGTGTGGATACCGTGATCGGATATCATCCTCACGTTCCCACGTTGACTCTCCCAAGGAGTGATGACCCCAAGCAACACGGGCAAGACTAATTGTTCGGTTCTTAAGTATCTTCTCTCTTTGGTCCAAAATAGACACAGGTTGTTCCTCGTAAGACAGGTTGGTACCAACAACCAGCTCAGAATAATCGAGAATATGGCTTAGGTCCGATACATACCTACGTAATTGAGATACATGAAACACGTCTTGCACCTCTCGTAACGAAGGTGGGAGGGATAAACGATAAGCAACATCGCCTATCCGATCAAGGATAACAAATGGGCCCACGTACCGCGGACTCAATTTCCCGCGAACGCTAAATCTAATGACCCCATGAGTAGGTGAGATCCGCAAGAATACGTGGTCCCCAACAGAGAACTCTAACGGCCTACGATGCTGGTCTGCCCAATGACGATGCCGGTCCTGCGCAACTCGAAGTCGCTCTCTAATTCCCTTAACCACTTCAACCGTCTGAATAATCATTTCTGGGCCTAACATCTTCCTTTCTCCGATATCATCCCATGCAAGCGGCGACCTGCACTTCTTACCATATAGTGCTTCGAATGGCGCCATCTGGATACTGGCTTGATAACTATTGTTGTATGAGAACTCGACTAAGTGCAGGTGACTCTCCCAAGATCCTCCAAAATCTAGAGTGCAAGCTCGTAACATATCTTCTAAAGTCTGAATCGTTCTTTCTGATTGTCCATTCGTCTGCGGATGGTAGGCCGTGCTAAATCTTAACTTGGTACCCAGACTATGATGTAAGCTCTTCCAGAAATGTGATGTAAAGCGGGTATCTCGATCCAACACAATACTGACAGGGACTCCATGCTGCCTGACTATCTGTTGCATATACAACTCTGCCAACTTTTCTGTAGATTGTCCTACTCTGAAAGGAAGAAAGTGTGCTACCTTTGTAAGTCGGTCCACTATTACCCAAATAGCGTCCTTACCACTTGGTGATCTCGGTAAACCGGTCACAAAGTCCATTGTAATATGCTCCTATTTCCATTCCGGGATAGGAAGCGGTTGCAATAACCCAGCTGGCCTCTGCTGTTCTGCCTTCACTTGCTGACATACCAAGCAACGGAAAACAAATCTAGCTATCTTCCTCTTCATCCCGTTCCACCAGAAATACTGCTTGATATCTTGGTACATCTTGGTCCCTCCAGGGTGAATAGAATACTGAGAACTGTGAGCTTCTGCCATAACCTCCTGTCTGATATCTCCACTAGGCACACATAGACGTGATCCAAACCTAAGTGTACCATCTTCATGAATTCTCATCTCCTTCCTGAGTCCTGACTCACATTCTGCCCTAAGCTTCTGAATCCTTGGGTCTTGTGCCTGAGCTGACTTGATCCTGCCTACCAAGTCGGATTGAACTTGCAGACTTGTTAGAACTCCTACATCACTAGGAAGTATAACTTCGATGCCCATCTCCTGAAGGTCTTCTAAGATATGTCTCTGTGTTGTCAACATAAATGTGCCGCCTCTCCTGCTGAGAGCGTCTGCTACTACATTAGCCTTGCCTGGATGATACTGAAGCTCCACGTCATAATCCTTGATCAACTCCAGCCATCTTCTCTGCCTCATGTTTAGTTCCTTCTGAGTAAAGATGTACTTCAGACTTTTATGGTCTGTGTACATGTCCACTCGGTCACCATATAAGTAATGCCTCCATAGCTTCAGAGCAAACACTACTGCCGCTAACTCCAAATCATGAGTTGGATAATTCTTCTCGTGGTCCCGAAGCTGCCTAGATGCATATGCTATCACCTTTCCATGTTGCATAAGGACACATCCAAGTCCTTTACCTGACGCATCACAATATACTGAAAAAACCTCCGGGTCCAACTGGCAATGTAAGAATAGGTGCTGATATCAACTTCTGCTTCAAAGTCTCGAATGATGCCTGACATTCTGCCGACCAAACGAATGGTACATCCTTCCGGGTCAAGCGGGTCATGGGTGCTGAAAGCCTTGCAAAGTCTGACACAAACCTTCTGTAATATCCTGCCAATCCCAAGAAACTCCGTACATCTGCTACGGTCTTGGGTACTGGCCAACTTTCTACTGCTTCTATCTTCTTGGGATCTACTGCTACTCCAGCTCCTAATATGATGTGACCCAAAAATAAAATGTGATCCGACCAAAACTCACACTTGCTGAGCTTGGCATACAACTCGTTCTCTCTCAGAACCTGTAACACTTTCCTGAGGTGGTCTTCATGCTCCTCTTCACTAGCAGAGTATACGAGTATGTCGTCAAGAAACACAATGACAAACTGGTCTAAGTATGGCATAAAGATGCGATTCATCAAATCCATGAATATTGCTGGAGCATTAGTCAAACCAAACGGCATTACTAAGAATTCATAATGCCCATACTTCGACCTGAATGCTGTCTTGGGAATATCTTCCTTCCGAACCCTCACCTGATGGTACCCTAAACGAAGATCTATCTTGGAGAAAACTCTAGCTTTGCTCAACTGATCAAATAAGTCGTCGATCCTGGGTAATGGGTACTTGTTCTTCACTGTTGCCGCGTTAAGCTTCCTGTAGTCAATGCACAATCTGGATGACCCATCCTTCTTCTCCACAAGTACCACTGGTGCTGCCCACGGCGATATGCTAGCTTGGATGAACTTCTTCTCCTTCAGTTCCTCTATGTGCTGATATACCTTGGCCGGCTCTGAATCTGCCATTCTGTAAACTCGATCTGATATCGGTTTAGTTCCAGGTGCCAATTCTATACTGAACTCAATATCTCTAACCGGTGGTAGACCTGGGAGTTCTTCAGGAAATACGTCTAGAAACTCTTCAACTACCTTCGGAACTTGAACTTCTTCCATTGCCGTTACTACTCCCTGCTCTTGTGGAGTTGTCCCTGTTCTGACTAAGGTGAACCACTTCATACCTGAAATATCAAAAGACACACTCCCTCTACGACAATCTATTGTCGCATGACTGTCTTTCAGCCAATCCATGCCTAAGATAACGTCGAAATTTCCAACAGGAAATTCTATCAACCGGGCTGGTAAGGAATGCCCGCAAACTACAACGCTACATGCTAAAATAACTCTACTAACTCCTACGAGCCCATTATCAGTGAGTATATTCAACCTCCCTGGCAATGCCTCGAACTCCATTCCTAGTCATGTCGTAAATTATGCAGATATAAATGAATGGGATGCTCCCGAATCAAACAATGCTACTGCGGGATATGAGGCGATGAGAACGTTACCTGCCACAACATCTTTCGATGCCAATGCCTCCTCCAAGGACAGAGTGAATGCTTGCCCTCGACCTCCTTGCTGATTTCCATGCTGCGGCCTAGCCTGATGTTGTTGCTGGCCCCTTCCTTGATGATGCTGGGGTGGTCTATGCTGGTGTTGCTACATCGACGGCCCCTGCTGCCGAAACATCTGAGCCTGCGGCATTAACGGACGCTGTGCCAACGGCCTTACTGCCACCGCTGGTCCTCGATACTAGCCTGCCCCTGGTGTTGGAAGAGCAGGAAACTGTTGCCCTGGTCCTCCTGACCTCGAATTCATGGGACATGTGGTAACCCGATGGTCTGGATTTTCACATATCAGACACAGTCCATTCAATGTCTGACACACATCTCTAGTGTGTCCTACCTTCCCACAATAAGTGCAGCCCGCCGGGGGTTGCTGGTTCTTCCTCTGTTGCTGTTGCTGCTATCTTGGTGGTGCTGGTCCTCGTATCGCCATATCGTGGATACGAATGCCAGTAGATGGTGCTGTTGTTCGGGGCGCTGCTCTCCCTCCTCCTTCAACCTGGCTGTGGGATCTCTTCTGACCTCCAGTCCTTGCCGCAAGCCTCTGAATGGTGATCTCATGCCTTCGAGTTGCCGTCAGTACTTCGTCAAAAGTTTGGTAATTGTGCCCCTCTATTAATTGCAAGAGTTCAAGATGAAACCCTTGCTGAAACCTCATGGCCCTCTGGCTCTCTGTTGCTACCATCTCTGGGGCGAATCTACTCAATCTGCAGAACTCCGCTGCATAAGCATCTACAGTCTTGCCGGCCTGCCTGAGGTTGATAAACTTCTGTTGTAGCTCAAACCGTGCCACAACTCTATAGTACTTGGTCTTGAATCTTGTAGTGAAATTGTCCCAAGCTACAGGACGTCTGATGCCCACTTCCTCTGAATCCCACCATTCACGTGCGAGATCCTGAAGTAACAACTTCACTAGATCCACACGTTCTGCTGCCGGTACCTTAGCTGCTGTCAGAATAGCCTCAATATCCTCAAGCTATGCATCTGCTGAGATGGCATCCTCCGTGCCTCGAAACGGCAGGGGTTGTACTTGCAAAACCTGGCTGATGCTCCTGAATCAGTCCTCATTCCTCTTTCCAAAGCCGTCTGCAATCCTTGGTTGAGCAACACATTCTGCTCTTGTAGCTGAGTGTGCATGCATTGCTGGGCCAACATCTGATGTTGCTGAGTAGCCATCATTCCTCTCATGATCTCCAGAAGGGCTGGTGTGTCCACTTGGGTAGGTGGAACTATGGGTGGTATTGGAACTTCCGGATACTGCGGTTCAGCTGCTGGTTCTACTATCACTTCTTCTTGGATAGTCTCCTGAGGTAAGACTTGCCCTTGTTGCTGACCAACCTGGTCATGTTGCCCATGTTGCTCCTGCTGTTGTCCAGCTCTGACCGATGCGGACGAAGTGCCCCTAAGAAAAGGGACAAGAGAACAATCAAACAACCGGACATGAAGGATCAATGAAGTCAAAGGATACCGGAATGTCAAGCAAGGGTTGAGAATAACGAATCATGAGATCAAGGGGAGAACACGTGTGATTGAGACATCCTATAAATCAAAACACCCCACAAGTCTGAAATCAGACCTGCATGGGCCACCACTAAAACCTTGTCACGCCCCAGAACCAGAATACTGGAGAGCGGGGGAATGACTCATCCAGCTACGTATTACGGGTAGATGAATACCGTATAATATGATCAATGCTGTCTAACCAGACGAGGGGGTGCATACTACATGAAAGTCTTACTATGGTCACTCCACATCTATTGTCTCAATCGTTCAAACAAGAAACAGTAATAGAGAACATGTAAGATAAAGCAGTAAGGCATCCCATACGCTTAAATCAAAATGTTCTTGATATCTGGCTTTACAAAACATAGCCAGAAGATGTGGCAAGTATACACAATTGTTAGCAGCTGCAGTCTGACTTAGTTACAATTATGTAAAGGTAAGTACAAGACAATCCGACTAACATGTCGGTGCCAAACGACTAAGTATAAAGTAAATAACAAAACGTGCGGTGGAGTAAGGAACCCACTCGAGTTCTCCTGCGATCATTCCTCTAGTATTGACCATCTTGGAGGTGGAAGTAAGCTGAGTCCTCGGGAACCGGCTCTAAATCTGGCCATGCAAAACCAGAGAGGTTAGACCTCTAATAGCAAGTACCACAAGGAAGCATGATATGAAGGATTAAACCAGTAAGTAAGAGGATATAATAATAGATCTCTGCTTTCCACTAGGATTCACATAACATTACGACACTTCGAACCAACCTCCCAACCAAACAAGGACAGAAGTTGGCCCGTCATGTCCTGACATTCTGATCATCTCAGTTAGGCAACAGAGTAGGTACAGTACACAAACAAATCATCTTGAACGGCCAATCAACTCCTACGGCTTGCTATTGTGAGTCCCAAGTTATCCTGAAATTATGCAATAAAGATTCTTCAGTTCTTACTATGTGCGAGCAAGGCTAGTCTATCCAGTCAATCAATTGCGCCAATCATGAATTAGACGAGTCCCAGCGGGACGCCCGTTATCAATATACAATATACAATAATAATATAAGCAGATACCGCTCCCTGTCCGTGTAGCAGGTTTACAGTATCTGTGGGAACCAGCCGGCCTGTCGGGCACTAATAGTCCCGAAGAGGGCTGCCATGTAAGAACTCGAGAATCCATTCTCTCCATGCTATCATTATTTTATTTGACTTAATAGTCTCTACGTTGAGTGAAGTTCTATACCGTGGATCATGGTCATTCAGAATGAGTACTTCCGTACAAAGTACGATATGCCCGACTCTACAACAATACCCGTGCGACTAGGTTGTAGGTCTTATATAGCATAATGCAATAATTAAAAGGGATTTTTTGACTTTCATCCCACTTATTAATATGCATTTGCACTTACATCCTACTTTTTAATTTTTTTAGAGTTACATCCCACTTTTTGTCACTAAAAGTATTTATTTTGTCACGAAAAGTATTCGTTTTGTCACGAAAAATATTTTTCGTGACAAAAGTGGGATGTAAGTCAAATAAAATTAAAAAGTGGGATGTAAGTACAAATTCATATTAATAAGTGGGATGAAAGTCAAAAAATCCCTAATTAAAACTAACCACGGAATAATCATGCCTTGACCATAAAGTACACATGCTGCTCTGTAGAGAAATAAATAAATTGAAGCCTGCACATGCCTGTATGTCAATATTCGGGATCGGCTAATCGATTACAATAGTTCATAACATGAACGTGTCTCATTAATTTAATTCAATAAGATGACAAGCCAGTCTCTTAGTTCCAACTAGGAACGCATGATCAATTCTAGTCAAGATAACCATCGTCATCAATGGTGACAAGACATGAAAGTCAATTAGTATTAAATGGGGTCGAGTCTATAACTCTCAGGATTAAGTTCCAGCCTTACTGGGTATCCATAAACCAGTCAAGACACAAGGCACGTTCTACACAACCATATGTATCAAAAATATTAACATGCTAAGATTATCGAGTTCATAAAAAAAGGCATAAGGGCATAATAGGAGAATTATCATGCCACCATTAAATGAATAAATTATAGAGCAAATAGAAACACCCAGGTTAGATTACACCAAGTCTATGCTAAGGCCAACAAGTCACGCCAAGTTTAGTAGGTAGGAGTGAGCGTATAAAGTGATTCACGCTGGTACGCACAGCGTGAGCGTGAAGAGTAACTCACGCACGCACAGCGTGAGCGTGAAAAGTAATTCACGCACGCACAGTATGAGCGTGAAAAGTAATTCACGCACGCACGCACAGCATGAGCATGAAAAGTAATTCACTCACGCACGCACATCGTGAACATGAAAAGTAATTCACGCACACACGCAAAGACGTGTGCGTAACTCAAATGTCACGCTGGCACATAAAGACGTGAGCGTAACTCAAATGTCATGCTGGCACGTAAAGACGTGAGCGCGACTAAAAATTCACGCTGACACGTAAAGACGTGAGCGTAACTCAAATGTCACGCTGGCACCTAAAGACGTGAGCGTGACTCGAAATTCACGCTGACACATAAAGACATGAGCATAACTCAAATGTCACGCTGGCACGTAAAGACGTGAGCGTGACTCGAAATTCACGCTGACACGTAAAGACGTGAGCGTACAACATCTCCCGAACTCCAATCTTATGGAACCTTCGTTCCAAGCCAGAAATAAGGTTCCCATGGTTTAGAATGGTGTAGAATGAGGAGCTCCACCACAAGAACTATCTATTTTCGAAAACACGCCAGTGTGGTAGATCAAAACCCATGGACAACCGAGAATACAACAACTTAGATCTGTAAGAAACGAGCCAAAGAAATCAAAAATGCTAAGTACTAAACTCTCTTAGGATCATGAGAGGAAGACAAATGAACCACAAAAACATGGGTTCTCAAGTGGAAGCAAGATGCACTTGCCTACTGTTGGTAGGTGGAGAGAGTGATGAGGAAGAAGAAGAAGTAATGGTGAAGGAGAGTTTATGAAGAGAGAGAAGGGGATGGGGGCTTTAAATGGGAAAGGGTGGTGGTAGGTGGGGTTCGGTTCATGTGAACCACCATGAACCCAAAAATAACCAACCATTGCCGAGCCACATAAGACTAAAACAGAGAATAAAAGCAGGAAGAAAAATGCAGATAATTAATTAACATAAAATTAAAGGAATTTAATTACAGGATAATATATTATAAATACTAAATAAATATATATATGAGTTGTACATGTATAAAAATACGCATTTTGGGAACGGGGAGTGACAATACGTCTCTTCCTGATCTCTAGGCGAAAGATCACCTTTCTGGAAGGTACTGAAATCAAACCTGTAACTGATGCTAGTAAATTACTTGATTGGAGATGTGTGCAAGCGCTATTGGTTCAATGGGTTCTTAATACCATTGATCCGTCTCTGAAAAAATCTTTGCCGTACTTTGAGGAGGTTTATCCATTGTGGAACTTGTTGGAGAAAAGATTTGTTGTTAGCAATGGCACTCGAAAGCAACAAATTAAGGTGGCTTTGGCTGAGTGTAAACAAACGGCTTCGATGTCTGTGGAAACCTACTTTAGAAATTTGTAGTCTTTGTGGGATGAACAAGCTGTTATTTCCCATTGCCTACTTGTACCTGTGGTGAACTTGCTGCAAAGCTACAGGCTATGAGGGATGAAGACCACTTTCAGGACTTCATGTATGGTTTGAATGCTGAGTTATATTGTCATACCCGATCTAATCTTCTGGTTCTGGATCCTCAGCCAAGTTTATATCGGGCATACCAGGCAGTCTGTGAGGAGGAGGATATGCGAAAATCTCAGGTCAATCTGCTGCTGAGGAGGTGTTGGCACTGACTATCAAGACTTTACCTCGTCTTTCTACTACTTCTAATAGTAGAACCTCAGATTCCAGGGACAAATCAGGTATGATCTGTACTCATTACAAGAAAACAAGTTATGATGTTACCACTTGCTTTGCCAAGATTGGCTATCCAGAGTGGTGGGAGACTCGTTCTCGGCGTGAGGGCGGACGTGGTGCTGGCGGTGGCAGAGGCCCGGCACCACAGCAGAGACGTGATGGGGGATGCGGTACTGGTGGCGCAGGGGTTGTTCATTATGTCGTCGCTGCTGGTCATGGTGTCCATGCTGGTCTTGCTGGAAGTTAGGCAGACATGATGCATGGAGGGTATCCTTCGCCACTCTCAGGTGAACAATGGCAGAAACTGATGAGCTTGCTGGGTAACGACAATGCTTCCAAACCTGGTTCATCAAACTCTGTCCGTCTGATGGGTAAGAATTCTTCTATCCCTTGGATATTTGATACTGGGGCTACTCTTCATGAGACAGGCTCTCGTGACTGTTTAGTTGATTGCTTTGAGGGCCCTGTCTGTCCTGTGATTTTGCATGATGGGAGCACTATTGAGGCCATTCTGAGAGGCAAAGTACTTTTGACTGCTTCATTGGTGTTGACGGATGTTCTTTACGTTCCGACATTGACTTACAATTTGATCTCTGTCTCACAATTGATTGGTGCCAGAAATTGTGATATGTTATTTACTCCTGATTTGTGTTTTGTTCAGGACCGAAGTACGAGGATGGTGATTGGAGCAGGTGAACAAAGGGGTGGACTTTACTTCTTGGGGGAGGTTCCAGCTTTTTTGGCTTCGGTGATCCTGACATACAAAGAGAGTGATTCTGAGGTTTGGCATAGTAGACTGGGGCATCCTTCAGATAAAGTAATACAGACTTTAACTTTTCTCTCTGGTAGTAGTGTGTTTTCTCATAAGGCTTGTGATATTTGTCATCAAGCTAAACAGACTCGTGATGCCTTTTCTGATAGTAGTAGTCGTGCTTTGAGATGCTTTGAACTTATACACTGTGATCTGTGGGGACCATATAGTGTTCCGTCATCTAATGGGGCACGATATTTTTTGACTTTGGTGGATGATTTTTCTAGAGCTGTTTGGGTTATTTTATTAACGGATAAGTTTGCTGTTTATTTTGCGTTTCTTAAATTCATTGCTATGGTGAAGCGTCAGTTTGGGGCTGATATCCGTCGGGTGCGGAGTGACAATGGCACTGAATTTAATTGTTTACGAGATTATTTTTTCTCTCAAGGTATATTGTTCCAAACATCCTGTGTTGGGACACCACAACAGAATGGAAGGGTGGAAAGAAAACATCGACATATTTTAAATGTAGCCAGGGCATTGAGATTTCAGGGTTCTCTTTCCGTAGATTTTTGGGGGGAATGTGTTCTGGATGCATATTATTTGATAAATAGAACCCCTTCTAGTATCTTGCATTTTAAGTCTCCTTATGAAGTTTTATATGGTTCGGCTCCTTCGTATGATCATCTACGTATCTTTGGTTGTCTGTGCTATACGTATGATTTGAAATCCCGACATGATAAATTTGCTAGCAGGAGCAGAAAATATATATTTGTTGGGTATCCACTTGATAAAAAGGGATGGAAACTGTATGATTTGGAGACTGGTAAATTTTTTGTGTCCCGTGATGTTACTTTTTATGAAAAAGAATTTCCTGGGTGTGGCTCTGCTAGCGAGATGTCTTCTGCGACACGCCATACATCTGTTGAGGTGTCGGAAGACGATATAGAGGCTTTTGGTATGGTGCCGGCTACGGTTGCTGAGGCCGGAGTGGTTGCTGGTGGCTTAGCACCGAGTGGCAAGGATGCACAGGTAGATGCAGAAGTATTGACAGAAGAGTCCGCTGGGGGTGATGCGGATACTACTAATGATACAGGGGATACAGTGTTGCCAGAGGTGCCCGATGAGGTAGTATTGGGAAGAGGAATGAGAAAGAAATCACAGCCAGTACGATTACAGGATTTTGTGACGAATGCTGTTCGAAGTAAAAGTCCCTCCCTTTACCACAGTTCATCTGTTCTCATCACTTCCTCAGGTACTTCGTATCCTCTAACACAATTTCTAAGTTATAACATATTTACTGCTGGACACAGAGATTTTCTTGCAGCTATCACTGTCGGTATTGAGCCTACTTCATATCGCCAGGCCTCGCGAGATTCAGGATGGCGCGCAGCTATGCAAACTGAAATACAGGCTCTGGAAGATAATGGGACATGGAGTCTTGTCGATTTGCCTCCTGGGAAGAAAGCATTGGGAAGTAGATAGGTGTACAAAATAAAGGACAAATCCGACGGCAGTATTGAGCGCTTAAAGGCACGGCTGGTTGTATTCGGTAATCATCAAGTTGAGAGGATCGACTATTCAGAAACATTTGCCCCGGTAGCTAAGATGCCTACAGTTCGGGCGTTCTTGGCTGTTGCAGCTGTGAAAGGCTAGACTTTGCACCAGATGGATGTGCACAATACTTTTCTTCATGGAGATCTGACAGAAGAAGTATATATGAAGTTGTCCCCAAGTTTTTTGCATAGTGAACCCAACAAAGTGTGTCGCCTGCGTAAGTCTCTATATGGATTGAAACAGGCACCACGTTGTTGGTTCGCTAAGCTTACTGCTTCTCTGATATCCTATGGATTTATTCAATCACATTCCGATTATTCCCTTTTCTCTTTTTTTAAGGGGAAGGTAGAGTTGCATGTTTTGATCTATGTGGATGATATGATTGTGTCTGGTAATGACACAGATGCTTAAGATGCTTTCAAAAAGCACCTTAGTTCTTGCTTTCACATGAAGGACCTTGGTGTGTTGAAGTACTTTCTTGGCATAGAGGTGGCTCAGAGTGCGGAAGGAATTTCCTTGTGTCAAAGAAAGTATGTTTTGGACATCATTTTAGAATACGATTTGATGGGGTCTCGCCCTGCTGGTTTTCCCATGGAGCCCAATCACAAGCTGGCAGAATCGACTAGTCCAAGGATGGCGGATGCAGAGACTTATCGGAGGCTAGTTGGGAGGTTGATTTATCTATCATTTACTCGCCCTGACTTGGCCTATGCTGTGCATATCTTATCTCAATTCTTACAGGAGCCTCGACAAGATCATTGGCATGCTGCTTTGAGAGTTGTCAGATATCTCAAAAATGCACCAGGACAGGGTATTCTTTTGAAAGCTGATTGTGATCTCCGTCTTTCAGGTTGGTGTGACTCCGACTGGACAAGTTGTCCCTTGACTCGCCGCTCTGTTACAGGTTGGTTGGTGTTTCTGGGGGGGGGTCTCCTATTTCTTGGAAGACCAAGAAGCAATCAACTGTTTTCCGATCTTCCGCTGAAGCTGAATACCGATCTCTTGCTGCACTTGTTTGTGAGTTGAAATAGTTGAAGGAGTTATTGGTGTGTGTTTGGGCGTTCGCCAGGAGTCTGCTATGTCGGTGTATTGTGACAGTCAGTCAGCCCTGCACCTAGCTCAGAACCCAGTATTTCATGAGCGCAGTAAGCATATTGAGGTAGATTTGTATTTTGTTCGCGATGCTATTAGAGATGGCACCGTAATAGCCTCGCATGTTCCTACTTCTTCTCAACTGGCTGACATCTTCACCAAGCCCCTTGGAAAGTAAGTGTTTGATTCTTTCCTTCCCAAGTTGGGCAACATTTGTGACTTGCATGCTCCAACTTGAGGGGGGTGTTAGATTATATTTGTAATATAAATATGGCCCATACCCATAAGCCCAAATGTAGACACTATATATATTGTAACAAACCCTAGCAATGAGAACAAGGCATTATTATTTCCTACATTAATCCAATTGGAAAGTGCCACTACACAGTTGTAAGTAGGTTGTAAGTTAAATGGTTATAATTCTAGTATTGTTCTTGCAATAAAGATGTAAGCCATGTTTATCACAGTTTTCAAATCGAATAGGTTCTCAATTATGCTTGGCAGGTCTAAATTCCTGCTTTTTCTTCATTTTGACCATTAAAAATATAGAGGAAAAAATGGCAAACACGGCTGCTGGATATGTATTTTTTTTCCTAATTCTTCATTTTTTAAATATATTTTTGACATAGAATCATAGGAATGAATCTACTCGTGTTTAATTAACAACTAATGGAAGTCCCAACTAGAGAAGAGATTATTAGTACCACTACAAAGAGAAAAAAGACATACATATTCTAACAAGAATATAACTAATAATTTTGTTTGGGAGTCCTAATTTACAACAACTAGAAACTATTAAATTTGTGGAGTTAATGTAAAGTCAATTGTAGGAGGGAAAAAAAAGAACATTAAGGGGGCGTTTGGTACGCGGGATTTTTTTTTTATTCCTAGCAAAATTTAGGATTGGAATAATATTCCCACATTTGGTATTACCTAATAAAATTTATTCTCGGGAATAATGAATACCCGGGTAACTTATTTACCCATAAAATGTGGAAAATCTATTCCCTAGTAGATAGGTGGGTATTTTTTTTGTTACTTGGGAATAAAATTAACTAAAAGTTTATATATTTACAATTTTTGCCATCCAATTTTTTTGATAAAACCATAATCTCTCTCTCCTGCGGTCTCTCTCTCTCTCTTTCTCTCTCTCACTCGCTGCTCTCTCTCTCTATCGTCTCTCTCTCTCGATGCTATCTCTTCCTCTCTCTCTATCGTCTCTCTCTTTCTCTCTATCGTCTCTCTCTCTCTCTCTCTCTCTTTCTCTCTCTCTATCGTATCTCTCTCTCCTATCTCTCTCTATCGTCTCTCTCTATCGTATCTCTCTCTCTCCTATCTCTTTTTCTATCGTATCTCTCTCTCCTATCTCTCTCTATCGTCTCTCTCTCTTTCTCTCTCTCTATCGTATCTCTCTCTCTCATCTCTCTCTCTCATCCCTCTCTTTCTCTTTCTTTCTCTCTCTCTCTCGCTGCTCTCTCTCTATCGTCTCTCTCTCTCGATGCTATCTCTCTCTCTCTCTATCGTATCTCTCTCACCTATCTCTCTCTCTATCGTCTCTCTCTCTCTCTCTCTCGATCTCTTTGCTATCTCTGTCTCTACTGTTATCTTTTTTTTATGTATTTCTCTTTATATATTTTTTGGACACTTAGTCTTATTTTTTGTTATTTTTTGTTAATTTTTCTAATATGTTCATAAAAAATAGGAAAATAAAAATTATTCCATTACTTGTACTCAAACATCTCTTTATCTAAGTTTGAGAAATTTTATATTCCTTGGAATTTATTTATGGTACCAAACGCATACATTATATATACCCGAAAATAAACTATATATATCCGGGAATATTTTATTATGTACCAAACGTGGTAATAAAGAATGTCCGAAAAAATGATACCTTGGAATAAAATTCCTTGGAATATAGAATTTCCGGCTATATATATAGTAATCCTCGTACCAAACGCCCCCTAAAAGATAAGACTAAGTAGACATCCAAATAAAACCCTCTAGTTACTTCCATGTTAATTTGAAACCAATCAAACTTTGTAATATGACAAAGAGAATAAGGGGGAATAATCAATTAAAGACCATCACTACAAGAAAATATGGTTTCTGTGACATGTAAAGTTATCACAAAAGTTGTAAAACTTGTCATAGCGAGTACAGTGACGGTTTACTTCCGTTACATATACCTCCATAGCTAAAAGAAAAAGTAACGACTAAAACATGACATCACAAAATATTTTCAACTGTGACTAGCAAACCTTATCACTATGGCGTTACAAAATCTTTTCAGCTGTGACAAGCAAATCTTTTCACTGATAGTATTTTTTCGTGACGACATACATCGTCACTATGAATGTTATAGGTGACGCACAATATTGTCACAAATAACATCTTCTTGTAAATAAAAAATAAATATATATATTTTGATCATATGTAATTCGAATACGCAACCTTTACTCCAAAATCAAACATCCTACAATTACACCACAACCATTAGTTTATTACAGAAAAAAAGAATATATATGAATTCTGCCAGAATACTTGTTAAGTGACATAATACACCTTAAGTGACAAATTTATTGTTACGATTTTTAAGAAAGTCACAAAATACACCTTTAATTACATGTATTTTACTTGTCACATAGAACTTATTGTTACAATTCTATAACAAAGTCACAAAATACACTTTAAGTGACAAAAAATTATATACTTGTCACATAGCACAGCTTAAGTGACAAGTATTTCATTTGTCACAAAGAACTTGTTGTTACAATTCTTTAAAAAAAGTCACACAATACATCTTAAATGACAAAAAAATCGTTATATAATACACCTTAAGTGACAAGTATTTTTACTTGTCACATATAACTTGTTGTTACAATTGTTTAGGATGTCACAGAATATACTATAAGTGACATGTATTTTTATTTGTCACATAAAAGTTGCCATTGACATGAGTCAAAAATAAAAAAATTTCTTTCAGTGACAATATTTTGCGATGACCAATAAAAATATAGTCACTGAATGATTTAACTGTGTGACGATAAGCAACAGTTGTCACAGAATCAAATTATGAGTGACAACAAAATTTACTTGTCAAATAAATAACCCTTTCAGTGACAAACTTTACACTTGTCACAAATTAGTTGTCACGGAAACCCAATTTTTTTGTAGTGCATGACACTAGCATATGGTGGAAGAAATTTCCATGACGTTTATATGGGGCTAAAAGGGTGATAAATCGGTATTGAGCAATATCATTTGGGAAGAGGATTGTGGTTAACCACATGTAACGCCCCAGAACCAGAATACTGGAGAGTGGGGGCGAACATAACCAGCTACGTATATTGAAGTGCAACCCACCTCGCTATACGATCACGGCTGTCTAGATACATGAGGGTTTAACTACAAGCCATCAGTCTCCTACGGTCATGAACAAGCCTATTGTCTCAATCTCAAGCAAGCAATAATAGATACAAGATGTCAGAGCACCAAATATATAATAGTAAGGCGTCCCATACATTACATATTCGGATGATCATGAAGCTAGTCGTACAAATGTCAAGGCTAGCAAGAGTTTTAGTCATACATGATCAACCCTAGGATTTGCCAATCATGTTACAGCCCGTAGGCAGACAGTAAATAAATGTGCAATACGAGCTAACTCGTGCTCGCCGGCTAAACGCCTCAAAAGAATAATTTTACAATAAAGTGGAAGAACAAAATAAACCCACTCGTTGCCAGGGTTACGCCTGGTGGTCACCATCTGGCTGGAGGGTAGGTAGATCTTCTGGAGCCGCTTCGATATCTGGCCATACAAAACCAGCTGGGTCAGACCTCAGAAAGAGCAAGTGCCACAAAGGAGGCTTCACTTAGGAACTAAATCCAGCACAACATAAATGAATAATAAAGATAATTATAAAGATACTGATAATAACAGGGACAACAATAATGAATTGAGTACAAGAAAAACCATTCAAGTAGCCAGGTCGCAACCCTTAAACCAAACAAGGACCGGGATTGCAATCCTTTACCTGAATAGAAACCCGTCTCAAATACTGCTGGTAAAGTAAATATGATGAGCTTGACATAGGGTGAAATAAGACAATAAACGAAGAGAGGATAAAGAACTGCTCCGGGAGCCAGGTTACAATTCTTAAACCAAACAAGGACCGAGGTTGTAACCCTTCGCCTGAACAGAACCTTGCCCCTGATCTTTATTATTAAGGCAAGCATAGGTAATCATGTCATGTCACAATCTTGTAAAACATGACGAGCATGATACGGGATGCAATAGGACAATAAACGAGGAGAGGACACAGAACTGCTCCGGGAGCCAGGTTACAACCCTTAAACCAAACAAGGACCGGAGTTGTAACCCTTCACCTGAACAGAACTGGTCCCCTGATCATTATTGTTAAGGTAAGCATACATAAGCAGGACGATATATGATAAGATAACCATGAAACTATTCAAATAGCCAAGTTACAACCCTTAAACCAAACAAGGACCGGGGTTGTAATTCTTCACCTGAACGGAACTTGGTTTCTCATCATTTATCGATAAGTAAAGCACAAGGAATCGGGTCATGTTACAATCTTGTACAGGATCAGGACAAACTAGACTGGGCTAGACTCCATCCAATCAATCACGGCCAAGCAATGAGTACGGCTTGATACTTTAACTAACTAGGATTATCACAGGCCTAATTACTAGCAAGATGCAATGAGATTATTCCAACAGCCACAAGCCCTGCAGACCATCCAGGTTATCCAGGTCGAATATCCATCCCTGATAGGGGCAACACTTGACAGTGTGCTGAAGATGTGCTCTACTCATCGGCAGGCTACAAGTCCACTCGAGCGCCCAGATAACGGGATTATCTGTAGCGGGAAAATCTCTTCATGACTACTGATTTATTCTAGTTATTAGCCTTAGTAAATTTTCAGTAGGTACCCCTGACCGTGGTATTCAGGGGTCCCCGTCCTAGACATAATGCAAGACAATACTGATTTATTGTTCAAACATAATCGTCCACGGTATCCAAACCATTTATTATAGTCATGTCATGCAAGCCGACACAACAGTCTTTCAATAGTTCCTATCATGCTTGCTTGTCATATTCTGTCATGTCATGTCATGTTTACTCCACGCTATGCCATGTATCATTATTGATCCAGTCACATCACTCAATCCGTGCTTGTCAAGTCATGAAAAGTGTAAGGCTTTAGAAAGACAATCGGACGCACAAGGGCTCAAAGCTCTACGCGAGTGAGCCTCTACGATAGGCCAAGGGCCTCAAGCGTAGAGTGGCTCTACGCTAGTGCGAGCAAGGGTGTACGTGAGTGCTGTTTTACGCTAGCCGGGCTTTATGCAGGCGAGATTATACGCGCGTAAGATTTTATGCGAGTAGAATTCTACGCACGCAAACTTTCGAGCGAAACTCTACGTGAGGGAGCTCTACGCGAGGGAGCTCTACGCGAGGAAACACTCGGGCAAAACTTTACGCTCGCGAGAGTCTACTCGAGCCAGGGGTTTTACGCAGGCACGACTTTACGCGAGCGGGAGAGCCCCGAGCGTAAAATTCGTAGGAACTCAACGTAAAACGGAGTACGCTGGCACGCAAATGCGTGGGCGTAAAAGGCTGAGATAACACGCTGACACGTAAAATGCGGACGTAAAGGCTAATCACTACGCTAACACGTTAGAACGTGTGCGTAAAACTTCGTCTTCTCCCCATGGACACTACAATCATGCGTAAAAGCTCAGGAACTCGAGGAACTCCATCTCGGCCAAGACTTGGTGAAATCCGGCCATCCCAAAACCAAACTTACGAAAAATCAGAATGCCTACTACAAGGAACTCTTAGTTTTCGAAAACAAGCCATTTTCGTAGATCAAAACCAAGAAGATCAAAATGCTAGAAACTTAGATCTACATGGAATGAGCCATGGAATTTAAAAATGCTAAGTACTAAAGTGGCTTAAAATCTTGTGGAGAAGAAAATGGAACAATAAAATTAAATTCCTCCATGAAGCAAGTTGCACTTGCCTAAACCTCCTGTTAGGTGGAAGAGAGTAATGGTGAGGAAGAAGAAAAGTAAATAAAAAGAAGTAATGAGGAGAGGGAGGAAGAGTGGGCGGCTAATAAAGGAAAAGAGGGGTAGTAGGTGGGGGTTTGCACTCCAACCCAAACCGAACCAAATCAAGCCGAACCCAACCGAACCCAGAGCAGGACAGAACCATGAAAATGCTGACTAACTCATGCCAATGCAGTACTCAAGGCTAGCCAATTAGGACAAGTCTAAATACAGGTCCAAAATTATGTACACGTATACCAAAATACGTAATTCGAACCACGGTCGTTACAACTCTACCCACCTTAAAAGAATTCTATCCTTAGAATTTAATCAAGATGCTAGAGAAGCAAGGACAAGCTATACTAATCACAGGCGAGCTATACTAAGCAATCAATCAAGCAATCATTCATGTAAGCAAAAAAATCGAGGGCATAAGAAGACATTATACCTTATGATTCAAACAAGTTGGGATATCGCGATCGGATATCATCCTCACGCTCCCACGTTGACTCTCCCAAAGAGTGATGACCCCAAGCAACACGGACTAACTTAATAGTCTTGTTCTTGAGTATCTTCTCTCTCTGGTCCAATATATACATGGGCCTCTCCTCATACGAAAGGTTGGTACCAATAACCAATTCCAAATGATCAAGGATGTGGCTCGGGTCCGGGATATACCGTCGTAATTGGGATACATGGAACACGTCATGCACCTCACATAGCGACGACAGAAGAGCGAGATGATAGGACACATCTCCTACTCGCTCCAGAATATCAAACGATCCTATATACCTAGGACTAAGCTTTTCTCGTACGCCGAAACGAATGACGCCACGGTTAGACGAAATCTTCAGGAATACATGGTCGTCGATAGAAAACTCCAGAAGGCGCCGATGAGGATCGGCCCAATGACGCTGGCGATATTGGGCAACTCGAAGATGATCTCTGACTCTTCTGACCACCTCAACAGTCTGAGCAATCATTTTTGGACCGAGCATCTGTCTCTCTCCAACATCATCCCATGCTAGCGGGGATCTGCACTTCCTACCATATATAGCCGCGAATGGTGCCATCTGGATACTGGTCTGAAAACTGTTGTTATATGAGAACTACACCAGGTGCAGGTGATCTTCCCACGAGCACCGAAGTCAAGTGTACAAGATCTCAATATATCTTCCAAGGTTTGTATGGTACGCTTCGACTGACCATCTGTCTGCGGATGATAAGCTGAGCTGAACTGGAGGTGAGTTCCCAAACTCTCTTGCAGGCTACGCCAAAAGTGCGACGTAAATCTTAAATCTCTGTCCGAGGTGATACTGACTGGTACACCATGCAACCTGACTATCTGCCTGAGAAACATCTCTACTAGCTGAGCCATCGACTGACCAACTTTGAATGGAAGAAAGTGAGCCACCTTCGTGAGCCTGTCTATAATAACCCAAATAACATCTCTACCGGTCGGGGTCCTAGGTAACCCAGTTACGAAATCCATGGTTATATGCTCCAACTTCCATTCCGGAATTGGTAAGGGCTGAAGAAGTCCCGCTGGCCTCTGATGTTCAGCTTTAACTTGTTGGCAAACCAAACATCGAGAGACAAACCGGACTATCTCCATCTTCATGCCATTCCACCAAAAGTGCTGACGCATATCACGATAAATCTTCGTACCACCGGGATGTATAGAATACTGAGAACTGTGAGCCTCTGCCATGATCTCCTGTCTGATATCTCCGCTGGGTACACAAAGACGCGGCCCATGTCGAAGTGTACCATCCTTATGAATGCATAACTCTGGTCTCCGTCCTGTCTCATACTCTGCTCTAAGCTACTGAAGCTTAGAATCTGCTGACTGTGCCATCCGGATCCTCTCGACTATACTGGACTGAACTGCATACTGGCCATCAATGCCATACTGGTAGGAAGGACAACTTCTATACCCATCTTCTGAAGATCTGCTAACAGCTCTGGTTGTGCTGTTAGAAAATAAACTCCGGCTCTCCTGCTCAATGCATTTGCAACGACGTTGGCCTTCCCAGGATGATACTGCAAGTTGACATCATAATTCACAAGCAGCTCTAGCCACCACCTCTGACACATGTTAAGATCTTTCTGAGTGAAAACATACTCCAGGCTCTTGTGGTCGGTAAAAATCTCCATCCTATCTCCGTACAAGTACTGCCCCCACAACTTAAGTGCAAACACTACCGCTGCCAGTTCCAAGTCATGGGTTGGGTAATTCTTTTCATGATCACGAAGTTAACGTGACGTATAAGCTATTACCTTCCCATGCTGCATCAGAACACATCCTAAACCTCTGCCTGAAGCATCACATGCAATACACTGAGAATCCTCCGATCCCATCTGGAAGCGTGAGAATAGGAGCCGTCATCAAACCTCGCTTCAACTTCTCAAAAGAATCCTGGCACTCTGCTGTCCAAGCAAATTACACATCCTTGCGGGTCAACTGGGTCAATGGTACTGAAATCCGAGCAAAGTCCGAAACAAATCGCCGGTAGTAGCCGGCCAAGCCAAGAAAACTGCGAACTTCTGCAACTTTGCTAGGTACTGGCCATGTCTCAATGGCCACGATCTTCTGGGGGTCCACTTCTACTCCTCCTCTGGTGATGATATGACCCAAGTATGAAATACGATCGAGCCAGAACTCATATTTACTAAACTTTACATACAACTGGTGCTCTCTGAGAATCGGGAGGACAACTCTGAGATGTTGCTCATGCTCTATTTCACTCTTACTATAGACCAGGATGTCGTCTATGAAAACAATCACGAACTGATCCAAATAAGGCATGAAGACACGATTCATGAGGTCGATGAATACGGCCGGCACATTGGTTGCTCCAAATGACATAACAAGGAACTCCCAATGCCCATATCTAGATCTGAAAGCTGTCTTCGGGATGTCCTGCTCTCTGAATCTAATCTGATGGTATCCTGACCGCAAGTCAATCTTTGAGAATACTGCTATCCCCTTGAGTTGATCAAACAAGTCATCTATCCTCGGGAGAGGGTATCTGTTCTTGATTGTCACTGAGTTTAAGGTACGATAATCTACACATAATCTGGATGTACCATCCTTCTTTTTCACAAGAAGCATCGGGGCTCCCCAAGGCGATCCACTTGCACGAATGAATCCCTTGGTTCTAAGTTCTTCAATCATCTTGTACAATATCTCCAACTCTAACGGGGCCATCCTGTAGACTCTCTCCGACACTGGGGCTATCCCGGGGATCAAGTCGATAGTGAACTCAATTTTTCACTCTGGCGGCATCCCTGAAATCTCTTCTGGGAAAACATCTGGAAACTCTTCGACTACCCGGGGTAACTGCACTGCTGCTACTGCAATTCGCAACACTGGAGGAGAAGGTTCAACTTCGCCTCGGGAAAAAAAAACTCTGGCTCGCCTGGAATGCTAAGAATAACCCTGCTAATGTGGCAGTCTATCCTAGCATACTGGTCCCTCAACCAATCCATCCCTAAGACCACATCATAGTCCGCCATCAGGAACTCTATCAATCTAGCGGGGAATTTTCTACCGCTAACTACGATCCGACACGAGGAAAACACTCTATCTACTCCCATAAGTCCGTTACCAGTAAGTATATTGAGCCTTACAGATAATGACTCGGGCTCCAGTCCTATCCGTGTCACGAATCATGCAGACATAAATGAATACGAGGCACCAGAGTCAAATAATACTGAAGCTGAAAAGGTGTTGACGAGAATAGTACCTGCCACCACCTCACCTGGTGCTAATCCTTCTTCTCCCATGGTCAAAGCTAGCACTTGACCATGTCCTCTGGGTGCGGGTCCCCTCTGTTAAAAACTCCTCTGCCTGCTCTGGATCAAGGCTTGGGCTTGGACATACTGCTGCGGTCTCTGCTGCTGGAATGCCTGGGCCTACGGCGGCAATGGCCTCGGGAACGGGTACTGCTGCTGCTGCTGGACTGGTGCTGGTCCTTCCACCGAAGGACTAGAAAAGGTCGAAGAAGAGGAACTCCCCCTGTTCGGGCAGTTCCCAACCCTGTGGTCCAGGGAACCACAAACCAAGCACAATCCCTGTGCTCTGCGACACTCTGATACCACATGTCCTGGCTTCCCGCAGTGTGAACATCATACTGCGAAAGAGTGCTTCTGCTTCTGCTGTTGAGGGTACGTCGGAGTTGAATATTGAACCGACGTCACTGAGGCCGCCCGCCTCGGAGCTCCAATGGTCAAAGCCCTAGCTGCTGGGGCTGGTGCTGAAGACTGATTCATCTGGCCGTGGGATCGCTTCCGACCCCCGGTCCTATCCACGATCCTTTGGGAGGTATACTCATGCCTCATGGCTACTTTCAATACCGTATCAAAAATCTGATGCTCAAACTGCTCCATTGCCAATAGAATCTCTAGATGGAGCCCCTGCTGGAACCGTTGGGCTCTGTCGAACTTGGTTGCCACCAAGTTGGGAGCAAACCGACTAAGTCTGGAAAACTAGGTCGCATATCCGTCGACCGTCCTGCCTATCTACTTCAGATTGGTGAACCTCGTCTGTAGATCGTACCGAGCTACAACATCAAAGTACTTGGTCTAGAATCTCTTACAGAACACTATCCAGGCGATAGGTGCTACTAATCCAACGGCCTGTGACGTCCACCAGCTGCGGGCAAGATCCAATAACTGCAGGCGCACTACGGCCACCTTCTCGCCTTCTGGAGTCCTGGCTGCTTCTAGAATCACCTCTGTGTCCTGAAGCCAAGCATCTACGGCAATAGCATCTTCACTTCCATCGAAGAAGGGAGGGTTCAAGCGCTTGAAGCTGTTGGCCGCACTGTTACCCTGATGACCTCCTCTGGTTAGATCATCTGCCACTACCTGGTACAAGACATCTCCTCGACGGTCTTGGGAAGCTAACAAGGTCCTGATGAGATCCACCAAGGTGCCATATCAGGCTTTGTAGGCTGGACGGGCTGAACTGGTGACTCTGGATCCCCAGTAGGCATGACTCTGGAGGCTACTCCTGAATGCTGGGCTTGATCTCCATGTTGCTGCTGGTCCACGAGAGGTGCTCTGCCTTGCCGATCGGTAGGACCAGGAACAATACCGCTGAAGAAGACGACATAGAGAACAATAAGGAAGGACCAGGACAGATCAAAGATTCAAACATGTGATCAGGTCAAGATTTTAGGGATTTAGAGGATACGAGCAGAGATCAAGGGCGAATACTGATTGAGACATCTATTCGGTAAATCCTCACATATCTTGATTTTTAAGACCTGCATGGGCTACCACTTAAACCATGTAACGCCCCAGAACCAGAATACTGGAGAGCGGGGGCGTACATAGCCAGCTACGTATATTGAAGTGCAACCCACCTCGCTATACTGTCACGACTGTCTAGATATATGAGGGTTTAACTACAAGCCATCAGTCTTCTACGGTCATGAACAAGCCTATTGTCTCAATCTCAAGCAAGCAATAATAGATACAAGATGTCAGAGTACCAAATATATAATAGTAAGGCGTCCCATACATTATATATTCGGATGATCATGAAGCTAGTCGTACAAATATCAAGGCTGCAAGAGTTTTAGTCATACATGATCAACCCTAGGATTTGCCAATCATGTTACAGCCCGTAGGCAGACAGTAAATAAAGGTGCAATACGAGCTAACATGTGCTCGCCGGCTAAATGCCTCAAAAGAATTATTTTACAATAAAGTAGAAGAACAAAATAAACTCACTCGTTGCCAGGGTTACGCCTGGTGGTCACCATCTGGCTGTAGGGTAGGTAGATCCTCTGGAGCCGCTCCGATATCTGGCCATACAAAACCAGCTAGGTTAGACCCCAGAAATAGCAAGTGCCATAAAGGAGGCTTCACTTAGTAACTAAAGCTAGCACAACATAAATGAATAATAAAAATAATTATAAAGATACTGATAATAACAGGGGCAACAATAATGAATTGAGTACGAGAAAAACCATTCAAGTAGCCAGGTCCTAACCCTTAAACCAAACAAGGACCGGGATTGCAATCCTTCACCTGAATAGAAATCCGTCTCAAATACTGCTGGTAAAGTAAACATGATGAGCTTGACATAGGGTGAAATAAGACAATAAACGAAGAGAGGATAAAGAACTGCTCCGGGAGCCAGGTTACAACCCTTAAACCAAACAAGGACCGAGGTTGTCCTTCGCCTGAACAAAACCTTGCCCCTGATCTTTATTGTTAAGGCAAGCATAGGTAATCATATCATGTCACAATCTTGTAAAACATGACGAGCATGACACGTGGTGCAATAGGACAATAAACGAGGAGAGGACACAGAACTGCTCCGGAAGCTAGGTTACAACCCTTAAACCAAACAAGGACTGGGGTTGTAACCCTTCACCTGAACAGAACTGGTCCCTTGATCATTATTGTTAAGGTAAGTATGCATATGCAGGACGATATATAATAAGATAACCATGGAACTATTCAGATAGCCAAGTTACAACCCTTAAACCAAACAAGGACCGGGGTTGTAACTCTTCACCTGAACAGAACTTGGTTTCTCATCATTTATCGATAAGTAAAGCACAAGGAATCGGGTCATGTAACAATCTTGTATAGTATCAGGACAAACTAGACTGGGCTAGACTCCATCCAATCAATCACGGGCAAGTAATGAGTACGGCTTGATACTTTAACTAACTAGGGTTATCACAGGCCTAGTTACTAGCAAGATGCAATAAGATTATTCCAACAGCCACAAGCCCTGCATACCATCCAGGTTATCCAGGTCGAATATTCATCCCTGATAGGGGCAACACTTGACAGTGTGCTAGAAATGTGCCCTACTCATCGGCAGGCTACAAGTCCACTCGAGCGCCCAGATAACGAGATTGCCTGTAGCGGGGAAATTTCTTCATGACTACTGATTTATTCTAGTTATTAGCCTTAGTAAATTTTTAGTAGGTACCCCTGACCGTGGTATTCAGGGGTCCCCGTCCTAGACATGATGCAAGATAATACTGATTTATTGTACAAACACAATCGTTCACGGTGTCCAAACCATTTATTATAGTCATGTCATGCAAGCTGACACAACAGTCTTTCAATAGTTCCCATCATGCTTGCTTGTCATATCCTGTCATGTCATGTCATGTTTACTCTACGCCATGCCATGTATCACTATTGATCCGGTCACATCACCCAATCCGTGCTTGTCAAGTCATAAAAAGTTCAAGGCTTTAGAAAGACAATCGGACGCACAAGGGCTCAAAGCACTACGCGAGTGAGCCTCTAAGCTAGGCCAAGGTCCTCAACCGTAGAGTGGCTCTACACTAGCACGAGCAAGGGTGTACGTGAGTGCTGTTTTACGCTAGTCGGGCTTTACGCAGGCGAGATTATACACGCGTAAGATTTTACGCGAGTAGAATTCTACGTACGTAAACTCCCGAGCAAAACTCTACGCGAGGGAGCTCTACGCGAGGAAATACTCGGGCAAAACTTTACGCTTACGAGAGTCTGCTCGAGCCAGGGATTTTACGCAGGCACGACTTTACACGAGCGGAAGAGCCCCGAGCGTAAAATTCTTAGGAACTCATCGTAAAATGGAGTACGCTGGCACATAAATGCGTGGGCGTAAAAGGCTGAGATAACACGCTGACACGTAAAACATGGGCGTAAAGGCTAATCACTACGCTAAGATGTTAGAACGTGTGCGTAAAACTTCGTCTTCTCTCCATGGCCACTACAATCATGCATAAAAGCTCAGGAACTCGAGGAACTCCATCTCGGCCAAGACTTGGTGAAATTCGGCCATCCCAAAACCAAACTTGCGTAAAATTAGAATGCCTACTACAAGGAACTCTTAGTTTTCGAAAACAAGCCATTTTAGTAGATCAAAACCAAGAAGATCAAAATGCTAGAAACTTAGATCTACATGGAATGAGCCATGGAATTTGAAAATGCTAAGTACTAAAGTGGCTTAGAATCTTGTGGAGAAAAAAATGGAATAATAAAATTGAGTTCCTCCATAAAGCAAGTTGTACTTGTCTAAACCTCCTGTTAGGTGGAAGAGAGTAATGGTGAGGAAGAAGAAGAGTAGATAAAAAGAAGTAATGAGGAGAGAGAGGAAGAGTGGGCGGCTAATAAAGGAACAGAGGGGTGGTAGGTGGGGATTTGCACTCCAACCCAACCTGAACCAAATCAAGTCGAACCCAACCGAACCCAGAACAGGACAGAACCATGAAAATGCTGACTAACTCATGCCAATGCAGAACTCAAGGTGTAGCCTCCCTTCCCGAAATTTTGAAATTTATTTATTTATTTTAATTGAAATGGTGATTTTTAGATTTTTATGAATAATTATTTAGTTAATTATTACGGTAGATGATTTTAGCCATGGTTGAGATTTGGAGTACAAGGTGACTAGGAATTATGGCACGGGTAGTGCAATGGCATGCTTTGACTAGTGTATTAGCCCTGGTAGAGAAGGCCGAGCCATAGTGATGTCATAACTAGGAAAACCAGGCCAAGTTGTGACATGACCATTTTAAATAGTTAATTATCCATTATTAATATTATTTGACGTCTAGGTGATCGGTCGCACCAAACTAGTACAAATTGGACCCAAACCAAGCCCAAGCCTATGTAGACCTACTTTTAGGTATGTACAAATATTTTCTAGCTTTTGGGTAGACTTAAGGATATTTTCTAAATATTTGGTTATTTATACAATGGGTGTTATTATTATTATTATTATTCTTATTATTATTATCATTATTGTTATTATTATATTATTCTTATTTTATTGTTATTATTATATATTTTTTGTGTGTGTATATATATATCTAAAATATATAAGTATAAATGTGTAGTGTATATATATATATATATATAAAATATATCTATAAATGTGTATGTGTATATATATAAAATATATATTGTATATAGGTAAGTGTGTATATATATAATATAAGTTATATATAGGCGTATATGTGAATGTATATATATAAATATATATATGGGTGTACGTAAATGTGTGTGTATACGTGTGTGTATATATATTGATATATAGGGTACGTATAGATATATATACGTATATGTGTACATATATATATATATATATATATATATATATATATATATATATATATATATATATATATATATATATATATATATATATATATATATATATATATATATATATATATATATATATATATACACATATATATATATATATATATATATATATATATATATATATATACACATATATATATATACATATATATATGTGAATATATATGTATACATGTTTAATTATTATAGAGATATAGGAATAATAAGAGCCAGCAGGCCAGCCCCTCCCCTTTTGGCCCAACCCGGCCACAAATAGGAGATAGAAACTCGACCCACCCGTTTTACCCCATGCCCAAACCCAATAACTGCTTATAAGCAGAACCCCCCGACTGTTTACTTATATATATATCGTGAGAGCGCGAGAGAAGAGATGGTAGAACCCAAACCCTAACCCCTCAAACTCGACGCCGACCCCAACCCCAGTCCCTGGGCGGCCAACCGCCGACGGCGCCACCTCCGCACGCGGCCACGGCCGCGCGGGTGCGCGCGCGCGTGACTGAACCGGAAGGAAACTACAGCAACGAGGCCACTTCGCGTGGCGTTTTCTCCGCGCACGGTCGACGGTTCTTCGAACCGTTTGTTCAGGTATGGACCCAGTATATCCCCCTTGAATCCCCTTTAGGTAGATTAAATTATTCAGCGATAGGTTGCCCGAGAAATCGACTCGAAGTCGACGTAAAATCATGTCCAAAACAGAACACTATTTTCAGTCCAAAGAACCCCTGTTCGACGATCGATTATGATCGATGCAGCGACTTATTAGAAAATCTATTTGAAGAGACTTTTAGACAACATGTAGGGCTTCGAATCCCTTCTTGCGAAATTTGAAATCATCGACTGAGCGTCGAGAAATCGAATCCCAAAGTTTCCCAAAAACCTGTTTTAAAAACATTGAAATTGTTCCACACGACGTGCGTCACGCCAATCCGGACGACGTGGTCGCGAATCGAAAGCATCGAAAGCTGCGTAACGGTTTCGTGGTCGTGTGGGCTTTGACGAAATTCAAATTGGTCGTGTGTGCGCGACGAATTTGATGCGTATCCGTCGAAATTCCCCGTATCGTGCACTTTGCAAATTCTCTAATTACTTTGTGCACGTTTGTTAGATCGAGACAAAACTTGTGCCAACAGAACCATATCGTTTTTTTGGTCCTGCATGCCAAGTTTGGTCCAAATCTGAGACAGTCGAATCGAACGTCGTTTTGCGGGCCCCACGGTCCCACTCAACGGGCGATTTTGTGCACGGCCCGCCGGAATCCAACTTTGGACATACGGTTGGGTTCGTATCGAAAAACTAGATCCGTAGACATGTAGTTTGACGACTTTAGAGACCGTTGACTCTGGTACGCTTTTCGGTGCAAAGTGGGTCCAACGGCGGACATCGTTTTTGTCCGAAATTACCGTTTTGTCCCTGTGTCCAGAATTGGACTTAAGAATAGGCAATCCTAGCTGATTTAACCCTTCTGGACACGTTGGTGATATTTGTTTTATCATTCGACAATGTTTGTAGATATTTTTTTTAGGTATCACCATTAGTTAGTAAATTCCTATTTTTTCGTAATTCGGAATTAGTACAGCCTCATAGTTTAATACTTAGAGACTAGAGTTGATCCCCTTTGACCAGGTTGACTATATTAACCAAAAGTCAACTATAGGTCAATCATTGGCTCAGTTTGACCCGGATTGAATTAGAACTTGACTAGTTGACTTTAGTTTGACTTTAATTTGACTTTAGTTGACCTAGTGGACTTGTTGATTAGACTTTGACCTAGAAGGACCTAGAACTATCTAGAATGCACTGTACATTACTCTTATTTCATGTTAGACTCTTTTGTGACGTGTGATTGCTCTAAATAGGACACTGTGACTCCAGTTGGACATCTACATTTATCAGCGGCTTGGATTACCAGGCGAGTACATTCTCTGATCTTTTCATGCTTCTTTGGATATGTACTCTTGTTATAGACTAGTATACTTGATGCTGACACGACGTTCACATGGATCGGTACCCTACGGATCTTTTCATGCGATGTTATTCCCTCGGATACATCGAGTATGTCATGTTTCATGTACTTTATCATGTTCATCATGTACTCCATGTATTCACTTTTATCTATGTGCACTCATATGTTATTCATGTACACTCATGACCATATGAGCTCCATGTATACAGTAGTTGTTATCCATGTGCAATAACATGACATGCTTCGATCCTTGTGTATTGGTTGGGGGCAGGGAGAGTGTAGTTGGTTATATGATCATTATCCCCAGTAGTTATCCATGTGCATTCCATAGTTGTATCCATGTGCAACCCAAGCTGTTTACATAACCAATTCATGCTCTGATTCACGTAGAAGGTTACATTCTTTATTTATCATATTTATATCTCAGTTATATCTTCTCTCCTGTTGATTTCTCTTTACAGCGATTCATGTATAGTTTTCTATAGCTTGTTTTATATGTCCATTCCTGATATGAACTGTTGTGAGAGATATGTGCTCGTTCCTGTCCTGATTGGACCCGTTGATAAAATTTTACAGGTACTTGGAGTTCACAGTTAGCATAGAGGACACTGGTAGAGCTTGGAGTATTTACCTAGAGGTTGTTCATTTTCTGTATTGTTTGTCTTAGAGTTGTATTTGAAATCTTGTGTTCGTTTAATAGAATTTTCTTTACTATCACTCCTGGTTCTCTCTCTCTTGTGGATTATCTTATCTATTTCATCGTGCTGTTATCTATCTTTAGAGTTGTGATTGAGATAGTATCCTTATGTGTTTGTCCTCCGTCTGAAGAGTATAGCATATTATTTTAGATGTGACTATGACCTAGAACAGTATTTTACCGCCGACACTGCGGCGTAGGCTGGACGTACCCACGTCTCGTGCCCTAACGCTAGGGTGCGGGTCGTGACACAAGGCTAGCCAATCAGGAAAAGTCTAAATACAGGTCCGAAATCACGTACACGTATACCAAAATACGTAATATGAACCACGGTCGTTACACCACATCATGATGCCCATGTGAGCAAGTTTGGTGAATGGAGTTGGAAAATCATCTCAAGAATAAGCAGAACAAAGTTCCTTTTACAAGTATAAAAATTAACAAATAATTATAGTACAATAAAGAACACAAGATATATCGTGGTTTGACCGTACATTGGACTATTTTTACAGAACAAGGAAAGAATTATATTATTAAATCAAGAGAATTTTACAAGAGTTAATAAAAGAATATTGTTGTTTACTACAAAAATGATAACCTTTTTATATTACGACGAAGAAAATTACAGAGAAAGCTCATAAAGGAGTTTACAATGAGATATTTTAAAAGATTAATATCTAGAAAAGTATGTCTAGCCATAAAACATAGTCAGGGGTGACCACTTTGTTTCGTTGACGATCCGATGACAAGACCTAAATCTTTCTCTACATGGCTGACATAGTCATCTAGTGTGATGTCGACCTTATGGTGTAGCCCTTCATGTAGCACTTGGCGTAGCCTGCTCCGTAGAAGCCTAATATGGCTAAGAAGTCCTAGAAGGATTGGGACGCTTGGATTGGTCCTCTCTATAGAAGACAAGGAGGCTAAGAAGTGTCGATGAATACTCATTTAGGGAAGCTCTCTAACAGGCCGGGGATGCTTGGACCTTTGGGTGTTACCTCTCCTCAAAGCTTGGGGGTGACACGGGACTCTTGGATCGATATCCTTCGAAGAAGCCCAAAGGGGTCATAGGAACCGAGAAGAACTTGGAGCTAATGTGGGTAAGAATCCGTAGAGGGATCGGGGACGACTGTGATCCTCTTAGATAAAGTCGAAAGTCTAAGACAGCCTCAATAAGGGATCTTTGTGGCTGGAACCAAAAACCTTAGGAAACTCTCCTACTGTTAGGGGAAGAACCTTTACTTTGATAAGAAGTCTTGGACGGATCGGGGACTCTTGGGACCGCTCCTATTAGAAGAAGCCAAAAGGTTAAGATGAATCTTTGTGTCTCTTCTTGCCAAAGAAGAAGATGACCCTTGATATAGCCTAGATATGGGCTATTTATAAAGCATTCAGGGGCATAAATATCCCCTAAAATATCAGTAGCAGGGATTAATTGTTGTAACTGCCAATACGACAATGATACAAGCCTAAGGCGAGAATAGCCTACATGCGACGATGCTAGCATGTTAGTGGAACAGACTAATGACATGATATGATAGTCTATGACAACCTGGCATGCTAGCCTACATAGCTTATTTATAGGGATCACGATTCCCAAAGATCTTGTATCTAACTAAGTCAATCCGGTAGAATTAGAGTTCGACGATGCTAAATAGCCATCTAACGAGGCTAGTCTATAAGGCTATTAATGGGCTAGCCTACCAAGTGATATGCTTAATTAGCCCAATAGCTTACAAAGCTGCAAGGCTAGTAGGGGGCTAGCTAGCTAGTCTGTAAAGCTACAAGGCTAATGACAAGCTAGCATGCTAGGTTGCAAGCCTAAGACCCTGTTCATGCATATAGTGGGGTTAGAATCTAATAATTTTGAGACTCGTCTCACTGTATCGGTATTTATATACGGATACGTATTTTTGTACTGTGTTTCGTATTTGGTTTTCGGAACGCTTTAAATATATATTTCTTCTTGACCGACATACTGCTAGTATACCAGTGTATACCGACGACATGCCTGTCACTTCCATTTTTTGTTATACGTATTTTAAGTATAAGTGTATAAATTTCTGACATTTGTCAGGTGACCCGTGTTTTGACTTTTCTTTCTTAGCCTTGCTTTGGTTTAATCTTGACTTGGTTTAACTTGGTTTGGTTCAACTTGGCTTGGCTTTGCTTGGCTTGGTTTGGGTTGGTTTTAGATGAGAGGGTTGGTATATATATAAACCAATTTCTCTCTCTCTCTCTCTTCATTACTTCTCATTAATTTCTTCATCTTCTTCTTCATTTACTCCTCCACCAACCTAGGCAAGTACATCTTGCCAAATATCGAACAATTTTATTTTGTTTGTTCTATTCTCTTCCTTGTATGATTCTAAACCACTTTAGGACCTGGAGTTTTCGGCTTTGATGGTTACATTTTTGTAGATCTAAGTTTGTAACTTTTTTATTTTTCTTGGTTTTGATCTCTTAAACTTTATTATTTTCGAAACTAATGATTCCATGTTGTGGAGAATTCAATTCTACCCAATTTTGGCTTTTGAACAGCTTGATTTCGATTTCGTATGAGAAAGTTAAGTCATTTTCGTGTTCATGGGTTTCCCACATCTTTTGGTGCTGTCGGAACGATGAACAGTACCGCGCGCAGCATTTTCGTCGTGCGCCGTGCTTGCATCGTGGGCATTTTTGCCCGTGCGAGCAACGCAACTTGGGCGCCGCAGGCCTGCGCGATTTTCTGCCGTGTGCACCTAGCGCCGTGGGTATTTTTGTCCGCGTGCGCTGAGCAACTTGCGCGTCGCGCGCTCGTACGATTTTCCGTCGCGTGCTCGCGCGCTGTGCTCGCGCGCTGTGCTTGCACGAACCTTGCACCGTGGGCGTTTTTGCCTGCACGCGTTGCACATCTTGCACGCAGCACAATTTTCTACACACCATGCGCGGTAGGCACTTTTGCTCGCGTGTGCAGCAGAACTTGTGTGCCGCGCACCCGTACAATTTTTTATTGCGCACCCGCGCGTCGTGCTTGCGCAAACCTTGCACCATGGGCGATTTTGCCTACATGCACGGTGCGTTTTATGTGCAATGCACAGTCCGTGCACCATGCATGCACGCACCTTGTGCCGTGTGCATTTTTGCCCGCATGCGCAGTGCGCCCGTGCGCAGTTTGTCTTGAATGACTTTTTTGCTTGTTTAAGCTGTTTTGTTGCTAGAATTTTGAAAAACTCAAAACATGAAATTTGTAGATCTTTGTCTTGGCTTCAAAAATTTTCTTGTTTTACCTTAATTGGAGTTCATATGCGACTGATATTTCCAATCTTAGTTTTGATCTTTTGGCATATTTTCTGTACTTGGCCGTTTTTGATATTTTCTTCGACTGTAATTAATTCTTAACATGATTAGATGATCTTTTATAGTTAGAGAATGACTGTATACCCTATATACACTTGACACTAGCACATGTTCAATTATTATTCTATGTCATGTACTTACTTCTCCTTATTTCTTCTCACATGCCATGATATGTCTTTCATTTCGATTCTTTCTTGCTATGATATGTATTGCCATGCCTTTCTGAATTTATTGTACTTTGCAGTCTATGCCATGTCTAAAATTTCTTTGTTATGGTCCGCCGTGGCGTATTCATGTTACATGTCTTCTTTGCTTACTAGATAGTGGCCCGTCGTGGCACACTCATGTTACATGTCTTCTTTGCTTACTAGATAGTGATCCGTTTTGGTGCACTCTTGTATATGTCTTTTCTTGCTTACATGATACTGGCCTGTCATGGTGCACTCCCTATTTTCTCTATAGTGGCTCATCGTAGCGCACTCTTAGCTTCCATCTTATTATATATTTTTATTGTGGCTTGTTATAATGCACTTTTTTGTATTGTCCAGTCTTGTATATCATGTCTAGGATGGGATCTGCGGAATGCTGCACCCAGAATCCAACAAGAAAATGTTAAGGACTAAACAACTAGCTTGATTATCTAGATCATTGGGAGGGAAGAATTTTCCAGTTACCTACAAGCCCTTTGTCCCAGCCCCAACCTGAATGGATTTGGAGCTATCTGTCATGATGAGCACACTTCCAGCGCACCGTCGAGTGTTGCACATTTTATATGTTTTAGGTTACATTTGTCTCCTGGGCGATTTATCCACTATTAGATCTTAGGATACATTTGTCTCCCGAGCGATATATCCACCATTATTTTTTTTTCTTTTGGCCTGGATAAGTCGGATAGTCTGCAGGGCAGGTAACTGGATTGGATTTTTCAAAACTGCATTTTGTTAGTAAGTAGGATTGTGATAACCCTAGTTAGCTAATGTATAAAGCATACTCATTGCTTGGCCGTGATTGTTGTATGGAGTCCAGTCTAGTATAGTTTTGTCTAGGCAGTGTCCGGATTGTTTATTTCAGTACATTATTGTTTATGCTTTACTTTTGTCGATAAATGATTAGAAATTAAGTTCTGTTCAGGAGAAGGGTTACAACCCCGGTCCTTATTTGGTTTACGGGTTGTAACTTGGGTTCCGGATTACTTTTTTAGTCATCTTGTCATTTATTGTCATATTCAGTACTCACACGCTATACATGATCCCTATGTTGTACATTAATTAGAGACGAAGTTCTATTCAGGAGAAGGGTTACAACTCTGGTCTTTATTTGGTTTACGGGTTGTAACTTGGTTTCCAAAATAGTTCCTAAGTCATTACATCATTTATCGTTCTATATAGTTCTCACATGCTCTCATGCCCTCGTTATCTAACATGTCCATATGTTCCAATTATCCTACATGTTTACATAGCCCGGTTACCTTACATGCTCACATGTCCCAGTTGTCTTCCATGCTCACATGTCCAATTATCTTACATGCTCATATGTTCAGATATCTCACATGCTCACATGTCCCAGTCGTCTTCCATGCTCACATGTTCAATTATCTCACATGCTCACATGTTCAGATATCTCACATGCTCACATGTCCAGTCTGTCTTACGTATTCACATGCTTCCATTTACTCTACATGTCCACACTTTACATTATGTCACATGTTAATTACTTTATGCTCCTTGTTGCTTTACTTATTGTCTTTCTATTCTCGGGATAAGTGCATTGGTAGTGCATGAGTCTCGATCAGCATTTGCTTATTTATGTCCCTATCCGTTGCTATGTTAGTTATTGCTGGTTTTAGTTCATAGCTTTGGCTTTCTTTGTGGTACTTGCTATTGGGGGTCTGACCCCACTGGTTTTGTTTGGCCAGATTGATAGAGGAGCCCAAAGGATCTTCCGTACCATCTACTCGATGGTGACTGCCCGGAGCACCAGAGTACCTTAGCGGGTTTTTTTTTTCTTCTAATTTCATTCTTCCACTATTTATGTACATTAATCTTTTGTGGCATTTTGCCTCCGAGCACATATTTAGCCCGTGTTTTGGATCTAGACATTTAGCCTACGGGCCTAAACATGATTTGCGTATTCTAGACTATAGCTAGAGCTTATCATGTATAACTATTACTCTAGCTAGTTCTTCACTTTGTATTACTAGCTTCATGATCATCCATGTATATATAGTTTGGGACGCTTTACTATTTTATGTCTGATGATCATATCTCTTGTACTTTGCATATTTGTCTATGGTTGAGATACCTAGGATCGCTTGTCCTAGGATTGACTGTTGGCTTGTAGTAGTAACCCCAATGTCTTGACAGCTTATATGTTATTTCAGAGTACTGGAGTACTTTTACGTAGCTGGCCTGGTCTGTCCCCACTTGCCAGTATTCTGGTTCTGGGACATGACAATAATGATATACATATTTCTAGTTTGGCGAAGCTAGCTAGTTTGGAGAAGCTAGCCAGTTTGGCTATGAGATCTCGTCAGTACGGTGAAGCTAGGCAGTTTGACTGTTAGCTCGTTCGTACGACGAAATTAGCTACTTAGGCTAAAAGCTTGCATGTGCATCAAAGCTAGCCTTTAGGCTTGTCTAATTTTGCATGTGCAACAAAGTTAACATTTCTTAGGCTTGTCTGACCCATGTTGAGCTTGGTGGGTCCGTTGAGGTCCAAATGATCATTCTATTCTTTTGGGGCTAGTAAGAGCCTAGCAATGTATAAACCGGTTGACAGGTTATTTGTGAGATATCTTTTTTAAGTGTCAACAATTGTATCACATGAATCCTTCCTTTATGAGGTCTCCAATGAGCTCTCTTCTTCCCTTTCTTTCAATTCTCTTAAATTTTTAGGGTTTCCTTCGATAAATAAGCTATACCTTAGTTTTTCTCAAGAACACCTATTTAGGGTTATGAATCCCCTTTAATAAGCTATCCTAACACCTTATAAAGTTCAGAGAAAAGTTGGAATGTCGAAAACCTTACCAAAATCAATTTGTATGCTGAAAACACCCGAACCAAAATTCTTGATGATGACCTGAATTTCGATCCAAGTGCACACTTTTGAACTAAAAAAGAGGTAGACATGTTGGCCTCAAAGGTAGATTGTTCAAGACTTTTTTGGCTCTTATTTGAGCCCATTTGCGTTCTTCAACTCCTCCGTTGAACACGAGCTATTACTACAACAATATCCATTCCGGCTTGAGTTCAACAAGCCACCTTCTGAAATAATTGTAAATTGCCTTCAAACTCCTTTTGTCATGACCTACTCTCAAATAATTGGGTACAGTATGTGAGTACGTCCAGCCTATGCTGTGGTATTGACGGTAATATGTTGTCTATGCATCCACACAAGTATCCATAATCAATTCATAACGAACTCTTCCATGACATGATTAAAGTGTAAACATTATATATATATATATATATATATATATATATATATATATATATATATATATATATATATATATATATATATACACACACACACACACACACACACACACACACACGGAGCTCCACCCGCAAAGCCCCGTGGGAGACCCGTCTCACTCGGCCGTTGGATCAAGCGTGCGGGGGGGGGGGGGGGGGGGGGTGGGCGTGGGTGGGGGGTGGGGGTGGGGGGGGGGGGGGGGGGGGTTGCACGCGGGCCCTCCGATCCGATGGTGCGGGGGACTTTGGCGGGACTTCAAGGCTTCCGCGCGTACACACACACACACACACACACACACACACACACACACACACACATATATATATATATATATATATATATATATTTTATATATATATATATATATATATATATATATATATATATATATATATATATATATATATATATATATATATATATAAGCGGATCAAAAGCCCCCCCTAGAAAATCCCCTAAAAACTCCTCACTCTCAGCCGTAATATTAATGTTAATATTAATGTTAATGTTAACATTAAATTCTAAAATTAACATTAAACTTAACATTAAAATTAATATTAACATTAACATTAATATTAACATTAACATTAATATAAAAATAAAAATAAAAATTAATATTAACATTAACATTAATATTAACATTAACATTAATATTAACATTAATATTAACATTAAATTACGGATGAGAGAGAAAATTTTTAGAAAATTTTCTAAAGAGGACTTTTGATCCGCTCCCTCTCTCTCTCTCTATATATATATATATATATATATATATATATATATATATATATATATATATATATATATATATATATAATGATCTCTAGTCTAGTGGTTAAGAAAGATGCATGCGGTTTTTTTCTTTTCTAAAAGGGAAATTATTTTTTCTTTTCTAAAAGGGAAATCGTAGTCATACCAAACGAAGTCCGCTAAAAGTCCCCGAAATAATTAAAGACATATAAGTCTTCGCGACGTAGAAATATGCTGAAATATATAAACCAAATACTAGAATGAAAGTATTATTTTTTTATGCATCTCCAACGTTATAATCTAACCCGAGTTCTGGTTCTTCTGAATATCACCTACCTCTTTTCTGTAAGGACAATAGATACAAGTCCTCATCTAAGATATCAATGATCAATGTTATACAGTCATGGTTGAACAAAGTACACATGATATTAAAGTGGTGCGGTACAATATTTGGCTATTACAGAGGAGTCTAAAGATGAAAGTAAAATGACAATATGATAGCAAGACTAAGTAAATAGAGATACATCTCGACTATGATAGCAACATGTATATATAACGTAACAATAAATATTTGTATACAGTGAAATTAAATTATTAAAACAACAAAATTTTATGTATTTTTAATCATCCGATAATCAACAAATAGAGAAAAAATGCACCTTAATATGAATTCATACCGGATAGAAAAATAATCGATAATAAGATTGCGTTGATCATCCAAGTGAGTATTCCGACGCGCTAAAAGAAGTCAGAATTAAGCCTCCATTGTAAAATAATCAATTTAGTCTACCTCCATACGAACATAATATTTTTAGAGTTTAATCCATGAAAAACTATAAGAACCAAGAGAAAAGAGCTTGTGGGAGATGAAAATAAGAATAAAAGTCGGATGAAAATGAGCGTGTGTGAGAGAATGTGATTTTTGCAAAGCAAAAGTAGCAACCCTCTCAATTTATAGCCGATCGTTGTTATGTAAACGTACAAATTTAACCGTTGTAATACTAAAACGTTGAAATTTAACGGTTGTAAAAGTTAGACCAGGCTGTCTGGCATTTTCACTGACTTGTAATCAATATAAGACCAAAATGAGAATTATTGAAATTTTATATATATATAGACACGCTTGGAATTATATATACACATAATGAAAGTTGACTGGCAATAACCAAAATTGAAAGTTCTTCGAATTATAGAAGGGTAAATGAAAAAAAAAAATCCTCGTTAGATGTCCGACTTTTACAAATTAAGACATATTAGTCAATTTTCGCAATTTGTCCATCCTTAGATTACAAATTCGCTCAATAAGGTCCCTCCAGTCAAAATTAAAATTTGTAATCCCGAAAATGCCCTTGTCCCTCTCTTCCCCCCGATAGCGGCGGCGACCTCCCAGTCCCGTCCGACCCCCCTGCCCTCCCCCAGCCGGCCCTACGCCCCCCCCCCAGCTCTCCCCCCGACGGCGAGCCCCCAGTCCCGTCCGTTCCCCGCGAGCCTCCCCCCGACCTCGCCGGCCCCGCACGGCCCTCCCCCGCACTCGCCGTCCTCCTGCGGCCCTCCCCCGCCCTCGCCCCGGCCCCACGCGGTCCTTCCCGTGGCATCGCTGGCCACCCAGCCCCTCCCCTAACGACCGAAAAAGGAGGGGGAGAGGGATAAAATTGTCATTTGGAATTTTTTTTGCAACAAAAAATAACTAGTGGAGAGATGGAATCTTTTTTTACGAAAATGGCCAATCTAGAAAAAGTTTTTTTTGTCATTTACCCATTATAGAATTATGTATACACACATAGACACGCTTTGCGACGGTGGCAAATAGGAGGAAGGAATGGAAAATAATAAGCTGAGATAATTGTCTTGGATATAAAATTCTGTGTGTTCTTTCACAATAAATGAAAGACCAATAGAAGACTTCAAAAAAAAAATCATTTGAGTTGCAACTTGCAAGTCGTAATGCTTGTAGAAAAATATGTTTAGGTGCTCACCCATCACAGAAAAATATGTTTAGGTGCTCACCCATCACTAGAATAGCATAATATACCTCATCCCGTGTTACTCGGAACTAACAATACAACTTCAGACCAAATTTATATAAAAATATAAATCTATGAGTTGGATCTGTATTCTCAAAATAGTAGTAAATCATAAAATAAATTTTGATCTTAAACGTTGTATGATAAAAAATTAACGTAATAAAAAATTAATATACAATTTAGAGTCTAAAAATTGTGTTTTATAAATTGATGCTTACTATTCTACTAAATAAGTTCCTACTGAATATAGAAATTATAAGACCAAAACTATATCGTGGATTTGGATTATGATAAAATTCTAGTTGAATTTTACTCAAAATGAGCTCTTACAATCTGAATATAAAATTTAGAAATTGGAATGACCTTAAAAAGAAGGCCCTGAATCAAATTTTTAATCTACGAGAAATGTTCAACAGACAGAGAGGGAGACCTCGGTTTAAACCGCAATGCCACATGTTCCCTCCCTTATTGGTCGGCATGGGCGGCCCTAGCCCAGACTGGCCGGACGACGGTCCAAGGCCCCAGGCGAAAGGGGGCACCAATGTAGATTTATCTAAAATGTAACTAGTATGTATCATGTGCCATCCTTAACAAAAATACATTGTGGTGTAGAGTGGTTATAATGCTAGACCTTTACTTTGAGGTCCTTGGTTCATATTTTGTTGGCAACAAATTTTGGTCATATTTACAAATTTTTTTTCCATTATGTATGGAGGGTCCGTCTTGGCCCCAAGCAGCTCATAGCCGACCAGATTGGTCGAGTCCTGCCGCTGATGCCAACATGTAACGCCCGTGGTTCTATTATGTATTTTGGTATATGTATACGTATTTTGACTCATGTTGCCTGTCTCATTGCATGGTTTATTTTAGCATTTCATTACTTGGTTCGACTTGGTTCAGTTTTTCTTGCATGTGAACCAACCCTACCTACCCCCACCTACCACCCCTCTTTTCCTTTATTAGCCGCCAACCCCTCTCTCTCCTCATTTACTTCTTCTTCATTGCTTCTTCCTCCATTAAACTCTCTCCACCTACCAGGGAGGCTTAGGCAAGTGCAACTTGCTTCATGGAGGAACTCAAGTTTTATTGTTCCATTGTCTTCCTCACGAGATTCTAAGACACTTTAATACTTAGCATTTTTGATTTTTCATGGTTCAATTTGTGTAGATCTAAGCTTGTTGTATTTTTGGATTTCTTGGGTTTTGATCTATCTAACCTTGTTATGTTCAAGTTTTGATGGTTCCATGTTGTAGGAAATTTCTTTCTGCCCCATTTTGACCTATGGAAGTCTGGATTTTGACCCTAAATGAAGGTTTAGTGGAGCTTGAAAGTCATGGATTCCATGGTTCTTCTTCTCGGGAAAGTGGAGAAGAAGAACAGTGCCTTAGCCGCATGGCTTTTCATGCGGCAGTTCCCCCTGGCCGCATGAGCCCATCTTTCTTAGCCGTATGGCCCTGGTTGGCCCGTGCCGCATGAGATCTTCCCCTTAGCCGAATGGCCTTGATTGGTTCTCGGCCGCATAGGCCATGGTTCCCCTTTCAGCCGCATAAACTTCTGCTTCCTCAGCCGCATAAACTCCTGGCAACTTTCAGCCACATAAACTCCTGCTTTCTTAGCCGTATGGCCTTGATTGGTTCTCGGCCGCATAGGACATGGTTCCCCTTTCAGCCGCATAAACTTCTGCTTCCTTAGCCGCATAAACTCCTGGCAACTTTCAGCCGCATAAACTCCTGCTTCCTTAGCCGCATGGCCTTGATTGGTTCTCGGCCGCATAGGCCATGGTTTCCCTTTCAGCCGCATAAACTTCTGCTTCCTCAGCCGCATAAACTCCTGGCAACTTTCAGCCGCATAAACTCCTGCTTCCTTAGCCGCATGGCCATGATTGGTTCTCGGCCGCATAGGCCATGGTTTTCCTTTCAGCCGCATAAACTTCTGCTTCCTTAGCCGCATGGCCTTGATTGGTTCTCGGCCGCATAGGCCATGGTTCCCCTTTCAGCCGTATAAACTTCTCCTTCCTCAGCCGCATAAACTCCTGCTTTCTTAGTCGCATGAACTCGTTTCCTATTAGCCGCATGAACTCATTTATCCCCTGCCGCATATGCATGTAGTTCCCCTGGCCGCATGGCCATTGCCGCATGTCCCGAGCCGCATAGGTGCTCATTGCCGCATGAACCCGCATCCCCAGCCGCATGCGCCCCGTTCCCTTCTAGCCGCATGAGCCTAACTTCTCGAGCCGCATGAGCTCTTTTCCTTGGCCGCATGAGCTCCTTTCCTTTCCTAGCCGCATGAGCTTGTTTTCCTTAGCCAAATGGCTCTTTCCATAGTCCTTGTCCTCTTTTATTATTATATTGGAATGTTACAATTATGCTCATGTTTTCTGACCTTCTGTGTAGCTTGGGTCCCTTGATAGAATGCCTGTACCATGTAAATTCTGCACATGATCCATGAACACGATAGTGGCCCGTCGTGGCGCACTCTTGATAAGTGAACATGACATGATATACCTTGATATGCTGTTGTGACAGCTAGCTCGACATGACAAGAATGATTGGCCTGGACACCGTAGGTGATTGTATTTGTACAAATGAACCAGTATTGTCTTACATCATGTCTAGGATAGGGACCCCTGAATACCACGATCATGGGTAACTACTGAAATTGACTAAGGATAATAACTAGAAAATCCAGTAGTCATGGAGAGATTTTCCAGCTATAGGCAATCCCGTTATCTTGGCGTCCCATCATGGGATTGGTAGCCTACCGTCGAGTAGGGCACATTTCCAGCACACTGTCAAGTGTTGCACCCACCAAGCTACTTAAGGGTACATGCATTTCTTGGACGATGTACGCACATGAATTCAATCCCCAAATTGTGTCTGGATAACCTGGATGGTCTGCAGGGCTTGTGGCTGTTGGAAAAATCTTATTGCATCTTGCTAGTAACTAGGCCTGTGATAACCCTAGTTAGTTAAAGTATCAAGCCGTACTTGTTTGCTTGGCCGTGAATGTTGAATGGAGTCTAAGTCTTACCCTGTTCCGGTACCTGGTTACTTTAATAACATGATTATTTCTGCTTGCCTTAACAATAATGATTAGGGGCCAAGTTCTGTTCAGGCGAAGGGTTACAACCCCGGTCCTTGTTTGGTTTAAGGGTTGTAACCTGGCTCCCGGAGCAGTTCTGTGTCCTCTCTTCGTTTATTGTCCTATTGCACCATATGTCATGCTCGTCATGTTTTACTTTACTAACAAGAATTTGAGGCAGGTTTCTATTCAGGTGAAGGGTTACAACCCCGGTCCTTGTTTGGTTTAAGGGTTGCGACCTGGCTACCTGAATGGTTTCCTCGTACTCAATTCACTATTGTTAGCTCTGTTACTATCAGTTTTCTTTATATATAATTATCTTTAATATCCATTTATTATATGCTGGTTTTAGTTCCTAAGTGAAGCCTCCTTGTGGCACTTGCTCTTTCTGGGGTCTGACCCAGCTGGTTTTGTATGGCCAGATATCGGAGCAGCTCCAGAGGTTCTACCTACCTTCCAGCCAGATGGTGACCACCAGGCGTAACCAAGGCAACGAGTGGGTTCCTTTTGTTCTCCCATTTTATTGTTTAAATATTCTTTTAAAACGTTTATCCGACGAGCACGTGCTAGCTCGTATTGCACCTTTACTTATTGTCTGCCTACGGGCTGTAACATGATTGGCAAATCCTAGGGTTGATCATGTATGACTGAAACTCTTACTAGTCTTGACATTTTGTATGACTAGCTTCATGATCATCCAAATATGTAATGTATGGGACGCCTTACTATTGTATATTTGGTGCTCTGATATCTTGCAACTGTTATTACTTGCTTGAGATTGAGACAATAGGCTCGTTCATGACCTTAAGAGACTGATGACTTGTAGTTAAACCCTCATGTTCTAGACAGCCGTGACCGTATAGCGAGGTGGGTTGCACTTCAATATACGTAGCTGGCTATGTAAGCCCCCGCTCTCCAGTATTCTGGTTCTGGGGCGTTACATGGTTTAAGTGGTGGCCCATGCAGGTATTGAAAATCAAAATATGTGAGGGTTATCGAATAGATGTCTTAATCAGCACTCGCCCTTGATCTCTGCTCGTATCCTCTGAATCCCTAAATTCTTGACCTGATCACATGCTTGTATCTTTGATCTGTCCTGGTCCTTCCTTATTGTTTCCTGCGTCGTCTTCTTCAGCGGCATTGTTCCTGGTCCTACCGATCGGCAAGGCGGAGCACCTCCCTGGACCCGCAACAACCTGGAGATCAAGCCCAACATTTAGGAGTAGCCTCCAGAGTCATGCCTACTGGGGTTCAAGAGCCACCAGTTCAGCCCGTCCAGCCTACAGAGCCTGATGATGGCACCTTGGTGGGTCTCATAAGGACATTGTTCGCTTCTCAAGATCGTCGAGGCGATGCATTGCACCAGGCAGTGACATATGTTCTGACCAAAGGAGGTCATCAAGGTAACAGTGTGGCCAACAGCTTCAAGCGCTTGAACCCTCCCTTCTTCGACGGCAGTGAAGATGCTATTACCGCAGACGCTTGGCTTCAGGACACAGAGGTGATTCTAGAGGCCGCCAGAACTCCAGAAGACGAGAAGGTGGCCGTGCTACGCCTGCAGTTATTGGATCTAGCCCGCAGCTGGTGGGCGGCACAGGCCATTGGATTAGTGGCACCTGTTGTGTGGGCAGTATTCCGTAAGAGATTCCAGACCAAGTACTTCGATGCTGTAGCTCGGTACGACCTACAGACGAGGTTCACCAATCTGAAGCAGATGGGCAGGACGGTCGACGGGTATGCGGCCGAGTTTTTGAGACTTAGTCGGTTTGCTCCCACCTTGGTAGCAATCGAGTTCGACAGAGCCCATCGGTTCCAGCAAGGGCTCCATCTAGAGATTTTATTGGCAGTAGAGCAGTTTGAGCATCAGACTTTTGATGCGGTGTTGAGAGCAGCCAGGAAGCACGAGTATACCTCCTAGAGGATCGTGGACAGGACCGGGGGTCGGAAGCGATCCTACTGCCAGATGAATCAGTCTTCAGCACAGCCCCGGCAGCTAGGGCTTTGACCATTGGAGCTCCGAGGCGGGTGGCCTCAGTGACGTCGGTTCAACATTCAACTCCGACGTACCCTCAGCAGCAGAAGCAGAAGCACTCTTCCGCAGTTGGATGTTCATACTGCGGGAAGCCAGGACATGTGGTATCAGAGTGTCGTAGAGCACAAGGTTTGTGGTACCCCGGACCAAAGGATTGGGAACTGCCCGAACATGGGGAGTTCATCTTCATCAACCTTCTCTAGTCCTTCGGTTAGGGGACCAGTTCCAGTATCAATCCAGCAGCAGTAGCAGTACCCATTTTTGAGGCCCTTGCCGCCTCAGGCCTAGGCATTTCAGCAGCAGAGACCACAGCAGTATGCCCAAGTACAAGCTCAGACCCAGAATCGCCAGAGAGGTTTCCAGCAGAGAGGGCCGGCACCCAGAGGATATGGTCAAGTGCTGGCTTTGACCATTGGCACCAGGTGAGGTAGTGGTAGGTACTATTCTCGTCAACTCCTTCCCAGCATCAACGTTATTTGATTCTGGTGCATCGTATTCATTTATGTTTGTACTATTCGCGACATGGATAGGACTGGAGCCCGAGTCATTATCAGTAAGGCTTAATATACTTACTGGTAACGGTCTTATGGGAGTAGATAGAGTGTTTTCCTCGTGTCGGATCGTAGTTAGCGGTAGACAATTCTCCGCTAGATTGATAGAGTTTCCGATGGCCGATTATGATGTGGTCTTAGGGATGGATTGGTTGAGAGACTAGTATGCTTGGATATACTGCCATATTGGCAGGGTTGTTTTTAGCATTCCAGGCGAGCCAGAGTTTTTCTTTTCCCGAGGCAAAGTTGAATCTTCTCCTCCAGTATTGTGGATGGCAGTAGCAGCAGTGCAGTTACCCTGGATAGTTGAAGAGTTTCCAGATGTTTTCCCAGAAGAGCTTCCAGGAATACCGCCAGAGCGAGAGATCGAGTTCACCATAGACTTGATCCCAGGGACAGCCCCAGTATCAGAGAGAGTCTACAGGATGGCGCCATCAGAGTTAGAGATATTGTACAAGATGATTGAATAACTTAGAACCAAGGGATTCATTCGTGCTAGTGGATCGTCTTGGGGTGCCCCGATGCTTCTTGTGAAAAAGAAAGATGGAACGTCCAGATTATGTGTAGATTATCGTACCTTGAACTCAGTGACAATCAAGAACAGATACCCTCTACTGAGGATAGATGACTTGTTCGATCAACTCATGGGGTAGCAGTATTCTCGAAGATTGACTTGCGGTCAGAATACCATCAGATCAGAGTCAGAGAGCAGGACATCCCGAAGACAGCTTTCAGATCTAGATATGGGCATTGAGAGTTCCTTGTTATGCCATTTGGAGCAACGAATGCACCGGCTGTATTCATGGACCTCATGAATTGTATCTTCATGCATTACTTGGATCAGTTCATGATTGTGTTCATAGACGACATCCTGGTCTACAGCAAGAGTGAGACAGAGCAAGAGCAGCATCCCAGAGTTGTCCTTCAGATTCTCAGGGAGCACCAGCTATATGCTAAGTTCAGTAATGCGAGTTCTGGCTCGATCGTATTTCATAATTGGGTCATATTATCACCAGAGGAGGAGTAGAAGTGGATCCCCAGAAGATAGTAGCCATTAAGACATGGCCAGTACCCAACACAATCGCAGAAGTTCGCAGTTTTCTTGGCTTGGCCGGCTACTATCGGGGATTTGTTTCAGACTTTGCTCGGATTTCAGCGCCATTGACCCAGTTGACCCGCTCTCCAGTATTCTGGTTCTAGGGCGTTACACAACACCTCCTGCTAACGTTAACCGTTCAGGCCTCATGGTGCAACTTGGACTGGACGGCCCGATCAAAACTGGTCTGGCCAGCCCGAGCCCGGTCTACGACCCGGATCGGCCCGACCACTGACCAAGCGGGTCTGGGCTGGGTTGCGCCTCGGGACCCGTAAGCTCGGCCCGGTCTGGTTTGACTGCGGGTCCGGACCGGTCAAACCCGTAGAACCCGTCCGGGCCTGGTCCCGGTGTCCACAGTAGCATCAGAATCTTGTTTCAGTACAGGTTCAAGGATACTGAGCAAGAAGAGGAGCATGATGCTGCCAGATATCTTGGAAGCTTACGTTTGAGTTCAAGATTGGGCTCGTACGGAAGAACGAACCCAAAACTCAAGAGATGAATGTGCCGACATCAGTGAGCTGGACTTTCAGTGTCTTACCTTAGAGGACACTACTGAAGGAGGAGCTGAACAATAGAGACGGGCGAAGGACGACAAAAGATACTTGTACATTTTTTACAATTCATTTAGAAATAAAATATCAATTTATAACTTCTTTATTTTATTAAAAATTTAATTGAAGAAAATACTTGAACTATAGTCAATTAAATTATCTTGACATTAATAAAAAATTTACGTAATAATTTTTTATGGAAAAAATACTTGTAATGTTGTACATTAACTTTTACTTTCTAATTTCCAATTTTTTATAAAACCTAATGGTAGAAAGTAAAAGTTTTTTTGGGTTTTTTTCCAAAAAATCGGGCTGGTCCGGTCCGACACTGATATCGCAAAGGCGAGCGCTTCGGTGCGCAAGCCATATGAACATGGGATAACTATATCGACAAGTGCCTCAGCGCATGAGTCGTTCGTGGTTTCGTGCATGAGTTAGAAGGCTAGCACATTGAAAGACTATTAAGACGAGTGCCTTAGTGCACGAGCCATGAACATTGAATACTAAGGCATAGAACATAGAAATACGGTATCGAGGCGTGCATTGCATGCACGAATTGACGAGTAGAGAACAATTTTGTCAAAGCGTGCGTATATGCACGAGAATTATAAAAGATGGCTTCATTGCGAAGAGAAAAGTTGTGGCATGAATGTGACAGAACTGTCGAATGTGGCACGGTACCTTGGAAATGTTCGGGACCTTCGGGTCATTCGTTTGACGAACATTGAGTTAGGGCATGGTGCCATTGAACATTGAAACAAAGAATAAAATCGTACAAAGAATGTGAGAACATAGAAAGAGTGAGAACATTAAAAAAAAGACAAGTGCAAGACGACGTGAAGTCTGAGTTTCGGACTCAAGACTATGTATGGTTGTATGAGTTTGACGCGCGTTGCATGGTCGAATGGACTTGAGATATTGTCCATGCACGGGTGGGATATGATTCCCTCGAACGAGTTATTGGCCGGGATACCGGGACCGTTCGACCTAGGAGGAATGTTAATTATTGTTGGTGCACATCTTTTGGGCATGACTTGCGATCTGCTACTAATGTGATAAGCCGTAGTTGATAGTAAGTTAGGTATCCTTCGGATATTGGGCCTGCAAACCCGTATAGGGAGGACTCCAGGTTATCCAATTTGAGAAAGAAAAAGAAAAGAAAAGAAAAGAGAAACAAATTAGTCCATTCTGGCGCGGATACGCCAACAACCTTCATATAGTTAAGGAACAGTGAGCCAAAAGTGCAAGAACATAGAGATCCTGCACAAGATCACTTATAACATGACAAAAAAAGATGGTAGACGTATTCACCTTGCGTCGGGCAAGGGTGAGTGCGTCTGGTAAGAAGTTACGAAACAACACGAGACTGATTTTGGTTGCATGCTTGCTTATGCGAATCAAATAGCATGCTTGCCATGATAACATGTTTTACTGCTTTCTAATATGCCATGAACTGATCCTAAGACAAGGATAGAAAGATCACTAAATTGTATGATGCATGATCAATATATCTACTTAATGTCGGTTTAGTAAAGTGGGTCTCTGTAACCCCACTTTCTCTGACATCATTAAAATTTTATATTTCTTTAAGGCATATTTTATATAAATATTCTAGGAATATTAATGTGTTAAATAATAAGTGATTATGTAGTGTGATATTTATACAATGAATACTTTAAGTTCTTGGCCCAATTAACTATTGGGCTTTGCTTACGAGTAGTAGGGGGCTGACCATGTATTCATTTGTCACGCCCCACTCCCAAATGTATGGGATTAGGGCCTAACCTGGCCAGCTGATACGACCTAGAGTGAGCTGCCCAATTTAATGGACTCACTTAGGCGTACTACGCTGTAAAAGTAACTAACCAACACAGGCAATCATCTAAATCTTATCCACAGATAACATAGAAAGGAGCTACTGAATATGAAATCAGAGTAGTCTGAATGTCCAAATACAACTGAAAGGAAATACAAGTCTCGTGGAAACAATACCACAGTACATAAAAATGAAAGTACATGAATGGAAGATAACTAGCTAAGAGTATCAACTGTAGTGCCCCGTCCCTATATCGTGCCCTGTACTCTGTCCACGGGGTGCGCGAGAAAGGAACACTGTCGCTATCGATTCGGTCGGGACCGATAGGTCGGGATCGACCGAGTCGATCGAACGGGAACGGTTGAATTAAGATCCATTCCTCGTTATGGAATGTCTTCTTCGGAACCAAGTCCCATATTCAGCGGGTTGCGCCTCGAGGATTTGACTCTGCGGCTGAGTCGGGAGAGACCTCCCGTTGCTCTGCTTTTCACGCCGCTTGCGTTAGTTTTGGCTTTGTTTTCTGAATGCGCTTTCGTGAATGTTTTCGATGGTTTTCATGGCTTGCATTTCGAACTCGCATTTTCTATCGAACTTCTTGAATAATGCAGTGTTCTAATCGGTTGCTTGTGCGATTTCAGGTAATCACGTAGGCGACGTCTAGCGCGACCAACAAGTCCTCTCGCCGAAGTAAACTCAAGGCGAGTGGCTGACCTCCTTCGTCCCGTCCCTCTACTTCAAAACTCAATATATGAAGTAAAATAAATGCTTGTCATAATAGTGTAGAAATAATAAAACCGTGGCACGATACTTTACGAAACACTTGGTAACGAACTGCCGGTTTCAGAAATGGAAAACATGCATCCCTATGCAATTATACTTGGTCTATGCCAAACCAATGAATGAATCAATTAACGCCTATCGCAACGATACAGATAAATGAGTAAATCAACTAAGTTCCAAAGAAAACGGTCATTGGACAACTTGTCGACAAGGTGTAGTTTTCTCGAACGGTTACCTAGGCCAAGGGACCGATTCGGCCCGGGAGGAACGAGTGTATAGCAAGCGCCAGCCCTTCATCGGCGCGAGTTATACGGAAACTTTCGTACAGGGCTCGCTACCCGACGCGAAAGGGTCACCGTCTAACTCAGCTATATGTCCGCGATGGCTTGAAATTGCCAGTGGCCTTCACACCCTTCTCTCTGCTTAATAAATGCACGTGGCATGGGGTGAATATGATAGTTTCTTAATGTTACACAATTTCATATGCTTGCCTCAAAACATGTTAACATGCAAATCGAACAGGATGGTTAGAAAGATCATTGAATTAGCTAGCTAACATGTTTACGAAACTTCTTGAATCAAATACAGAGCTTGGATTTAATTAGCCATTCGCCAGTACATGTGTTTCGTGCTGATCCTCGCTCTTTGCAGGTCCAGCGAACTAGGAAGGACGTGCCAGCAAGCTCGGCGGCGTTCGTGACTTTTGAAGCTTCGGTCGTGCGTCGAAGACTTACTCTGCGACTCCACTTTTGAAGGCTCTCGACAGTCCAAGACAAATGACTCAGCGTCCCTCCCATCCAGGTCAATGGAGTACTTGTGTATATTAAGGGATGTGTGCAATGTATGGAACGGCTATCTCATCGGCACTCTTTTGTAATCGAGTCATGTTGTAGCCCGTACGGCAATGAGTCTTGTATCGGAGTCTGTAAAAGATGTTCATTATCAATAAAGATCAAGTTTTCTTTACTCATTGTGTGTATCAATTTGTCTGCGTACTCTCTTAGATCTCGTGTCTCGGATTACCTTATGACTAGGCCTTGTGCGATCGCAAATTAGGTTCGTACGGCATCACGCCCGGGGGACGACTATCGATTCGACAGAATCGGGGCGTGACATAATGGTATCAGAGCACGGCTTTACGTCCTTGGCCTCCAGTGTCGAGTTCTAGTCTCCAATCGTTGACCTCGTGTCGATGAGAAGAGTTGTTCCATACGCTGAACCCAGGACATTTTCTGAAACTAACGAGAGTTGCCTTTCCTTTTCCCTGCAGTTACGGGAGCTCAGGCGGAAGACGAGACGAGCGCTTCCAGCGGCTCGAGTGCTTCTAGTCCCGAGTATTCCGTCAACCCAACGGGAATGACCCCTACTGTAGCCGGACCTTCCGGCGACCCGATGCAACGTATGCTGCAGATGCTTGAAATGTAGCAACGTCAAAACGAGCTCCATCGTCAGCAAGCGGAGGCTCGTCAGACTCAATTTGAAAATCGGTGCGAGGCTCAATTCAAGCTGCAGCAGCAGCAGATGAATACTCTCCAGCAAATCGTGCAGTCGGTCGTGGGCAACAACAACAATTCAACGATGACACCTGCCGTGACCTAGCCTGCGGTTCGATCCAACGAAGCTGAACCAGAGGCGCCCGTGCTCTCAACTGCGGCACCGAGAAGTTCTAACTTCGACGTGTCAAAATTCACTAAAAGCTGCCGTACTTCCTTCAACGGTACAGAAGATCCCTCGGTGGCGATCGACTGGCTGGAGGAGCTGGAAGATAAGTTCGAACTCCTGGGTGTCGAGGACTCAAAGAAAGTCGCATGTGCTCAACTTCTACTTCGAATGAACGCGCACGATTGGTGGGCTGTGCTGAAGCGGGCAATTCGACGTGAAGACGAGACGACGGCGATCTCATGGGCGACATTCAAAAAGGCGTTCGAGATTGAATATCTTTCTGTAGCCGTGCGACAGGAAAAAGAAGATGAGTTTATGCAGTTAAGGCAAGGAAATATGACTGTACGACAATATACGGCCAAATTCAACAAACTGGCCAAGTTTGCTGGGGACTTCCTACCTACCACTGCAAGTCGAGCTCGACGATTTGAAGTGGGTCTACGTTCCACTATCCGCGCTCACATTTTGGTGGGTGAATACCAAACTGTAGGCGAGGCACTCAACCACGCCATCCGTTTGGAGTTCGAGTATCCTCCTATTACTACCGGCGCTGTTCACTTTAATAACAAACGCCATAGTAACGCGGGAGGCAAAAACGCACTCAAGCGTCAAAACCGCGGCAACGGAGGCGGCAACCAGACGAAGGATCGAATGGTCTATACTTTCTGCGCCAAAGAGGGGCACTTGGTCAGCGAGTGCCGATTGAAGAGTGGCACGTGCCTCGCGTACGGCCGAACCGACCATATCATAAGCAACTGTCCGGTGAAGTCAAACCAGCGCCGTCAACCATACCATCAGAACCGAGGCCAAGCACCTCGGGCTCCCCCGACCGCACAACAAAATGGCCAAGACCATCGCCCTAATGCTCAGGGCCGCGTCTACACCATGACTCGAGACGAAGCGCTGGCATCAGATACAGTAGTGTCAGGTATACTAAAATTCAATAATGTGCCTGCTCGTATGTTATTTGATTCAGGTACTTTGCATAGTTTTATATCGGCGGACTTTGCCGCCGAACACAAATTTCCTGTAATATCATTAGATCTCGACCTTAGCATAAGCACACCTTCGGGCACACCAATTCTTACAAACTTAGCTTGTGCCGGCAGGATTATCTGTATCGACGGTCAAAAGATCGGTCTGGATGTGATAGTTCTAGACATGAAGGACTTTGACATCATTCTGGGAATGGATTGGCTCGGGCCGTGCAACGTAACCATAGACTGCGCTGAAAAGAAGGTCACATTCTGCATGCCTGGAGTGCGTGAATTCTGCTACTCGTGTGGTGAGACGTCGCCGACCTGCATGGTGATCTCCGCAATATCTGCTCGACGGATGCTGCATTTCGGGTGCGAAGGCTATCTAGCTTCCGTTCGAGACATGCGACATGATGGTGCAAAGGCGGGTCAGACCGACGTTGTGGCAGAATTCCCCGACGTGTTCCCGGACGAGCTACCCGGCATGCCGCCCGATCGAGAAATAGAGTTCACCATCGACACATTCCCCGATACCCGGCCGATCTCGAAGGCTCCGTACAGAATGGCCCCTGCAGAATTGGAAGAATTGAAGGCACAACTTCAGGAATTGCTCGACAGAGGGTTTATCCGTCCGAGTGTCTCACCGTGGGGTACGCCCGTGCTGTTCGTGAAGAAGAAGGATGGATCGATGCGGCTCTGCATCGACTATCGGGAATTGAACAAAGCCACCGTCCGAAACAAATACCCCCTACCCCGCATCGACGACTTGTTTGACCAGCTCCAAGGTGCAACGGTATTTTCGAAGATTGATCTGCGATCGGGTTATCACCAACTCAAAGTCAAGCCAGATGACGTGCCGAAGTCTGCCTTTCGCACTCGTTATGGCCACTACGAGTTCTTGGTAATGCCGTTCGGTCTGACAAACGCCCCTGCCATCTTCATGGATCTAATGAATCGGGTTTTCCGTCCGTTCTTTGACAAGTTCGTAGTAGTCTTCATCGACGACATCCTCGTCTACTCGAAGGATCGAGCACAACATGCAGAGCATCTGCGGACGGTACTCCAATCCCTTCGAGAGAATCAGTTGTACGCGAAGATGAGCAAGTACGAGTTCTGGTTGAACAGCGTCTCATTTCTTGGGCACATCATCTCCGCCACGGGCATCGCAGTCGATCCGAAGAAAGTCGAGGTAGTTGCTGATTGGAAACGGCCCGCATCAGTTAGCGAAATTCGAAGCTTCCTAGGCTTGGCGGGATACTACCGACGCTTCGTGAAGGACTTCGTGAAGATCGCATCGCCGTTGACTCGCCTCACCCAGAAAGAAGTCGCATTCAAGTGGTCAGACGACTGTGAAGCTTCCTTCCAGGAGCTCAAACAACGGCTCGTTTCGGCCCCGATACTTGCTCTTCCTGAAGGGACGGAGGGATTTCAAATCTTCAGCGATGCTTCTGGCCAGGGCTTGGGGTGTATGCTCATGCAGCGGGATAAGGTGATATCTTTTGCTTCCCGGCAGTTGAAGCCGCACGAGAAGAACTACCCCACGCACGACCTAGAACTAGCGGCAATTATGTTCGCATTGAAGCTGTGGCGTCACTATCTCTATGGCATGGCGTGCAGGATTTATACGGACCACAAAAGCCTCAAGTATCTCTTCACCCAGAAAGAATTGAATTTGCGGTAGAGGCGATGACTCGAGCTGATCAAAGACTATGACTTATCAATCGACTACACGCCGGGCAAGGGAAATGTGGTAGCGGATGCTCTGAGTCGGAAGTACTTAGCTTCGTTATGCATCAACGATCGACTGCTGCGTGACTTGGAAGGAATGGGCATTGAACTCCGAGTTCATTTCAGAGACGTGAAACTAGCACAACTACGGGTGGAACCGAGCCTACTTGAGAGGATCAAGTCTGCATAGAAGGACGACCCATACCTGGAGAAGATGCGAAAGCTGATATCGACAGGGAAAGCGTCCGACTTTGCAGAGGACGAGTCGGGAGTGTTGCGCGTGAAGGGACGGCTATGCGTACCAGACGACGTAGAACTTAGAAAGGAGATAATGACGGAGGCACACTATGCAAAATATTCCTTGCATCCTGGCAGCACCAAGATGTATAAGGACCTCCGCGTTGTCTTTTGGTGGCACGGCATGAAGAGGGACGTAGCGCTCTTTGTGTCAAAATGTATGGCCTGTCAGCAAGTCAAAGCCGAGCACCAGCGACCGGGCGGGGAGATGCAGAACCTCGCCATTCCAGATTGGAAGTGGGATCACATCACTATGGACTTCGTTGTTGGCTTGCCGAGGACGCCGCGGGGGAAACGACACCGTCTGGGTCATCGTCGATCGACTAACCAAGTCAGCGCACTTTATCGCCATCAAAGTTACATGGAGCGTCGACCGCCTTGCTCAGATATACCTTGATGAAATAGTTTGGCTGTACGGGATCCCAGTTTCTATCGTCTCTGATCGGGATGGACGGTTCGTAGCGTGCTTCTGGAGTAGCCTACATTCAGCATTGGGGACTAAGTTGAAGTTCAGCTCAGCTTATCATCCTCAGACTGACGGCCAAACAGAGCGGGTGAACCAAATTCTCGAAGATATGTTATGACTCTGTGCGATCGACTTGAAGTCAAGTTGGGACGTCCATCTACCGCTGGCCGAGTTTGCTTACAACAACAGCTATCAGTCCAGCATCCAAATGGCACCGTATGAAGCTTTGTACGGCCGGAAGTGTAGATCGCCCATTTATTGGGATGAAGTCGGGGAACGGCAGATACTTGGTCCGGAGCTGGTGGAGCAGACTGTACAGAAGGTCAAGTTGATACGAGAAAGATTGAAGATAGCACAAAGCCGACAGAAAAGCTATGCCGACACGTACCGACGCCCCCTCGAGTTCTCGAAAGGCGACCATGTATTCCTGAAGGTGATGCCTATGCGTGGAGTTTCCAGGTTCGGTGCGAAGGGGAAATTGAGCCCAAGATTTGTTGGCCCGTTCGAAATATTAAAGCTAGTCGCCCCGGTAGCTTACCAAATCGCCTTGCCGCCTGCGTTGTCAGAGGTACATGACGTCTTCCACGTATCGCAATTGAGGAAGTACGTGCATGATCCGAGCCATGTTGTGGATTTGGGTAAGCTGGACCTGAAGGCGGACTTGTCATATGTCGAAGAGCCGGTGCAAATCTTGGAGCGCAAGGATAAACTTCTACGCAACCGTGCAATTCCCCTCGTCCGCATCCTCTGGAGAAACCATTCAGTCGAGGAGTCGACGTGGGAGCTTGAGTCAGAAATGAAGGAGAAGTTTCCTTCGTTGTTTTCGTAGAGGTAGGTTCTATTTTAAGTTTCGAGGTCGAAACTTTTTCTTAGTTGGTTATGGTGTAGTGCCCCGTCCATACATCGTGCCCTGTACACTGTCCACGGGGTGCGCGAGAAAGAAACACTGTCGCTATCGATTCGGTCGGGACCGATAGGTCGGGATCGACCGAGTCGATCGAACGGAAACGGTTGAATTAAGATCCATTCCTCGTTATGGAATGTCTTCTTCGGAACCAAGTCCCATATTCAGCGGGTTGCGCCTCGAGGATTTGACTCTGCGGCTGAGTCAGGAGAGACTTCCCGTTGCTCTGCTTTTCACGCTGCTTGCGTTGGTTTTGGCTTTGTTTTCTGAATGCGCTTTCGTGAATGTTTTCGATGGTTTTCATGGCTTGTATTTCGAACTCGTATTTCCTATTGAACTTCTTGAATAATGCAGTGTTCTAATCGGTTGCTTGTGCGATTTCAGGTAATCGCGTAGGCGACGTCTAGCGCGACCAACAAGTCCTCTCGCCGAAGTAAACTCAAGGCGAGTGGCTGACCTCCTTCGTCCCGTCCCTCTACTTCAAAACTCAATATATGAAGTAAAATAAATGCTTGTCATAATAGTGTAGAAATAATAAAACCGTGGCATGATACTTCACGAAACACTTGGTAACGAACTGCCAGTTTCGAAAATGGAAAACATGCTTCCCTATGCAATTATACTTGGTCTATGCCAAACCAATGAATGAATCAATTAACGCCTATCGCAACGATACGGATAAATGAGTAAATCAACTAAGTTCCAAAGAAAACGGTCATTGGACAACTTGTCGACAAGGTGTAGTTTCCTCGAACGGTTATCTAGGCCAAGGGACCAATTCGGCCCGGGAGGAACGAGTGTATAGCAAGCGCCAGCCCTTCATCGGCACGAGTTATACGGGAACTTTCGCACAGGGCTCGCTACCCGACGCGAAAGGGTCACCGTCTAACTCAGCTATATGTCCGCGATGGCTTGAAATTGCCAGTGGCCTTCACACCCTTCTCTCTGCTTAACAAATGCACGTGGCACGGGGTGAATATGATAGTTGCTTAATGTTACACAATTTCATATGCTTGCCTCAAAACATGTTAACATGCAAATCGAACAGGATGGTTAGAAAGATCATTGAATTAGCTAGCTAACATGTTTACGAAACTTCTTGAATCAAATACAGAGCTTTGATTTAATCAGCCATTTGCCAGTACATGTGTTTCGTGCTGATCCTCGCTCTTTGCAGGTCCAGCGAACCAGGAAGGACGCGCCAGCTAGCTCGGCGGCGTTCGTGACTTTTGAAGCTTCGGCCGTGCGTCGAAGACTTACTCTGCGACTCCACTTTTGAAGGCTCTCGACAGTCCAAGACAAATGACTCAGCGTCCCTCCCATCCAGGTCAATGTAGTACTTGTGTATATTGAGGGATCTGTGCAATGTATGGAACGGCTATCTCATCGGCACTCTTTTGTAATCGAGTCATGTTGTAGCCCGTGCGGCAATGAGTCTTGTATCGGAGTCTGTAAAAGATGTTCATTATCAATAAAGATCAAGTTTTCTTTACTCATTGTGTGTATCAATTTGTCTGCGTACTCTCTTAGATCTCGTGTCTCGGATTACCTTATGACTAGGCCTTGTGCGATCGCAAATTAGGTTCGCACTGCATTACGCCCGGGGGACGACTATCGATTCGACGGAATCGGGGCGTGACATCAACTAACTAGATAAGAAACTCTTAGCCCAAGTAGCAGCATACCGAGGTCAAGGAAACTCCTCAGGGTCACTACAACAAAAAACCCTTTTAATGACGGCTAAAAAGCGTCATTAATGACGTACCATGACGCTTTTTTTTTCACAGCAACCGTCATGAAAACGGGTGTTATAAATGTTTTTTAAAAGCGTCATAAAATAACCGTCATGAATATGATGAGTTTCTGCTACACTTATTTTCAGCGTAGTTTGAAAGCGTTATGAATAGATAATCTGTATAGACTCAATTCAGCACATTTATAACGCTCAATTCTGCATATTTATATATTACTTTCAAAAGAATTATAAAACAATGCTCAATGTTGCTCAATTCAATTTCAAAACATTCATTTTGGACCATATTCACACGAAAACATCTAAATGTTATAGAGTACCATTTAATCCAATTACAAATATATACATAATATATATCACCATCTTAATTACATTTTTTTCAAAATAGGACATCCAAATACATATATTTACAACTACTACTAGTAAGTAGACCCTCAAAACTATTAGTACATTGGCTTCAACTTTGAGCACATCAAAACTGTCGGCATCACGTAGCAAAACCCTGAAAAAGATTAAAAAAAACTTAGTTTGAATTAGAGGATAACTAAGCTAGTTTGATCAAAATACAACACGGTTGGCTCAGAGTGCATAGTAAAACTGCAGGAGCAAAGCTGCCATGTAAAACCAAGTTAACCGCACCTGCAAATTGTAGACACAGTCCAGAAAATGACCAAAGTAAGGTAAAAAAATAGTAGGATCAAAATACATAAGGTTGGCTCATAGTGCATAGTAGAACTACAGAAAATGCCATGTAAAAACAAGTTACCTGCACCTGCAAATTGGAAAAACCGTCGAAAAAATGACCAAAGTATGGTAAAAAATAGCAGGATCAAAATACATAAGGTTGGCTCAGAGTGCATAGTAGAACTGCAGGAACAAAACTGCCATGTAAAAACAAGTTAACCACAATTGCAAATTGTAAAAACAGTCAAGAAAATGACCAAAGAAAGGTAAAAAAATAGCAGTATCAAAATACATAAGGTTGGCTCATAGTGCATAGTAGAACTGCAAGGACAGATTTTTTCAAAACCATAATTCATTGCAATGGAAGTCACAAAACCATCTCCAAATTGTATCTCATCATTGCCAATATATAAATTTTTTGGTAGGAACACAATAAAGTTGTAGGTATGTAGACAATAGAATAAAAAAAATTCTTTGCAGTGAAATATGGGTTGTGAATTTGGTTTTCCAATTGAAACATGCCCTGTTCCTTATATTTCAGCTAAGATAAATATCTGGAAAGTATAGGTTGGGGAAAAACTCTACTGTCCTATCCACTTCCTGTCTCCATGTAGCAGCAACAATATTATCACATCATAATAAAAGCAAAGAATTCAAGTTAGTCACATTTTTGTATCATAATTCAAATGTAGCAGCGGGACTAGCAGCAGAAAAAACTAGAAGGAAAAACACCACATTGATGAGGCCATGAATCTGTTGGACACTCTATCATGTCAGAAGGAAAAATGGAAGCTACGACCTTCAATATTTTAATTGAAGGAATGTTTCAAGTTGGTAAGGTTAATGCAGCAAAGGATCTCTTTAACTCTATTCTTGCAAATGACAGTGTCACCAGATGTTGCAACATATACTATAATGATGAACGGCCTTATTAAAGAAGGGTTGTTGGATGAGTTTGATGAGTTGTTTTTGTCAGTGAAGAATGATGGTTACTCTTCAGATTCTGTTATGCTTAATGCTATTGTTAAGGGCTTGTTGGAGAATGGTGAAGTAAACAGAGCTATGGGGTTTCTTTCAGAAATGGATAAAAGTAAATTTATCCTTGAGGCATCGACTGCGGCATCCATAGTGGACCTAATCTCAAAGGACGGACATTGTCATCATTATATGAAAGTGCTTCCTAATTTTTCTCAATATTGTGCGAAGAGTATTGAGATTAATATCGACTCGTCGATATCAGCACTGATACAAAAAATTTCTGAATAAACACCAAAATGGGGTTTATATAAAATTTTTCACTTGTAAACTTATTACCTCCGGCGATCAGCCACGTAGTCCGCAGCCTCCTCCAGCATCCTCGGCACCGCCAGCTTCCTGCACCCCGGCACTAGCCGCCTCCACGAGGCAGTCGAAGAGGCCGGACGGCGGGTCTTTCTTGTACGCGTCGGCCACGGACCCGAAGACAGATCGGAGGAGGAGAGCCGCGCGGAGTTCTAGGGAAGTTCCAAAGCACGTGTTTTTCCCATCATTCAACTGATCATAAATAAGTGCAACAGAGCCCAAGCACGTGTTTTTCCTACATATTCAAGGCATGCACATTCTTTAAGATTTGTAAATATGTATAGTAGAAGACCATTCCACACTATTACCACAAGTACAAGAGATTTAGAGTCCAGTAACAAAGTGGTCAGTCACCTGTGCTTGAACATGAATTCAGTCCTCTTGCTAAATAGCGAGTACCAGGATGCAATCTACTACGTCGTGCTAGAAGAGCAACAAATGCTCCTTGGCCTGAGCAAGATCAGCATCATGATTTAGTCGAAGGTAATGAGCAAGATCAGCATCAAGGTTTTCTCTGTATTCCAAAATAATATCAGAAATACCAACATTTTGAGCAAGATCAGCATCATGATTTAGTCGAAGCAAGAATACAAATGGCAGCAGAACACAAGCATCCAAAATAGCAAAATAAACCCTAATAGAACGAGAGAGGAAGCTCGCCTGAGGTGCAATATGGCCAGGCGGTGGTGCGAGCGGGCGTAGCCCGGGTCGAGGCGCAGCGCCTCGCGACACTCCTTCACCGCGTCGCGGAGACGGCCGAGGCCGGCCAGCGCCGCGACGCGGTTGTTCCTGCACGCGGCGTTGCCGGGGCATATCTCGATGGCACGGTCGTAGCAGCGCAGGGCATCCTCGAGCCGCCCCTTCTTGTAGTGCTCGTTCCCCAGTTTCGTGACCTCCTGGGGTCGCTGACATCGGTCCTCCTCCTCGACGACGAGCCGCCGCTCCCGGCGGGGGGCGGTCCGGACCGTGTTACGCTGCCGTGGCCGTAGTTGCCCGTGCCGGAGCCGAGCACGTCGCTGCATACAGGGGCGCGAAAGGAGACCATTCCCGGCTTGGCGAGGCGGCCCGAGGGGCAAATGTTTCCGGATCTAGGGTTAGGGTTTTAGAGTTGAAGGAAAGAAAGGAGAAGAAGAGGAGGAGAGGAGAGTGTTAACTTGCTGAACTAGAGTTAGGGTTTTGGAGTTGGGGGAGAGGAGGGAGAAGAAAGGAGGAGAAGGAGAAGATCAGAATATTTTGGGGGAGAGGCGGGCTATAGCAAAGATTTTGCCAAAAATTGAAGTTCAAAAATATTACAAGTTTGCCACCGCTCTAAACTTTTAATAACGCTTTGTTTTATAAACATTATAAAAAGCCCAGAATTAGCCCAAACCGTCATAGAAAAAAGGTATTTTTTAACTTAATAACGCTTATGTATCAGCCGTCATTAAAACTCCTTATCGAGCGTCATTAAAAGGGTTTTTTGTTGTAGTGGGTAGACCTCATACTCATCAACAAAGTCTTACGCCTCAGCTCCAGTACCGTAGATCGTCGAGTATAGGTGCTCGTTGGGATCTGGAAATGAACCAGGTCCTCAGGGGACATAGCAAGATACAAATAGAAACATGCCATAAAGTAAATACTGACAAATACATAAGGGGTGTGCTAACCAGTCTAAGTGAATGCATATGAAGACAACTTCAGAACGTATGGGTGGGTAGTTAAGGAAATGGCATCGGACCACGAGCCGATGTAAACATACAAACACTAGTATACCTCCCGACCGTACCTAGCGCGCAGCTAGTGGCTGCTGTCGGATATATCCCCTAGTGAGTGTATGTCCCATAACCGGGTATCCATGCCCATAACCGGGTATTACTGAGGCTAGATTGAAGTAACAGTCTATCCCATACGCCTACTGGTTGTCTTCCTCGCCCAGTGATGTACAAGTCACATCTACGACCCAAACATCAGCTCTCTATGAAGAGTCAGCTATCTAGAACCATCACTATCCTATATGTGCCATCACACGATCCACTCGCACTGATGGTCAGTCGAGAGCGACAGCGCGTGCCATGATCTGATCTCACTCAGTGTCGTGTCGTAACACGTGTCATGGTCAAGGAAGTTGTAACAACAACTCCTCAATCTAAGGGTATGTCGTCTAGAACTAGGCCAAGTAGGTAGTCCTAGTGTCGATGCCAACATCGACTATGCCCGAGGCAATTCTGGACTCTACTAATCAAGTCTACGCTAACAAGAATATAATAATGTATATGTAAAGACAGTAGTACAAGGCAAGGTATACTTGCCTTCAATCCCGCAATGCATAAATAGTGCTCCGGTCCCTCCTGCCTCAAACACGACGTCCAAGAGACCTACAATTACACAACCAAGACTTACGATACGGTAGAAGAACATCCATAACTACGCATCTATCACACACAAAGTAGAAAGTACGCTTATGCGTACAAGATATCTTATTTATATACTACATTACATTTATCCAAGGAAGTGTACATACAACTCCTCCTATATGTTTTGGAGCATATATCTACAAGTATAGTAAACAACCTCAAGTTATGTAATGCCCCAGAACCAGAATACTGGAGAGCGGGGGCGTACATAGCCAGCTACGTATATTGAAGTGCAACCCACCTCGCTATACGGTCACGGCTGTCTAGATACATGAGGGTTTAACTACAATCCATCAGTCTCCTATGGTTATGAACAAGCCTAGTGTCTCAATCACAAGCAAGTAGTAGCAGTCAGAAGATATTAGAACATCAAATATACAATAGTAAGGCATCCCATACATTACATATTGGATGATCATGAAGCTAGTCATACAAAATGTGAAGACTAGCAAGAGTTTAGTCATACATGATCAACCCTAGGATTTGTCAATCATGTTATAGCCCGTAGGCAGACAGTAAATAAAGGTGCAACCGAGCTAACACGTGCTCGTCGGCTAAACGCCTCAAAAGAATAATTTACAATGAAGTGGAAGAACAAAAGAAACCCACTCGTTGCCAAGGTTACGCCTGGTGGCCACCATCTGGCTGGAAGGCAGGTAGAACCTCTGGAGCTGCTCCGATATCTGGCCACACAAAATCAGCTGGGTCAGACCCCAGAAAGAGCAAGTGCCACAAAGGAGGCTTCACTTAGGAACTAAAACCAGCATATCACAATAGAGTATTAAAGATAATTAATAAATAAAGAACTGATAATAATAGAGATAACAACAGTAAACTGAGTACGAAGAAACCACTCAAGTAGCCAGGTCACAACCTTTAAACCAAACAAGGACCGGGGTTGCAGCCCTTCACCTGAATAGAAACCCGTCTCAAATACTATTGGTAAGTAAAACATGATTAGTCTTGGCATAGGGTAAAATAAGACAATAAACGAAGAGAGGATAAGGAACTGCTCCGGAAGCCAGGTTACAACTCTTAAACCAAACAAGGACTGAAGTTGTAACCCTTCGCCTGAACAGAACCTTGCCCCTGATCTTTATTGTGAAGGCTGGTATAAATAATCATGGTATTAAGGTAAGGTAAAACATGACGAACGTGGCATGGGGTTGCGATAAGACAATAAACGCAGAGAGGACACAGAACTGCTCCGGGAGCCAGGTTACAACTCTTAAACCAAACAAGGACCGGAATTGTAACCCTTCGCCTGAACAGAACTGGACCCCCGATCGTTATTGTTAAGGTAAGCATAAATAATCCCGTCATGTAACAATCTTGTACAGGATCAGGACAAGACTAAGCTGGGCTAAATTCTATCCAATCAATCACGGCCAAGCAATGAGTACGGCTTGATACTTTTAACTAACTAGGGTTATCACAAGCCTAGTTACTAGCAAGATGCAATAAGATTATTCCAACAGCCACAAGCCCTGCAGACCATCCGATTATCCATGTCGAATGTCCGTTTATTAATGGTGCACCACATGACTGTGTGCTGGAATTGTGTCCTACTCGTCGGTAGGCTACAAGTCCACTGAATGCGCCCAGATAACGGGATTGCCTGTAGCGGGGAATCTCTTCATGTCTACTGAATTATTCTAGTTAATTAGCCATAGTCAATTTCAGTAGGTGCCCCTGACCGTGGTATTCAGGGGTCCCCGTCCTAGACATGATGCAAGACAGTACCTGTTTATATGTACAAACACAATCGTCCACGGTGTCCAGGTCAATCATTCTTGTCAGGTCGTGTCATGTCATGTTAGCCGTCGCAACAGCAATTCAAGATGATCATGTCAGGTATGCTGGTCATTCTATGCCATGTTCAATTATCATTTCCAAACATATTAAATAAATTCGTGATTTTCAAGTTCATGACAAAAGGCGTAAGGATATAAAATGGGCGTAAAATATATATAAAAGGTAAAGGTGTACGCCATAGGAACTCAAGTTTCTGCGCGCGTACCACCAATTACGCTAGTGAAACTTTACGCGTGAGCTTACGCTAGCGAGCTCTACGCGAGCAAGGGAGCATACGGCTGGGATTTACGCTAGCTAGGCTTTAGGCTAGCAAGATTGTACGCGCGTAAAATTTTACGCACGCGAACCCTCGAGCAGATTTTACGCGAGTAAAACTTTACGCGAGGAAAATTCGGGCAACTTTACGCTCGTGAAGGTCTGCTCGAGCTAGGGATTTTACGCTAGTAAAACTTACGCGAGCCCACGTCTACGCGAGCACGATTTTACACTATCGGGAGAGCCCCGAGCGTAAAATTGATAACTCAGCGTAGAGCGGGATACGCTTACACGCAATGCGTGAGCGTAAAAGGGGCACTACGCAGGCACGTTAAGACGTGAGCATAAAAGGCCGAAACAAATGCTGGCATGTAAAACGTGTGCGTAAAAGACTGATATAATACGCTGACACGTAAAACGTGGGCGTAAGGGCTAAACACTACGCTAACACGTTAGAACGTGTGCATAAAACTTCATCTTCTCCCCATGGCCAAAGCAAACACGCGTAAAAGGTCAGGAACTCCATCTCGGCCAGGACTTGGTGAAATCCGGCCATCCCAAAACCAAACTTGTGCAAAATCATGAGGCCTACTACATGGAACTCTTAGTTTTCGAAAACAAGTCATTTTAGTAGATCAAAACCAAGAGGATCGAAAATACTAGAAACTTAGATCTACGTAGAATGAGCCATGGAATTTGAAAACACTAAGTACTAAAGAGGCTTAAGATCTTGAGGAGAAGAAAATAGAACAACAAAATGGGAGTTCCTTCGTGAAGCAAGTTACACTTGCCTAGCTCTCTATCTGGTAGGTGAGGAAGTGTTGGTGGAGAAGAAGATGAAGTAAATGAAGAAGAGTAATGAAGAGAGAGAGTTGGGTGGCTAATAAAGAAGGAGTGGGGTGGTAGGTGGGAGTTGGTTCGGTCCACTTGGTTCATGATGAACCAAATAAGCAAACCCAAGCCTAGCCGAACCAATCCCAAGGTGAACCAAGCAATGAAAATTCCAAATAAACCAAGCAGGGAGACATGCAATACGAGTCAAAATACATACACGTATACCCTGATACGTAATACGAACCACAGGCATTACAAGTTACATATGACAAGTATATGTATATAGGTATAGGAATGTATGTACACAAGTCCTACATTTGAAACGATACGTATGTACATGAGTGTACATAGAGTGTATATATATATATATATATATATATATATATATATATATATATATATATATATATACAAGTTACATATGACAAGTATATGTATATAGGTATAGGAATGTATGTACACAAGTCCTACATTTGAAACGATACGTATGTACATGAGTGTACATAGAGTATATATATATATATATATATATATATATATATATATATATATATATATATATATATATTTGATATATATATATATTTTTTTTTTTGAGGAAATTAAACTTTTATTGATAATATAGGCGCAAAAAGCCGAAGCCTATACAAGTAAGCGCGCAGAGGCGACCAAAAACCGAAAACAAGAGTCGCGGAGTGCACACACGACCCGACAAGAAGGGGGAAGAAGCGGCCTAGGCCAGGGTCTCCCAGAACAAGTTAGAGACATGGGAACAACGCCTCCTCACTTTGAAGCATTGTCTGATGACCTCTCTAAACAGTTGGGGAGGGGAGAGTTGTTGTCCTTCGTAACGGAACTTGTTCCTGTTCTTCCAAAGAACCCAAATACCAGCGGCCGCTACGATCTGATGCCCGTAGGAACGGGACCATGAGGCCAAGAGATCGTAGAAGCCCCCGGTCGGTTGCTCCATATTAAGCCTCTGATGAAGATGGGCCCAAGTGCCTGCGGCCAGCTCTCCCGAAAGAAGGACGTGATCTGCAGATTCGGAATTGGGCTCATTACAGCAGTGGCATCTGGATACGAGGCTGACACCCCAAGAACTGATGATGTCGTCCGTCGGAATCTTGCGACGAAGAGCACGCCAGATGAGGATGGACCATTTGATGGGGATGCAAGCCTGCCAAAATAATGTGTACACCGTATTTGGCATCCCGCTGCCTCTGGCGATACGTCTGGCGGAAGCCAAACTGAAAGTCCCGCAAGTGTTAGGGGACCATCGCCAAGTGTCGGGTGTGTCGGTGATACGCAAATTCGCGGCACGAAGCCTTGGAGGCCGCCGCATGACCAAACCAATCATTGACCTTCCTCCAATTCCAATCAGGACTGCCCTCCCAAGGTCTCTGATGGTGCAACACTGAGGAGTGAGAATGTTGGGCTGAATGAGGTCTGCACCTAACCACCTCTCCCGACATGCCTGGGAGCTGCCGTCCCCCAACTGGAGACGGATCAGAGGTTCAGCGGTTGTTCGGCCCCGAGTGATGCGGCGCCAAGAAGACGAGGATCTATTGTTAGTGTTCGCTTCCGAAATATGGGAGAATTTGGAGTATCTAGCTCTCATGAACCTCGTCCATAAGGAGGTCTCGGTGCGTAACTTCCACCAAAGTTTTAAGGAGCAGGCATCCACGATGTGGGCGAGTCTGCAGAAGCCTAGACCGCCATCTTCAGTGGGTTTAGCCATCGTCTCCCAACCTGCCCAGTGGTGCTTGTCTAATCCGTCGCTCTGACCCTAGAAGAACTTGGCGAAAAGAGATTCGAGTGAAAGGAGCACCTTCTTAGGGGGGAGCAGACGGCCAGAATGTACATCGGGATGGACGATAAAACGTGTTTAATGAGAATCGTTTTACCTCCTGGCGAAAGGGTAGCGTTGTGCCAACCGGAGATGCGTTTGCGGATCTTGTCTGCAAGGTGTTCGTAAATGCCGGAGTTGGCCCTGCCGTACACCAGCGGGCAGCCGAGGTAATTGAAGGGGGGGTATGCTGTTCTGAAGGAAGTCTTGTTGGCGAGCAGGATAGAGTGTGTTCTGTCTGCTTCGTGATGAGTATAGATGACGCTCTTGTTGTTGTTAACACGTTGACCCGAAGCATCTAGTGTATCTGGCAATCGTGCTCAAAACGACCTCAATCGAACCGCTGTCCCCAGATGAGAAGATAAGGATATCGTCCGCGTAAGCCAGGTGAGTGATAAGAGGGCAGCCGGTGGTTGTGTGGAAATGATTGAAGCCGGGCCTGCCGGGCATGCTGTTGAGGCTTCTGCTGAGAGCTTCGGCTGCAATGATGAAAATGGTAGAGGAAAGCGGGTCTCCCTGTCTCACCCCGCGGGTAGAGCGAAAGAAACCCGTCGCCTGGCCGTTGATCACGGTTGAGAACCACGCGTTGTTGATAGATCTGAAGACGATGTCAATCCAAGTCTCGGAGAAACCAAAGGCCCTGAACACCCAGATCATGAATTGCCAGTCCAGGCGGTCGTATGCTTTTTCCATGTCCAGTTTGATGGCGACGTTCCCCCCCTCGATGGGAACTTCATGCACGTGATCATCTCTTGCGCAAGAAGGATATTGTCCGTAATGATTGCGGCCTCTAACAAACCCGCTCTGCTCCTCGGAAATGATCTTGGGGAGGAGATCGGACATCCGATTGGCAATGATCTTGGATATAATCTTGTTGGTGAAAGTGCAGAGGCTGATCGGGCGAAAGTCTTTGAAAGATTCGGATTGTCTTTTTTGGGGATAAGGATGATGTTGGCGCAGGAGATGGAGTTAGGGTATCTGGCCCCTTGAAGGAAGGCAATAGTGGCTTCGACAAGGTCCAATTTAATGATATCCCAACAGTCTCTGAAGAAGACGCCGTTGAAGCCGTCTGGCCCCGGGGCACTGTGCTCGTTAATGGACCAGACCGCAGCTTTGACTTCCTCCTCATCAATGGCCGCCAGCAAGGTCTCGTTGTCATGCTCGGAGATAATGGAAGGGATGACCGACAAAAGTGTCTCGTCTCTAACGACCCGCTCCTTGGTGAATAGGCTGGAGAAGAAGTTGACGGCGGCTACCTGGATCTCGGCCTGGTCATCGATAAGGTTGCCATTGTCGTCTAGGATCCTGTGTAATTTTAATTTGTTCCTGTGGCCTTTGACGCAAGCATGAAAGAACTTAGAGTTGCGGTCACCAACGGTGTCCCAGGTCAGTCTGGCTTTTTTGCTTCCAGAATTCATTCTCCACTTTCAGCCTAGATTTAAGAATAGCTCTGGCTAGGTTAAGGGATGAGCGGTTCTCCTGGGAGCTGGAGATGGTAAAGGCCAGCTCCGTACGAGTGACGTCATCCTCCGCCTCAGCGAATGGCCTGAAAGATGTCGCCGTAAGCCTCTTTGCTCCACGCCGAAAGAGCCTTGCGGGTGGCTTTAAGCTTGGACGCCATCCGGGTCATGGGATCAATGTCCGAGACGGAGCTCCAGGCCGAAGCGACAATGTTCTGAAATTGAGGGTGATGTCGCCAAAAGTTGAGGAAGCGGAAAGCTTTCTTGTTCCCGGATTGATTGCTTCTGATTTGAACAAGTAAGGGGGAATGATCCGATTCGGTGTGGTTGAGGTAAGAAAGATTGGTGATCAGTCCCATGTCGGACCATTCGTCGTTGATCAACGCCCGATCGAGACGGGAATATTGACGCCTGCGGCCTTCTTGCATGTTGCACCAGGTGAAAGCGCTGCCAAGGAAGGGGATGGGGGAGAGGTTCCCGTGAAAGGTAAAGTTATTGAAATCATCCATAGCTTGCTTGGAGGGGGGCCGACCGCCCGATTTCTCATCGATGCAGGCCACCGTGTTGAAATCTCCAATGCAAAGCCACGGCAGACCCAGCGGAAGAGTCCTCAAGAGGTCTGCCCAGAGCTGACGGCGCATGGGGATGTCGCAACTGCCATGAACAGCAGAGATGACGGAGCGAGACTTGAGATCCGGGTGTTCAACCCAGCAAGTGAGAGCTTGGGGGGGAATCTTGGATAGTGCCAAATTGGAAGTCTTGAGCAAGAAAGATCCAGATGTCGTTTCCCGCCCGCGATAGCTTACGGGAAGCCTAACTTAAGTTGAGTGGCTTTAAGTCTTTTATGCGGGATTTTGGGTTCGATAATGATAAGGAGGTCAATACGGTGAATCTTCTTGAGACTGAGAATTCTGTTCATGGTCGATTTGTTCCCGAGCCCTCTGACATTCCAGGAGATAATGTTAATCATCAGATGGATAGGGGGGGATGATTGAGCTTCGAGGCGGACCTGGTAGTCCTAGCCGTCATATGCTTTTGTTTGTTTTTGTGCTTTTTGGAAGTATTTCTCTTGGTTGGTGCGGAAGTGTGTCCGTTACTTCCTGCTTCGGCGGTTGGCCGATCTTGATCACTGCTCTCTTCAGCGACCGCGTCGATGAGAGAGTCTTTGTTCTGATCTTCCAGAGCGCAAAAGGGATTGTTACGATCTAGAAACCCTGCTTCCTTCGCCTGCCAGAATCTGCCGGTTAGGATGTGGGTGTGAGAGGTCGGAGCACCTTCTGTGGGAGTTGGAGGGTCTGGGTCTGTCCGAATAGCCTCGACCAGCTCTGAACTGCTAACCGACGAGACCTTTCCTGGTTGTGGAGAGCGGTTATTTGGGTGTATGGTGGGATGGTGGACCTCAAGGGAGGGAGGTGGGGTGATCTCAGGTTGTATTTGGATGGTCTGGGGGAGATCGGTGTTCGGGAGCCCGCTGTTCTTGGGAGAATCCTGTTGACCGTCGGTGATGAGGAGTGGAATACAGGGGTCGCTGTGAGCTTCATTGGGGGTGGTGCCTGAGAGGAGCGCAAACGAGTTGTGCAGGACGAGGGAGGAGGGATGAAAAGGGACGATAGCCCGACTGGTAGTGGCATAAGTCGGGGGGTGGGGGGGAGACTGACTATCGATCTGAAGGGGTGGAGCGAGATTCGAAATGTGGGTGGGGGGGACGGGGTGATTGGGAGCAGAGGTCGTCCGAGGGGCGCGCGGGATATTCTTCTTAAGTTCGGGATGGGCGCGGAAGCAGTGCTGCATGAGATGTCTACTCATCTGACAATATTTACAGAAGGTAATGTTGTTGTCGTAAATCAGCTCCTGACTATGGTATGTGCCTCTGAGCTCGATCTCTATGAGTTTGGGTGGGTCGTTTGAGAGGTCTAACTCCACGCAGATCTTCGCGTAGTTGCACTTGGAGAGATTGCGAGTTTCTTCTGCGATTGCAACCAATGTCCCGAAGGAGCTGGCGATACGTTTGAGAGCGGCTGCGGGGAAGCAGACCAGGGGAAGGTTGGGGAGGGTGATCCAGGTGGAGATGATAGTTGCGTTAAATTTAGGATTGAAATCGGAAGACCATTTAACCACTTTAGCGATCTGGGATCCCATTCTGGCAGTGCCTTTAGCTCGCGCAATCGCGAAGTCCGAATCGAAAGAGAGGTGGAGGAGCATATGCTTGGGGTCGAGAGGGGCAACCCGAAAATCTGCGGAGAGGCCCCACCCTGCGACCGCAGCCTTGACAATGGGGATCTTCGGACATCCAGAGCCGAATTTGAGAATGAACGACTTGGAGAAAGAGGAGGCTAGGGAGTGGATCTCAGACGAGGCGAAGGGAACCCGGATAGGGACGCCATCGGTCGGAGGTGGGAGGTCGAGGTCCGGGAGGAGAATCTCTGCCGAAGCTGCAGTCGAGCGCGGTCTCCAATCCGGCCTAAGGGCCTCGGCGTAGGAGACTGCCAGCCGCGGAGCCTGGGAGTGACGGGGCAGTGGGCGGAACCAAAGGTGGATCGCCAGACTGCGCGAGCACGAACGGGGCTCCGGGATGCGCAAGCCCGGGTTGCGCCGAAGGAGCAGCAGGGTGGGTGGGAGAGGCCCCGGGAGGCGCCAGAAGGCTAGAGAGAGGCGGGCCAACAGGCGCCAAGGAGGGGGAGGAGGCCGCGGCGGGCTGCGCCAGCCTAGCGCGGGGGGTGCGCTGAGACTGCGCACGAGGGGGGCCTTGGCCTGCGGAGCGCAAGGAGGGGGGCCTGCTCTAGGAAGAGAGCCAGAGCCTGGATAGAGCGCAAGGGAAGCACCAGCAGGGAGTCCCTGCGTACTGCACAAAGGAGCCGCACCAACTGAAAGGGGGAAGCCCATAGGGCTGCGCGCATAAGGTTCCCCAGCGAGAGGCTCCACTGAGTTGCGCACAAGAGGAGCGTCCACATGGCTGTGCACAAACGGGGGAGGGGCCCTCAGGGCTGCGCACTCGAGATGTACGCAAATGGTCCACTGGACTGCGTAGGAGAGTAATGTTGGCGCCAAACGTGAGCGCTATTCCCGATGGTTGACCAGGAAAAGCAGAAGCCACGAGGGGCCCAGCCCCCAAGGGGGGCTCGAACACTCCAGCGCCGCGCGCAGGTCCCGAGGGGGGACATAGAGCAGCTGTAGACTCGGGCGGGCCACCATCCCTTGGGGCCTCGAGCGCCTCGGCTTCCGAGGGCGGGATGGGGGCGGAGAACACTCCAAGTGGAAGGAGGGGGGGCAGATCCTCCGGGCGGAGGCCGCCGGAGCCGCTACCAGCGAGGGCGGCGAAGCTACATCCAGGGACAGCGGGCACGACGGACGAGGCCGCACGACTGCGCTCAACCAGCCTGATCTGGTCGTCGGACCAACCAAGGCGACTAGACGAAGATGGGGGGGAGGAGGGTGGGGGAGCGCGGGCGTCGGGGCGGCGAGAAGACGGGAGGGGGGAGGAGGACGGCGGCCGTCCCGAGCGCGCCGCGGAGGGCGCCTGCGAGCGCGGGCCGACGCAGAGATTTGGCAGCCCTGCGCTGCTGCCGCGGCAACGAGCCACAGCGGAGGGAAGGGAGAAGGGGGGCGAGGCATTGGGGGAGGCGGCGAGAGCAGGCGCCGGCTAAAACTGCCGGAGAGGGAGCCTTCTCGTCGGGGAGCTAGGGGAGAGGGAGACCATTCCTGAAGCTTTTATTGATATATATATATATATATATATATATATATATATATATATATATATATATATATTATATATATATATATATATATATATATATATATAAAATATGGAAAGTACATACAAGTACATATACATTTGATATACGGAAAAAGTATATGTATATATATTCATACATACATAATGAGGCTAATAGTGTATATATATATATATATATATATATATATATATATATATATATATATATATATATATATATATATATATATATATATACATAATGAGACAAAGTATATGTTTTTATGCATATAAAAGTATATACATATTCATACATATTTGTACATAGTGTAACAAGGTGTATTTACCAAAGATAATGAGAACAAGTGTGTGTATATATATATATGTATGTATATATGAAAAAATATATATATATATATATACATGTGTACATAGATGCAAAGTGTATATTTATTTGATAAAGTGTATACATATATACGAAAGAGTATATATATGTATATTTGTACATGAAGAAATAAAGTGTATGCCATGAGTATATACGTGAAACTCTTTGTATATATATATATATATATATATATATATATATATATATATATATATATATATATATATATATATATATATATATCCATTGACATATATATGTAACCATCTACATATCACATTACCCCAAGATATGAAAATAGCACTCTAACAACATCTACATTAATCACATCATTTGTGTTCAAGCATCATGGTTAAATGTATGATTAATGTAGATGTTGTTAGAGTGCTATTTTCATATCTTGGGGTAATGTGATATGTAGATGGTTACATATATATGTCAATGGTTCAATATATATATATATATATATATATATATATATATATATATATATATATATATATATATATATATATATAACATTGATATGAGGAGGGGGGAGGAATGTACCAATGAGAGAGGTGATAGTGAAGGTGGGTGGTGGTGGTGCCGGCCTAGGGGGAGCTGTGGCCGGCCATGGGAGTGAGGGAGGGGCTGTGAGGAGAGGGGGAGTGGTGGTGGTTGTGTTGAAGATGAAGAAGGAGGTGGAGATGTCACGCCCCAGGACCAGAATACTAACAAGTAGGGACGGACAAGGCCAGCTACGTAATGCCAGAGTACGCCAGTACTCTGAAATCACGTATAAGCTTTCAAGACATGGGAGTTACTTCTACAAGCCAACAGTCGATCCTAGGTTAAAACAATCATAGGTATCTCAATCACAAGCAATTATACAAGGTACAAGAAGTATGATCATCAGACATACAATAGTAAAGCGTCCCAAACCATATATACATGGATGATCATGAAGCTAGTAATACAAAATGGAGAAACTAACAAGGGTATTATTAGTCATACATGATAGCTCTAAGTCTAGAATACGTACATCATGTTTATGCCCGTAGGCTAAATGTCAATGACCAAAACATGAGCTAAACACGTGCTCGGAGGCTAAACGCCACAAAAAATAATATATATAACCAGTGGGAGAGTAAAATGAGAAACCCACTTGGGTACTCTGGTGCTCTGGATGGTCACTGTCGTGTAGATGGTGCGGAAGATCCTCTGGGCTTCTCTATCAGATCTGGCCAAACAAAACCAGTGGGGTCAGACCCCCAATAGCAAGTACCACAAAGGAAGCCAAACTATGAGCTAAAACCAGCAATCACTAACATCAACAATTAGAGATACAAATGAGTAAGAGCAGATCGAGACTCGTGTACTACCAATGCACTTATCCCGAACATAGGAAGATAATAAGTAAAGAATCTTGGAGCATAAAGTAATTAACATGCAACATAATGTAAAGTATAGACATGTTAAGTAAACAGAAGCTTGAGAACATGTAAAAGCAATTGAACATGTGAACTTGTGAGATAGCCGGGTCATAAGAGCATGGTGACCCGGCATAGGGAGTCATGTATAGCTTGTGAGATAATTGAACATGTGAGCATGTAAGAATTATATAGAAAGACAATGATAAGATGACTTAGGAACTATTCTGGAAGCCAAGTTACAACCCTTAAGCCAAACAAGGATTGGGGTTGTAACCCTTCTCCTGAACAGAACTTTGTCTCTGATCATTGTATAGCATAAAGATCATGTATAGAATGTGAGTACTGAATAGGACGACAAATGATAAGATGACTTAGGAACTATTCTGGAAGCCAAGTTACAACCCTTAAACCAAACAAGGACCGGGGTTGTAACCCTTCTCCTGAACAGAACTTATCCTTCGATCATTTATCGACAAGGTAAAGCATAAACCATAGTGTACTGAAATAAACATACGGACACTGCCTAGACAAAACTAGACTGGACTGGACTGACTCCATCCATCAAATACGGCCAAACAATGAGTACGGCTTGATACATTAGCTAACTAGGGTTATCACAAGCCTAGCTACTAGCAAGATGTAAGAAGATGTTCCGGCAGTCACAAGCCCTGCAGCCATCCAGGTTATCCTGACGTAAGTTACAAGAATTATAGCGGATACATCGCCCAGGAGACAAATGTATCCCATGTAAGTAAAATAGTGGGTACATCGCCCAGGATACAAATGTACCCTAAGAGAGTTATTAAGTGACTTGGGGGTGCAACACGTGACAATGTGCATATTACTTGTTTCATGAAGTGTCCCACATGACAGTGGGCTAGAAATGTGCCCTACTCGACGGCAGGCTACAAGTCCACTCAAGGCGCCTAGATAACGGGATCGCTTGTAACTGGAAACATCTCTCTATATGAACTATTTGATCAATCTAGTCATTAACCTAGTCAGATTCAGTATGAATCCCTGACTGTGGGAAATTAGGAATTCATGTCCTAGACATGATATAATACAGAACATGTAGCTTGTACAAACACACTCAAGAGAAACACCCACGGTGTCCAAATTATTCATTACTTGTAAGCCAGTAAAGCCGTCGCAACAACATTCATGGTTCATGTCATGTCATATCATGTTACTTGTTATATTACTAGCCTGGAGTGCACCACGACAGATCACTATCATGTTAAGGGTACTTTTTGGGGGTGCGCCATGACGGGCCACAATCATGTTAAGCAAAAAAGTGACATGTGACTTGAGTGCACCGCAACGGATCACTATCGTGTTAAGCAAAAAAGAAAGACATACATTATGAGTGCACCACAACGGGTCACTATCATGTTAAGCAAAAGAAGGAAGACATAAATCATGAGTGCCCCACAACGGGTCACTACCATGTTAAGCAATCATAGACGTAAGAAAACTTGTAGATAGATCTTGATAAAATGTGCATCATAACATAAGAGAAGGAATAAATGAGGTAACTACTTGGCCTAAAACACCAATTGAATCTGTACTAGTATTAAGGGTATGAGAGGGGTACAATCATTCTCTAACTGTATAATATTATCGAATCATGTTAAGAAATTCATCTATTAAAGAAATATCAAGCTATTAAGTAGGGTCGTCGTAATTTAGGCCAAGATAGAAAACATGTAATGCAATCATAAGCTCCATATCAAGAATGAAAGAAACTTGCATAAAATTATTGGTAACATATTCTTGAAGCCAAGGAAAAGATCTACAACTTCTATGTTGGAAGTTGGAAGAAATGCTGGCCACATATCAGCCAAAAAGGGCATAAAACATACAAAAATAGCCAAAATAGGCACTATGCGGCCAAGGGTGGATGGTGCCCATCTTTTCATGCGGCCAGAGTCGATGGGGTGCCATCTATGCGGAAGAGTCGATGGGGTGCCATCTATGCGACAGGGTCGATGGGGTGTCATCTATGCGACAGGGTGGATGGGGTGCCATGTATGCAGTAGGGTCGATGCGGTGCCATCTATGCGGCATGGTCGATTGGGGTGTCATCTATGCGACAGAGTCGATGGGGTGCCATCTATGCGGCAGGGTCGATGGGGTGCCATCTTTACGGCAGGGTCGATGGGGTGCCATCTATGTGGCAGGGTCGATGGGGTGCCATCTATGCGGCAGAGTCGATGGGGTGCCATCTATGCGGCAGGGTCGATGGGGTGACATCTATGCGGCAGGGTCGATGGGGTGCCATCTATGCGACAGGGTCGATGGGTACCCATCTTCTCAAAAATCCGAGAAAGATGGCCATGGAACCCATAGCTTCCAAGCTCCATAAAACCTTCACTGTAAGTCCAAATTTGGACTTCCATAGGTCAAAATGGGGTAGAATGAAATTCTTTACAACATAGAACAATCAAAACTTAGAAATAGTGAAGTTTGGTAGATCAAAACCCAAGAAAATTGAAAATACAGTAAACTTAGATCTACAAGAATTTATCCACCAAAATAAAAAATGTCAAGTTCTAAGGATGCTTAGAATCATGTAAGGAAGAGTTTAGAACAAACAAAATAATATTTGTCCAACATTTGGCAAGATGTACTTGCCTTAGGTTGGAGGAGAAAATGAAGAGAAGGAAGATGAAGAGAATGGAAATAATGGAAGAGAGAGAGGAGTTGGGTTTTTATATAAAACCCTCTCATCTCAAAACAAGCCAAACCAATTTGAACCAACCCAAATTAAACCAAGTCAAAATCAAACCAAAGCAAGGCTAAGAAAGACGAGTCAAAATACGGGTCTCCTGACAAAGGCCAGAATTTCCGTATACGTACACTGAAAATATGTATAAAAAAAAACGGGAGTGACAGACATGCCGTCGGCATACAATGGTACACTGGCGATATGCCGGTCAAGGAGAAAATTTATAAGTTGGGAAAAATTTTAAAGCGTTCCGAAAATCAAGAAAATATAAAACACAGTACAAAAATACGTATCCGTATATAAATACCAATACAGTGAGACGAGTCTCACAGGAGAGGAAGTGGTGGTCGGCTAGAGTAGGGGGAGTATGGTGGTGATGGAGAAGATGATGGAGGTGGTGGAGTGGTGCTCGGCTGCTGCTTGGGAGGGAGGGTGCTGCTGTCGGGTTCGAGAGGATGAGGAGAGGAGAGAGGGTGGCTGTGGTGGTGGTGTTGAAGGCTGTGGTGGTGGTCTCGGTTTGGGGTGAAGAGGAGTGGTGGTGAAGTGAGAAGAATGAGGAGAGGAATGTTCAGTTTTGAAGGGGAGGATGAGGAAACCGAGAGGAGAGATGAGAGAGGAGAGAGGAGTAAGGTGGCTGTAGAGAGAGGAGAGGGAGGTGTAGGCTGTCGGCTTGGAGGGTGAGGGGAGAGAGAGGGAGTAAGAGGGGGGGTTTAATAAAAAAGGGGAGTGATGGTGAGGGGGTTGCCTAAGGAAGTGTGACTGATGGTGATGGTTAGTGTTTGGTGTTTTATAGGTTTAGATGGTGTTGTGTGTGTGGGTATGATGAAGGGAAGATGTCATGGTGCTTGGGTTGAGTCCAAATGAGTCGGGCTGGGTCACAATTGGGTCTAATTGTGTCTTCGTGATTAAAATGGCTTAAATTAGTCATTTATAATCATGGTTAAATAAATAGTACATGAGGACTCAATTGGATGGGACACAAGTTGCATGTGTGTAGTAGGCCCAAAATGGTCCGTGTCTATATCTTGGGCCGACAAGTTTGGGTCAAAATGGTGTCTCCAATACAAGTTGGAATTAAATGTGACTCGGTGGGGTAAATCGAGATTGGGTCAAATGTCCGAAAAGTTGTGCGATAAAAATAGAGCACAAGATGGTGTGTCTGAGTGGGACACGAAGGTCATGGGTGTAGAATGTCTCGAGTCGATCATGTATGACAAGTTGGTTTGGAGAAAATGACTAGCCTTGTGCTCCTAATTTGAAAGTCACGGTAACGTGTCGACAATAATCAAAAATAAAAGTGAGAAATTATTAATAACTTAGAAAATCATAATTAATCATATTAAATTTCTAATCGCTCTAATTAAATCTAATAAAAATTTTAGAGAGCTTACAATCTATCCACCTTAGAGAATTTTGTCCTCGAAATTTAGTCATATAATAACTAGCAAGATATAAACAACTGAACATAAATGCATGCATACCTAGCCCTACGAAGAGATGGGGAAAACGGTCGCGTATCACATTCTCGCGCTCCCAAGTCGATTCGCCTAGTGCATGATGCCTCCAAGCGACACGAACAAGCGGGATGGTCTGACCCCGCAGAACCTTCTCTCTCTAGTCCAAGATCTCCACTAGATGCTCTCATAAGATAATCTTGGCCCGACAGTGATCTCCGAGTGGTCAAGGACATTGTCACGATCCACACCCTAATTAGGGACACGAGAACGTGGGTACATCTAGCCTACGCCGCAGTGTCGACGGTAGAACGCTGTATAGGTCATCTATAACATCTAACATCTAACAACAAGATATATAAACCTGTCATCTCCGCACGGAGGTATAATATAACATCTCTACTATATAATCTCAATCACAAGTCTAAGGAAGATAGAGCACGATATGGAATCTGATAAAAGGAAGAAACTGAGTATAAATAGAGTTATCACACCACACAAAATAGAAGTCCAACACAAATAAATACAAGTCCTGAATATAAATAAGTCTCAAATAACAATCGGAATAATCCGATACAAACTGAAAGCTATAAAGTACTAAGCTATAACTAAGTACACTCTACTGGACTAGATCCTCCTCTGGCTCCTATGTGCCACCCTCGTAGGCCTCATAGAAGGTGGGACAGTCGTCTATATCATCTGTAAAATTTTATCAACATATCCAGTCAAGATTGGAACGAGCACATCTCATCTAGAAATCCCAAGTAAATGACAAGGACTATAAAACAGTTATATTGATGAAATAGTATGACAGACAAAAATATATGAGAACAAGTAATGGAAGAAAACTATTATATCAAAATAGAACAATGTAAAGGTGAACTAAAAATGTAAAACTGTAATAGACAATGTGTTTTGGAATACTAGTTGGATATGTGATCGGCCTGGGATATTCAATGATTTACACTAAGGAAAGCTAGCTCAAACATACGTGCAATGTATGCTTAGCTAGTAGCCAATGATTTACACTATTAGCCGATAGTTCTTGATCACATATCTAACGAGTATTACCCCCGCCTCGACTGATACGATGGATCCAACCATGACACGTTACTAGCCAATGTTAACCAATATTTATCCAATGTTATCCAATACCAACGAGAACAATATTCGATACCAATAATATCCAATGTTATCCAATACCAACGAGAACAGTATTCGATAGCATCAATGATGTAAGGTAACATCTCATGACTGAAGATCTAATGACAATACCAATCCATGTACAATAGTGCCAAGAATCATAGTAGACATCCAATAGAACTAACTAGAACTGAAATACAGTAATCACCAAGTAAATAAAAGAACTATCAGAGAATATACTCGCCTGATACCCTGAATGACTGATATGAATAGATGTCCGAACTGATGTCACAGAGTCCTAATTAGAGCAACACATGTTATAAAGAGTTTAATTTGAAATGATGGAAATTTACAATGCAATCTGCATGTTTCTAAGTCAATCTAGGTCAAGTCAAATCTTGGTCAACTCTAAGTCAACTCTGGTCCACCTTGGGTCAAACTAGAAGTCAAGGTTAATGTCACTCCCCGATCCTGGAATACGTATTTTAATACGTAAACCGATAAATTGTATTTATCTTGTATTTATACTATATTTATTATGCTGTATTTCTTCATGCATTTCCTAAAATATTTGACAAAATATTATTTTCTAATTTATTTTCTGCATTTGGGCCTACAGTTTTGGCTCATTTGGGTAACCTATTCTTGGTTCACCAATGGTTCATCATGAACCCATGGGTCCAAGATCTATATATATAACTCATTCTCTCTCCTTTCATTTACTTCCTCTCATTTATTTCCTCCACCAACCAAATATTTCTTCCACCAACCAAGGCAAGTACCAACTTGCTCAAGAGATGGATCCATAATTTTGTCAATGATTTCTTACAAAACTATTTGCCAAAACATGTTCTTCTCCTCAACCTATACTAGTTTAGAACTTGGAAGTTTCTATTTTGAAGCTTTAATTTTTGTAGATCTAGGTTTACTTTATTTTCGGATTTCTTGGGTTTTGATCTACTTAATCTTGTTATTTCCTAGTTTTGATGGTTCCATGTTGTAGAGGATCTCGTTCTACCTCATTTTGACCTAAGGAAGTTCCGATTTGGGCTCCGGATGAAGGTTTTGTGTAGTTTGGAAGCCATGGTTGCTTGGCTCTTCTCGGACAAGTAGAGAAGAAGAGCAGTACTTGACCGCATGAATCCTCATGTGGCAAGTCTCTGGCCGCATGGCCTTTCCAGCCGTATGAGACTCGTTCGAGCTCAGCCGCATGGAAAGTTCTTCCTAGCCGCATAAGACTTGCTTGAGTACTTGACCGCATGAATCTTCATGCGACAAGTAATTGAGCCGCATAGCCTTGTTCAGACTCAGCCGCATGAGCCCCTGTTATCTTGAGTCACATGGACTTCATGCGGCTAGCTTTCAGCCGCATGAGTTCTTTTGCACCCAGCCGCATATGCGCTACTGTTTTTGGGCCGCATAAGGTCCATCCATCATCCAGCCGCATATGTATCGCCCATGCTCAGCCGCATAGGACTTCGTCTGATCATAGCCGCATATGCTGTTGAACCCCGGCCGCTTGGCGATTGCTCCCTTCGCAGCCGCATAAGCCGACACCCCTTCGTCTGCATGAACCCGCCTTTCCAGCCGCATGCGCCTTGGGCTCCCGGAGCCGCATGAGCGTGCGGTCCCAGCCGCATGAACCTGTATTGACCCAGCCGCATGGACTCACTCCCCTTGAGCCGCATGGACTTTTGTGCCCTATCTTGTGAGCCTGCGTGACTTTTCACCCCTTGAGTGTGCGTGCTTTTGTGCGTACGCTTTTGATATTTTATTAGATAGTATATGCCCATTTTATATCCTTACGTCTTTTGTCCCGAGCATGATATGAGCACTAATGTGACCCCGGAGAACAAAGTGTTCCTACCTGATACATGTACCTGAATGTCCCAGTTCTTGTTCATGCTCGACAAATGACTCGTAACTCCACGTGGCGTATTTGCAATGATGTATTACACTAAGGAGGGTAGAACATGTTGACGTACTGATTGACATGGATCCTCTTTGGGGTACTCATACAAAAGTATGACTTTAGGAGGATAATCATGCAGGCCACAGTATGAAAGTCCAAGATTTTACCTAGAGTTAAATTAGGCAACTAAATATACTAGATGCATGGGGAGGGCAAAATCTCGAGATCGTGTTACACCAGCCGCCTTGAGATACTGTCTTGACGCGCCGGCTGGTCTCCACGGATACTGTGTCATCTGCAACGAGTAGATGACTGTATCCGATTAATTTCTGCTATATATTATATGTTTTAGCAAGGTGGCCTTACGAGGGACCTGTGCTCAATCATACCTGTCTACGCGAACCCCTGGGTTGGCTAGCCTTGCTAGAAAGATACGATCTGAGGATTTCTAAATAACATGATGCGAGGATAACCTCGTCCCACTAGAAACTCGTAGACTTGATTGGCCGTAAAAATGACTTGCTTGTATCCTATTACCTTCCGTGAATAACTGAGGGAAGCGGACTGTCATGGTACGTGATCCAACCCATGTTCTTATTTGATTGTTGGGTTGGTTATCGTACTATGACAGGCTGTGGACCGAAGTTATGAACGGAAGACTTATTCTGGTTGTGAAGTGCTACTTCTGTGAATGACTGAGGAACATGGTCTATCATGGTGCATGATCCAATCCATGTTCTTGTTTGATTGTTGGGTTGGTTATTGTGCTACGATAGGCTGTCGACCGAAGTCACGATCAGGAGATTTTATTGTTTATACCCTTTAACTTATGCGAAAGTTATAGAGTACGACATGTCCCGACTCCATACGGCACCTTTTGTCCTTGTTTGGTTGTAAGGGTGCCATATGGGTTCGAGAATGTTGCACTACCCTATAATAGTAGCATAAGTATTACTATTATCAATTATTCTATTTAACTGGGTTTTAATCTTAACTCTTGTGCCCCTTTGGCGGTACTTGCTATTCGGGGCTGACCCCGCTGGTTTTGTTTGGCCAGATCTCGTAGCAGAACCTGAGGACACGATCTTCCTCCCTGACATCCATGGTGCATACTAGGAACATGGCAGTTCGGGGACTCGAGTGGGTTTCTTCTCCACCACTCCTGCTTATACTTTTGCGGCATTTAGCCACCGGCACCTGTTAGCCGGATTACTTGATATTTTGTGTCAGTACATAATTGTAATTAAACAGACTGCAGCTGTGTATAATTTTGTACTCCTGACTCTCCGAGATAGCTAAATTATAAAGCTAGTCTCTCATGATCATTTTGATAAAGCGTCGGGGTCGCCTTACTGCTTTATCTTTAATGTTCATTTATTTGCTGATGTGTTTCGATTGATTGAGACATAAAACTCTGTGGGACCATAGGAGACTTGATTGTAGCATGTACCCCCTAGTCTATCGACAGCCACGATCGCCGTATGACGTTACGTACCTCATATGGTGTAGCTGGCCTAGTCCGTCTCCGTATTTCGGTACTGGGGCGTGACAGTTAAGCTTCTAGGGTTTTGGTCAAACTTAGATTAGTGGTCAACATCTATGATACTTAGAATATATTAATATATATACATACCACATATATCCTTACCCATATAGTACCATCCTAACACATACATATAGATATCATATATCAAGTATATACATATCCTCACTATGAACCATAACCTATATCTATATACTCTCATAATATATATAGATAATATATAACCCAAAAATATATATACTTATCTATATAATCCTTCCACAATCTAACATCACCTACTCAAACTCAAATACTTAGACACTAACCCACTAACACTAGGATACCATATCAACCTTGGTCATATCGGCATCCCAATACCAATACCTTGGTTAGAATCCAATACCTTAACTTGGGTAATGTCACCCTCATTTCCCGTATTTCGTATTTATACTCGTAGTTGGATTTTGGCTTGTATTTTTAATTTTCTCGACTTGCAGAATTTTGGGTTTTCTCGTATTTCGGGTTTTGGTTCGGCTTGGTTTTAATTGGTTTGGTTTAGTTTGGTTTGGTTCATCATGAGTGGAACACCTTAACCTACACTCTACCCTCATGACAACACAACCACCCTCATTATAACTCCACCTACTTTCTCTCTCCTCTTTATTCTCTCATTTATTTCTTACAACTTCTTCTTCTTCCTTCTTCCACACAACTCCCCAACCCATTAGGCAAGTGCACCTTGCCATCAAATAAGCACCACCTTTTATTTGTTCATTAGCTAGATTAGGACATGGAGAACAACATTAGAACTTGGAATTTTGTGAATTGGAGTCTCCATTGTTCTAGATCTAAGTTTTAGTTATTTTCGGAATTCCTTGGTCTTGATCTATTAAACTTTGATTTTAGCTTGTTTTGATGCTTCCATGTGGAAGAGAATTCAATTTTACTCAAGTTAGAACTTTGAAAATCTAGATTTGGCTTTGATTTGAAAAAGATATGAAAGATTGAATTTTTAGTGTTCTTGGTGTTCTTCTCGGCCTGGAGAAGAAGATCTACAGTCTGCGCTCTTTAGCGCAGCACTGGATTGCACAATCCATTCCTGCACAAACCATTCCTGCACAATCCGTTCCTGCACAATCCATTCCTGCACAATTCGTTCCTGCACAATCCATTCCTGCACAAACCATTCCTGCACAATCCGTTCCTGCACAATCCATTCCTGCACAATTCGTTCCTGCACAATCCATTCCTGCACAATCCATTCCTGCACAAACCATTACTGCGCAATCCGTTCCTGCACAATCCATTCCTGCACAATCCATTCCTGCACAAACCATTCCTGCGTAATCCGTTCCTGCACAATCCATTCCTGCGCAATCCATTTCCTGCGCAATTTATGTCTGCGCACTTGGCACCTTGTACAACTGACACCCTGCATAATCCAACCCCCTGACCCCTTGTGCAATCTATTGGCTCTTGGAAATTTGATTTTAATTCCTTGAGCTTGGCTCTTCTATAGCATTGTATATTGATATTTTATTAGGTATTTTACACCCATTTTATATCCTTATGCCTTTTGTCATGAACTTGATTTTTACTTATATACTTGGAATGACTATTGTACATGGCCTGGTATGGTAAGGAACTTGCATAACACGACAGTGACCCGTAGTGGTGCACTCCTGACATGACCAATATGACATGATAGTGGCCCGTCGTGGCGTACTCCTGACTTGACATGACATGATAACTTAGCTTGACTTGTCTTGACACCGTGGGTGTTTCTGCTTGCTTGCTTGTACAATCCACTTGTCTTGTCTTGCATCATGTCTAGGACGTAATTTCCTGGGTACCACGGCCAGGGACTCGCGCTAAATTGGATTAGGCTAATGATTAGATCAAACTAGAACATGGAGAATTCCCAGTCACAGGCAATCTCGTTATCTGGGCGCTTTAATGGACTTGTAGCTTGCCGACGAGTAGAGCACATTTCCAGCACACTGTCATGTGTTGCACCCTCTAAGTCACCTAAGGGTACATTTGTCTCCCGGGCAATGTACCCACCTATAACTCTCAACCCGCGGAAGGATAACTGGATGGTCTGCAGGGTTTGGGACTGGAATTCTCACTTGCATCTTGTTAGTAATTAGGCTTGTGATAACCCTAGTTAGTTAAAGTAGTAAGCCGTAGTACTTGCTTGGCCGATTATGAATGAATGGTGTCCAGCCCTGTCTAAGTCATGTCTAGCCCCTGTACCTGGAACCCTTGATCATGATTGTTTTACTTATATCTAACGATAAATGGGTAGAGACAGTGAGCTATTCAGGCGAAGGGGTACAATCCCGGTCCTTGTTTGGTTTAAGGATTATAACCTGGCTCCCGGAATGGTTCCACGTCCCTAGTCTTTTATCGCCCTGTGTACTTTTACTACTTGTACTTTTCTTTTATTCTTTATGTTCTAATATGCTGGCTTTTGTTCTTATTTGTGGCCTCCTTTGTGGCACTTGCTCTTTCTGGGGTTTGACCCAGCTGGTTTTGTGTGGCCAGATTTCGGAGCAGCTCCCGAGGATCTACCAAGCTTCCAGCCCAATGGTGAACACTAGACGGAACCCGGGCTACGAGTGGGTTTTCCCTTTTTGATTCACCCACTTATATGTAAATTTATTCTTTTGAGGCGTTTAGCCGACGAGCACCTGTTAGCTCGATGCACATTTACTTACTGTCTGCCTACGGGCTGTAAACATGATTAACAAATCCTAGGGTTGATCATGTATGACTGAATTCTTGCTAGTCCTATCATTTTGTACGACTAGCTTCATGATCATCCAATATGTAATATTTGGGACGCCTTATATATATATATTTGATGCTCTAATATCTTGTAACTCTGTTAATTGCTTGAGATTGAGACAATAGGCTTGACCTTAAGAGACTGCTGGCTCGTAGTAAACCCTCATATCTAGACAGCCGTGACCGTATAGTTGAGATGTATTCTATTTCAATATACGTAGCTGGCTGTGTCGGCCCCCGCTCTCCAGTATTCTGGTTCTGGGGCGTGACACGGTTTAAGTGGTGGCCCATGCAGGTCTTGTCAATCAAGAAATGTGAGGGTTTACCCAATAGATGTCTCAATCAATATTCGCCCTTGATCTCTGCTCGTATCTTCAAATCCCTGATATTCTTGACTTGATCACATGCTTGTATCATTGATCTGTCCTGGTCCTTTCCTTATTGTTCCCTATGTCGTCTTCTTCAGCGGCATTACTCCCGGACCTGCCAACCAGCCAGAGGAAGCTCGACAAGCACTCCAGCGCCAGGAAGATCAAGCTCAGCACTCTGGAGTAGCCTCTCGAGTTATGCCTTCCGGAGGCCCGGAACCTCCAGTTCAGGCAGCTCCGCCCGTTCAACCAGCTAGACAGGATGAGGGGCCTTTGGTAGGGCTTATAAGAGAACTGCTTGCATCCCAAGATCGTCGAGGCGACGCCTTGCACCAGGAAGTTCATGATGCACTAAACCGAGGAGGTCCCCAAGGAAATCAGGCGGCCAACAGTTTCAAGCGCTTGAACCCTCCCTTCTTTGACGGCAGTGAAGATGCGATTGCCGCGGACGCTTGGCTTCAGGATACCGAGGTGGTTCTAGAAGCAGCTAGGACGCCTGAGAATGAGAAGGTGGCGGTGGTACGCCTACAGTTGTTAGACTTGGCTCGTGATTGGTGGGCAGCTCAGGCCATGGGATTAGCAACACCAGTCACTTGGGCGACGTTCAGAGAGAGGTTCCAGACAAAGTACTTCGATGCGGTGGCACGGTACGACCTGCAGACCAGATTCACCAACTTGAAGCAAGGAGGCAGGACGGTCGATGGCTATGCGACCGAGTTTTCCAGGCTGAGTAGGTTCGCCCCCACCTTGGTGGCAACCGAGTTCGATAGGGCTCAGCGGTTCCAGCAAGGGCTGCACTTAGAGATATTATTGGCTGTGGAGCAGTTCGAGCACCAGACGTTCGATGCAGTGTTGAAGGCAGCAAGGAGGCATGAGTATACCTCCCGGAGAATTGTGGATAGGACCGGAGGCAGGAAGCGGTCCCACAACCAGATGCACCAATCTTCAGCTCCAGTCCCGGCAGCTAGGGGTATAACCATTGGAACTCCGAGGCGGGCGGCCTCAGTGACGTCGGTTCAGCATTCGACCCCGACGTACCCGCAGCAGCAGAAGCAGAAGCAGTCTTCCGCGGTGGGATGTTCTCATTGCGGGAAGCCGGGCCATGTAGTGGCAGAGTGTCGTAGGGCACAGGGGTTGTGCCTGGCTTGTGGAGGAGCAGATCACAAGATAGGGACCTGCCCGAATAGGGGTGGCTCGACGTCATCTAACATTTCTAGTTCTTCGGTGAGAGGACCAGTCCCAGTTCCAGTCCAACAGCAGCAGCAACAGCAGTACCCGAGGCCATTAGCGCCCCAGGCCCAGGCCTTTCAGCAGCAGAACCAGCAGCAGTTCACCCAGGCTCCAGCACAGAGCCGACAGAGGGGTTTCCAGCAGAGGGGACCCGCAGCTAGAGGTCAGGCTATGATGATGACCATGGAAGAGGAAGTTGCACCAGGTGAGGTAGTGGCAGGTACTATTCTCGTCAACACTTTTCCAGCATCTGTATTATTTGATTCTGGTGCATCGCATTCATTCATGTCTGCACGATTCGCGACACGGATAGGATTGGAGCCCGAGTCATTATCAGTGAGGCTCAATATACTTACTGGTAATGGTCTTGTGGGAGTAGATCGAGTATTTTCCTCGTGTCGGATCGTAGTTAGCGGTAGAGAGTTCCCCGCTAGGCTCATAGAGTTCCCTATGGCAGACTATGATGTAGTCCTAGGCATGGATTGGTTGAGGAACCATTATGCTAGGATAGACTGCCATGTTGGCAGAGTTGTCTTTAGTATTCCAGGAGAGCCAGAGTTTTCTTTTTCCAGAGGCACAGTAGAGCCATCTCCCCCAGTATTACGGATGGCAGTAGCAGCAGTACAGTTGCCCCGGATAGTTGAAGAGTTTCCAGATGTCTTTCCAGAGGAACTTCCAGGGATGCCACCAGAGCGGGAGATCGAGTTCACCATTGACTTGATTCCCGGGACAGCACCAGTATCAGAGCGAGTCTACAGGATGGCGCCTTCAGAGTTGGAGATTTTGTATAAGATGATTGAAGAACTCAGGACCAAGGGATTCATTCGTGCAAGTGGATCGCCTTGGGGAGCCCCGATGCTTCTTGTGAAAAAGAAGGATGGTACGTCCAGGCTATGTGTTGATTATCGTACCTTGAACTCAGTGACAATCAAGAACAGATACCCTCTTCCAAGGATAGATGACTTGTTTGATCAACTCAAGGGGGCTTCAGTTTTCTCGAAGATAGACTTACGGTCAGGATACCACCAGATCAGAGTCAGAGAGCAGGACATCCCGAAGACGGCGTTCAGATCTAGGTACGGGCATTGGGAGTTTCTAGTTATGCCCTTTGGAGCGACCAATGCGCCGGCAGTGTTCATGGACCTCATGAACCGTATTTTCATGCCTTACTTGGACCAGTTTGTGATAGTGTTCCTTGATGACATCCTGGTCTACAGCAAGAATGAAGCAGAGCACGAGCAGCATCTCAGAGTTGTCCTCCAGATTCTCAGAGAGCACCAATTGTACGCCAAGTTCAGTAAATGCGAGTTCTGGCTCGATCGCATTTCTTACTTGGGTCACATCATTACCAGAGGAGGAGTGGAAGTAGATCCCCAGAAGATTGTGGCCATCGAGTCTTGGCCAGTACCCAGCTCAGTGGCAGAAGTTCGCAGCTTTCTTGGATTGGCCGGCTACTACCGACGGTTCGTCTCAGATTTTGCAAGGATTTCAGCACCGATGACCCAGTTGACCCGCAAGGATGTGCCGTTCGTTTGGACAGCAGAATGTCAGGAATCATTTGAGAAGTTGAAGCGAGGTTTGATAACGGCTCCCATTCTCACACTTCCAGATGGGACCGGAGGATTCACAGTTTATTGCGACGCTTCAGGCAGAGGATTGGGATGTGTTTTGATGCAGCATGGGAAGGTAATTGCTTATGCGTCACGTCAACTCCGTGATCATGAAAAGAATTACCCGACCCACGACTTGGAGCTAGCAGCGGTAGTGTTTGCACTTAAGTTGTGGAGACACTACTTGTACGGGGACAGAGTGGAGATATTCACTGATCATAAGAGCCTGAAGTATGTTTTCACCCAGAAAGATCTTAATATGCGGCAGAGAAGATGGCTCGAGCTACTTGTGGACTATGATGTGGACTTGCAGTATCATCCAGGGAAGGCCAATGTTGTAGCAGATGCGTTGAGCAGGAGAGCCGGAGTTTATTTCTTGATGGCGCAACCAGAGCTATTGTCGGATCTTCAGAAGATGGGAATTGAAGTGATTCTTCCTTCCAATGTGGCCTTGATGGCCAGCCTACAGATTCAGTCCACCATAGTTGAGAGGATCCGGACAGCACAGTTAACAGATTCCAAGATTCAGCGGCTCAGAGCAGAGTGCGAGGCAGGGAGAAGGCCAGAGTTATGTATTCATAAGGATGGTACACTTCGATACGGCACGCGTCTTTGTGTACCCAGTGGAGATATCAGACAGGAAGTCATGGCAGAGGCTCACAGTTCGCAGTACTCCATTCACCCAGGCGGCACAAAGATGTACCGAGATATTCGTCAGCACTTTTGGTGGAATGGTATGAAGAGGGAGATAGCCCGGTATGTCTCTCGATGTTTGGTTTGCCAACAAGTCAAGGCTGAACATCAGAGGCCAGCTGGACTTCTTCAACCTTTACCGATCCCAGAATGGAAATGGGAACACATTACCATGGATTTCGTGACTGGATTACCCAGGTCTCCGGCAGGCAGAGATGCTATTTGGGTCATTGTGGACAGGCTTACCAAGGTGGCACACTTTCTTCCATTTAGAGTTGGACAGTCAACGGCACAGCTAGCAGAGATGTATCTCAGGCAGATTGTCAGACTTCACGGAGTGCCAGTCAGCATAGTATCAGACAGGGATACAAGATTCACATCGCACTTCTGGCGCAGTCTTCATCAAAGTTTGGGGACTCGTCTCAAGTTCAGCTCAGCATATCACCCGCAGACAGATGGGCAGTCAGAGCGTACTATACAAACTCTCGAAGATATGTTGCGGTCGTGTACCCTTGACTTCGGTGGTTCGTGGGAGGATCACCTGCACCTGGTGGAATTCTCGTACAACAATAGTTTCCAGGCCAGTATCCAGATGGCACCCTTCGAGGCTCTGTATGGTAGGAAGTGCAGATCCCCGTTAGCATGGGACGATGTCGGAGAAAGGCAGATGCTCGGTCCAGAACTGATTTCTCAGACGGTTGAAGTGGTCAGGAAGGTCAGAGATCACCTCCGAGTTGCTCAGGATCGCCAGCGCCATTGGGCCGATGCTCATCGGCGCCCCTTAGAGTTTGCCGTCGGCGACCATGTATTCCTTAGGATCTCGTCTACCCGCGGCGTCATTCGTTTTGGTGTGCGGGGAAAGCTTAGTCCTAGGTATATAGGGCCGTTCGATATTCTGGAGCGAGTAGGCGATGTGTCCTATCGTCTCGCTCTTCCGCCGTCGCTAAGTGAGGTGCATGATGTATTCCATGTATCCCAATTACGACGGTATATTCCGGACCCGAGCCATATCCTAGATCATTCGGAATTGGTTGTTGGTACCAACCTTTCGTATGAGGAGAGGCCCGTGTCTATATTGGACCGGAGAGAAAAGACGCTCAAGAACAAGACTATTAACTTAGTCCGTGTTGCTTGGGGTCATCACTCTCTAGGTGAGTCAACGTGGGAGCGTGAGGACGACATCCGATCGCGATATCCCTACCTGTTTGACTCGTGAGGTATAATGTCTTTCTTATGCCTTACGCTTTCCCTTCCTTGCTTGCATTGTATGATTGTATGATTGAACTGCTTAGTGTAGCTTGTCTGTGCTTAGTATAGCTTGTCGTGGCAATCTCTAGCTCCTTGATTAAATTCCGAGGACGGAATTCTTTGAAGGTGGGTAGAGTTGTCACCCTCATTTCCCGTATTTCGTATTTATACTCGTAGTTGGATTTTGGCTTGTATTTTTAATTTTCTCGACTTGCAGAATTTTGGGTTTTCTCGTATTTCGGGTTTTGGTTCGGCTTGGTTTTAATTGGTTTGGTTTAGTTTGGTTTGGTTCATCATGAGTGGAACACCTTAACCTACACTCTACCCTCATGACAACACAACCACCCTCATTATAACTCCACCTACTTTCTCTCTCCTCTTTATTCTCTCATTTATTTCTTACAACTTCTTCTTCTTCCTTCTTCCACACAACTCCCCAACCCATTAGGCAAGTGCACCTTGCCATCAAATAAGCACCACCTTTTATTTGTTCATTAGCTAGATTAGGACATGGAGAACAACATTAGAACTTGGAATTTTATGAATTGGAGTCTCCATTGTTCTAGATCTAAGTTTTAGTTATTTTCGGAATTCCTTGGTCTTGATCTATTAAACTTTGATTTTAGCTTGTTTTGATGCTTCCATGTGGAAGAGAATTCAATTTTACTCAAGTTAGAACTTTGAAAATCTAGATTTGGCTTTGATTTGAAAAAGATATGAAAGATTGAATTTTTAGTGTTCTTGGTGTTCTTCTCGGCCTGGAGAAGAAGATCTACAGTCTGCGCTCTTTAGCGCAGCACTGGATTGCACAATCCATTCCTGCACAAACCATTCCTGCACAATCCGTTCCTGCACAATCCATTCCTGCACAATTCGTTCCTGCACAATCCATTCCTGCACAAACCATTCCTGCACAATCCGTTCCTGCACAATCCATTCCTGCACAATTCGTTCCTGCACAATCCATTCCTGCACAATCCATTCCTGCACAAACCATTCCTGCGCAATCCGTTCCTGCACAATCCATTCCTGCACAATCCATTCCTGCACAAACCATTCCTGCGCAATCCGTTCCTGCACAATCCATTCCTGCGCAATCCATTTCCTGCGCAATTTATGTCTGCGCACTTGGCACCTTGTACAACTGACACCCTGCATAATCCAACCCCCTGACCCCTTGTGCAATCTATTGGCTCTTGGAAATTTGATTTTAATTCCTTGAGCTTGGCTCTTCTATAGCATTGTATATTGATATTTTATTAGGTATTTTACACCCATTTTATATCCTTATGCCTTTTGTCATGAACTTGATTTTTACTTATATACTTGGAATGACTATTGTACATGGCCTGGTATGGTAAGGAACTTGCATAACACGACAGTGACCCGTAGTGGTGCACTCCTGACATGACCAATATGACATGATAGTGGCCCGTCGTGGCGTACTCCTGACTTGACATGACATGATAACTTAGCTTGACTTGTCTTGACACCGTGGGTGTTTCTGCTTGCTTGCTTGTACAATCCACTTGTCTTATCTTGCATCATGTCTAGGACGTAATTTCCTGGGTACCACGGCCAGGGACTCGCGCTAAATTGGATTAGGCTAATGATTAGATCAAACTAGAACATGGAGAATTCCCAGTCACAGGCAATCTCGTTATCTGGGCGCTTTAATGGACTTGTAGCTTGCCGACGAGTAGAGCACATTTCCAGCACACTGTCATGTGTTGCACCCTCTAAGTCACCTAAGGGTACATTTGTCTCCCGGGCAATGTACCCACCTATAACTCTCAACCCGCGGAAGGATAACTGGATGGTCTGCAGGGCTTGGGACTGGAATTCTCACTTGCATCTTGTTAGTAATTAGGCTTGTGATAACCCTAGTTAGTTAAAGTAGTAAGCCGTAGTACTTGCTTGGCCGATTATGAATGAATGGTGTCCAGCCCTGTCTAAGTCATGTCTAGCCCCTGTACCTGGAACCCTTGATCATGATTGTTTTACTTATATCTAACGATAAATGGGTAGAGACAGTGAGCTATTCAGGCGAAGGGGTACAATCCCGGTCCTTGTTTGGTTTAAGGATTGTAACCTGGCTCCCGGAATGGTTCCACGTCCCTAGTCTTTTATCGCCCTGTGTACTTTTACTACTTGTACTTTTCTTTTATTCTTTATGTTCTAATATGCTGGCTTTTGTTCTTATTTGTGGCCTCCTTTGTGGCACTTGCTCTTTCTGGGGTTTGACCCAGCTGGTTTTGTGTGGCCAGATTTCGGAGCAGCTCCCGAGGATCTACCAAGCTTCCAGCCCAATGGTGAACACTAGACGGAACCCGGGCTACGAGTGGGTTTTCCCTTTTTGATTCACCCACTTATATGTAAATTTATTCTTTTGAGACGTTTAGCCGACGAGCACCTGTTAGCTCGATGCACATTTACTTACTGTCTGCCTACGGGCTGTAAACATGATTAACAAATCCTAGGGTTGATCATGTATGACTGAATTCTTGCTAGTCCTATCATTTTGTACGACTAGCTTCATGATCATCCAATATGTAATATTTGGGACGCCTTATATATATATATTTGATGCTCTAATATCTTGTAACTCTGTTAATTGCTTGAGATTGAGACAATAGGCTTGACCTTAAGAGACTGCTGGCTCGTAGTAAACCCTCATATCTAGACAGCCGTGACCGTATAGTTGAGATGTATTCTATTTCAATATACGTAGCTGGCTGTGTCGGCCCCCGCTCTCCAGTATTCTGGTTCTGGGGCGTGACAGGTAAACCTAACCTTACCTTGATATCTTGATACCTTACCTTGGTACCTTGATACCATACCTTGGTCATAAGGTAAACTAATCATTTACCTTGAAGGTAAAGGTAATTCATATTTACCTTAAGATACTAACTTGGTATCATGAGATACCAAGATATCCCTCAATTATCTAATTAACTAACTATCTAATGTACTGACATAACATCTTAACTAATATCTAACATATAACCTATAGAGACTAACTTGCTAACATACCAATATCTAGAACTAACATAACCTACTAACATATCAATATCTAACAAACTAGATATCTAACATCAAACTATCTAACAACATATCAAATATCTAACAAAATACTAACCTCTACTATCTAACTAACACTCATACCAATAAATATTACCTAACAATAATATATATATGTACTATATCATACATATACTCAACAACCTATGATACCTACATTCACTTAATATCCATACTACATAGGCTCATAGGTTACACAAAATGCCTATGTCGTATAGTCACTATTCTACTTAAAATCAATACTATACCAATTGTGCCCTTACGAAATTCTAGGATTAAAGTATGTTGTAGCTCTTCGTGTTAGCTTTCTGAAACTTCAAACGGATCGTATTTTCGTGTCCGGAAGCTCCCGGAATCGTGAAAACACCGAAACGCGTTTGTCTTTCGGACAGCTGACACTCAAATAGTTTTACAGAAAGTTCTATAACGATTTTGGCTAATTAAAATATATATTTGGAAAGCTAACTTCGATATGTTTCTTTAAAAAAATAAAAGATTAATCGGAGTTCTGAGCTAAAAGTTATGGCATTTCTAAGTTGCTATGGTTACTAAAAATATGGATGAATATTATGACGAATTTGGGTTGTTTTGGACAAAAGAAACACATGTAGGCCAAGATACTTGGATACCAACATAGGTATCCAAATGAAACTCATTCTAACCATCCTAACTAAGATCAATCCACTCTTTAACCATTCTAAAACTGAATTTAAAACACAATTAATTCTATTAGGCAATAAACCAAACACATGGGATGTCCTAATTTGGGATCTATCAAGTAGGACACAAAACACATATCTAAAATCCTCAAGAGAGCTCCAAATGGTCTCAAACTTGAATCTAAAGGGGGTACATGCATGGAGTGGATCCTATGGATTCAAAACTAACTAATATGCATAGAAAATCAATTTAGAGGGTTGGTTTTACCTATTGGGAGTGGGATCCCAATGATACTCTCAAGGACACGGCTCCGATACGAAAATCCTTCCAAAATGGACACTCCTCCTTGTACTTTGCTCCAAATCTTTGCTAGCACCCTCCCTTGGTAGTATGAGAAGGTTGGATGGAAGTTTTGGTGGAGGAATGAAGAGATTTGGAGATCAAATCAAAGAGGGAAGCTCTCTAATTTGGGAAAGAACACTTTGTGAAGGAAAAGAGGCAAGATGGAATGAAATAAAAGGAAGGGAGGCTAACCTACCTATAGTGGCGGCCATTAAACCCTATTGGGCCTTGGAGGAAAGCCTATTAAGGCCTCAACTAGTCCTCTTGGTTAATTTTAAGTTAGGTTCAAGTTTGGGATCAAAATGGTTAAATTTAAGCCTCTAACTTAACCAATCTAACAAGTGGGATTAGTCTAAACTTACCAACTTAATTAGTAGGGTTTATGGGCCATGACTAACTAATCTTGGGGTCCCGACTAGATTCTAAGCTACCCAGGTCACTAACACAAGTCAGAACGAAACGAAACTCAAACCCGACTAAACAAATCCCATAAAATCAATATTAAAATATAAAAATTCCCAAAATATTAAAATATAAAAAATGACCAAAATCACAATACATCAATTTAAATATTATTAAAATAATCTAAAATTCACCAATTAATAAAAATCCTAAATAATTCAAAAGTCACAAAATGACCAAAATATCCTTAGCCTAAAAAGTGGTAATTAGCTAATCTAATCACATGGGTTAGGCCTCCATGGTCATAGTTAGTCTCTAGGCTAAGCAGCTCTAAGGTTACACTAGCCAAAGAACAAAATCACAAAATACTAATTTAATGATATTAAAATAATCAAAATTTACCAATAAATCAATAACATGATTTAAATCTATTTTTAAATAATCAATTTTACAAAAGTTCAAAATTACCCTCATTTTAGAAAAGTGGTGGTTACAGACGTGGCTACGATCTGGCACGTACTTCCTCAGCTGAGATACGTAGAACACATCATGAACACCCTCCAACGACTGCGCCAATGCTAACCGGTAGGCAACCTCTCCAATCCGCTCTAGCACATCAAAAGGTCCAATGTAACTTGGACTCAGCTTCCCTCTTCCTCCAAACCTGATGCTACCTCTAGTGGGTGAGATCCTCAGGAAGACATGGTCTCCCTCCCGGAACTCCAGGGGTCGCCGGTGTATGTCCGCCCAGTGCTTCTTCCTGTCTTGAGCTACTCTCAAGTGACCTTGGATTTTCTTCACCTTCTCTACCATACGAACAACCAACTCTGGTCCGAGTATCTGTCTCTTGCCCACATCACTCCAACAGACTGGAGAACGGCACTTTCTGCCATACAATGCTTCAAAAGGGGCCATCTGGATACTGGCCTGATAGCTATTGTTATATGAGAACTCCACTAGGTACAAGTGGTCCTCCCATGATCCTCTAAAATCTTGTATGCACGCCCTCAATATTTCCTCCAGCGTCTGAATGGTGCGCTCTGACTGGCCATCTGTCTGCGGATGGTATGACGTACTAAACTTCAGTCGAGTACCAAGGCTCTCATGTAGGCTTCGCCAGAAGTGCGATATGAATCTCGAATCTCGGTCAGATACTATACTAACCGGTTCTCCATGAAGTCGCACAATCTGCCTCATATACATCTCCGCTAGGGCTTCTGTAGACTGTCCCACTCTGAAGGGTAGGAAGTGAGCTGACTTGGTGAGTCGGTCCACTATCACCCAAACTGTATCCCGTCCACTCGGGCTCCTCGGTAACCCTGTAACGAAGTCCATCGTGATATGATCCCTTTTCCACTCCGGTATGGAAAGTGGTTGGAGCAGTCCTACAGACCTCTGGTGCTCAGCCTTGACTTGCTGACACACCAAGCACCTGGCTACAAAGCGGAATATCTCTCGCTTCATTCCATGCCACCAATAATGTTGCCTCAAGTCTCTGTACATCTTCGTACCTCCTGGGTAAATGGAATATGCTGAACTGTGCGCCTTCGTCATCAGCTCCTGACGAAGCTCTCGATTGGGAACATGGAGGCGGTCTCCACACCTCAGAGTCCCATCCTCATGAATGTGCAGTCCGGTCTGCATACCGGCTTCTGTCCCATGTCGAAGTCACTAAAATCTGGCATCTATCGGCAATGCGGCTCTGATCCTCTCTACAAACGAAGACTGCACTTGTAGACTAGCCAACTGGCCATCTGCTCCTAGTAGTACCACCTCGATCCCCAACTCTCGTAGCTCCTCTAGAAGATGGGGCTGAGTCGTCAACATGTACGCCATAGGCCTCCTGCTCAAAGCATCTGCTATGACGTTTGCCTTTCCTGGATGATACTGTAGCTCGATCTCGAAGTCTTTCATTAGCTCCAACTACCGTTTCTGTCTCAGATTCAGCTCCTTCTGAGTGTAGACATACTTTAAGCTCTTATGGTCCGTGAATATCTCTACCCTCTCACCATACAAGTAGTGTCTCCAAAGCTTCAGGGCAAATATAACCGCGGCAAGCTGCAAGTCGTGGGTTGGATAATTCTTCTCATGAACCTTCAGCTGCCTCGAAGCATATGCTACTACCTTTCTGTGCAGCATCAAAACGCATCCCAATCCCTTTCTGGATGCGTCGCTGTAGATCACGAACCCTCCTGGTCCGGATGGAATAGTCAGAATAGGTGCTGTGGTAAGGCACTTCTTCAGCTCCTCGAACGCCACCTGACACTCCTCTGTCCAGATAAACTCCTGCTCATTTCGGGTCAAAAAGGGTCATCGGTTCAGCGATCCTCGCAAAGTTCTCTATGAACCTCCGGTAATACCCGACAAGTCCAAGAAAACTTCTCACCTCTGAGACATTGGTAGGGGTCGGCCATGTCTCTACGGACTAGATCTTCGGTGGGTCCACAGATATACCCTCTCCTGAGATGACATGTCCAAAAAAAGAGACACGGTCCAAAGAGAACTCACACTTGCTCAACTTGGCATAGAGTCTCTCGTTCCTCAACATCTCCAACACAATCTGCAAATGCCTCCCGTGCTCCTCGTGGATCTTTGAGTACACCAATATGTCATCGATGAACACGACCACGAACTGATCCAAGTACTGGTGAAACACTCTGTTCATCAGATTCATGAACACAGCAAGCGCATTTGTCACGACCCACACCTACTGTGAGGGTAAGATTACGTAACAGCGCCCAACCTACGCCACAGTGTTGGCGGTAGAACGCTGTCCTAGGTTACTATCTAATAAGCAACTCACACAATTATATAATGTACTTGTCAAATCTCAACTCCGAACAGAGGACAAGTATAGATATAATGAAATCTCAATCACAGTCTAAGCACGATAAGATAACACAGAAGTTTATAACTAAAAACTAAATAACAACATTTATAAACTACTAAATAATAATATCTCAAACAAACTCAAATATAACTCGTATCACAAGTTATTACAATTCAAGTTCTAAAACATGAAAAACTAAACCAGGTCCACTAACTAGCCTTCCGATCACTCCTGAGTGTTGGGGCCATAGGTAGCTAGGCCATCTCCTGCTCCAAGGCAAGTAGGGCAAATATCCTCAGGGCAAGCATCTGTAATATTTTTAACAGGTCCAGTCAGGACAGGAACGAGCACAATATCATCTAGAAAACCTAAGTAAATGACAGAGAACTATAAAGCAGTTATAGACAGTTGTATTGATGAATATGGCAGTTTGTACGAGTAATGATGTAGAGAGCAGTTAAGGTACAAGGAAAGTAAGGTAACTAAACAAGAAGAGAAACATAGCAAAGAAGACTGTAAAATAAGATCTAGCTGAACTAGAGTAACATAATGAGTTCAGATGGTACAATATAAGTCGAGTGTAATCCCAATGTGAGTCTAATATAAGATGAGTCGAATGTGATTCTAATCATTGTTCTAATAAGGTGAATCGAATAAGGTGATACGAATAAGGTGATACGAATAGTGATTCACAATGTTCTAACAACGATTCGAATAAATTCTCCAAGTGTGTTTTAAAATACTTAGTTAGACATGTAAACGGCTAAGGGTAAATCCGGCACATCACACACCTGGCCGGGTGTGGAATGGCTATCGTTCGAATATTATTCACAGGGGGTGGTTCGAATAGTGGGAATGTTCACATGTCTAATCAAGTATTTCCCCGCCCATCTAATACAAATGAATCCAAAATCCGACACATAAGACGAATACAAGTCCAACCAACAAATGAAGATACGAATAGGTGGTTCCAATAGTGATTCGTATGGTGATTCGAATAATAGAGGTAAGACGAGTAAGTATGTGTGTCGTATACATGGATTCAGAAATAATAATACGTATTTGTAACAGAGAATCACATACAGCTAACTAGAACTGAAATACAGTAATTGATAAATAAATGAGAGAACTATCAGAGAATGTACTCGCCTGATACTCTGAAAAGAGTAGTGTAATGTCAGATGTCTGCACCAGAGTCACAATATCTTAAATAGAGCAGTACAGGTTATAATATGTTTAAAATAAGATAAATGGAGTCTATAATGCAATCTACATGATTTCTAGGCCAATCTAGGTCAAAGTCAACTCTAAGTCAAACCTGGTCAACTGTCTAGGTCAAACTAGGTCAACACTCTAGTCAACTAGGTCCATCCTAGTCCAGTCAAGTCTCACTAGGCCTAACCAAGCCTAGGCTAGCAAACACACACCAATTCAAGTCACACTAGTCTACATAACCCAACACTCATGTGTATATATTCCATGTACACAAGACTACACAAAGGACCCCCCATAGGCTATGCTACCTAAACTATATGCCATACACCCATATAGGCAATACACACATATCAATTCCAAATATATATACATACATTCTAATTATATGGACAATGTAAAATATCTATATTATACTACATATATCACACAAGCTATATATCATATATATATATATATATATATATATATATATATATATATATATATATATATATGCATATATATGTGTGTCATGTGAGGGTGTGTGTGTCTAGTGACAGGTTTTGATAGGTTAGTGTGTAATAGGGTGTATCAAGTCAATAGGAATGTGGCATGGTGTGTTTAGAGATAGGTTTCAGTCAGTGTGTTCTCAGGACAGGGAATAATGGCAGTGGCTTCATTCCATCCCAAACACATTGAATCCCAATATATCAACATTCCAGATTTCAGTTCTCAGAAAATCCTAATCAGTCCATGTGTGCGTGTGTGTGTGTAGAGTTCAGGGAAATCAGGAAATATGGGGTTAATGTGACATTGCATGAACAATGAAATGGCCATAGGCATCTCAGATTCTCAGGAATTTCAGATGGCAGTTGGAAGTTAGGGGAAGTTGTGTGTATGACAGTGTAATACAAAAATGTGTGTGTATAGAGTGAAAGAGAATCAAGTAGAGGGTGTGAGTGAGCAAAAGGGAATTCAGTTTTTTTGTAGAGTGGTGTGTGTGTGCATTACAGTTTCATGATTCAAACCAATTTTGAATCCATAACATTCCAACACCCACAACCCCACTTGACAGTAAAGTAACTCATGTATATAGATAAATCTTGGTAGCTAATCATTACTAAAACAGTTAAAATATGACTGAACTCAGAAAAGAATGAGGATCATTGAGAAAGGGAAGAAGTTCAGGATTTGTGAAATATGTGTATAGTGAAAGTGTCATAGTGTGTTAAAGAGGATGTGTGTGTGTGTGTGAATATCAACATGAGTGTGAGTGTCAAAGGGTGGACATGTGACAGAAATAATGTGTGTACATTTGTGAAGTTAGGAATAGTATCTCAGTTCATAACATCAAAATTCTCAGCTTTTAAAAATCCTGAACTCCCATCTAACTGACAGTTCTCAGGAATGTGTCTCAAAATGTAACAGTGTGTAATAGGGCAACACCCCATAGGCTATGTGTGCAGAGCAATATAGTGCACAGGCAATATGCCATGGGGTGTTAGCAGGAATAACATGGCAATGTGCAATGTGCAAACAGTGAGAACAAGACATTAGCAACTTCACATCAACTTCTAATTTGAAAAGGGAAATAAAATGACAGCAAATAGAAAATGAATCGATTCAGTTATTCACATAATTTAAAAACAATGACAGGAAATTAGTTTAAACATTGGAAATAATGTGTGGGAGGAAAGTTAACAATTTCAGATCATAAACCCAGTCCTTAGCAGCTAACATCCCGATTTCGAAATTTGAAACCCATTACATCAACACAAATCTAAATTTACATGTTCATCATTCAACAATTATATAGGTGAACCTATTTAACATTCAATTACCATAAAAAAAAATGTAAACAGAAATCAACTCAGAAAATTCATTTCTGAACATTGTGTCAGTTGGTATCAGCCCTTTAGGGAAATTCAGGAATTCAAAACCCAATTAAACATCTAAATCAAATTTAATAGGTTGGTAACATGTGAGACAAGTGTACACATGTCAAGCAAGGTATTCGTGTCCAACCATGTGGACACGAACGTGTCCAGAACACACAATCACTCACAGACACGCACACGTGTACTGGACTGCACGCAGCGTTGTGCACACATGCACGCGTGTCCTGTGCATGACGCAGGCCACGTGGAGACACGTGGCCATGCACGTGTGTTCGCCAGATGTCAGGGTAGGTGTCCAACCGCCTGTAAAGAGTCAATATTGTGTCGTGTCCAAGAAAATAGTGCGTATCAGTCGAGTGTCTGTGCGTGTGTGCAACAGTGAGGAAGACAGTGCGGGTCAATTTTCTCCGTGCACACACATCAAGGTCGTGTTAAATTTTACAAGTGTTGTGTCAGTCACTAGGGGAACGTGTCCACAAAATTTGGTGTCAAACCATTGCGTGTCGTGTCCGCAATCAGGGTCGAGCAGCAGGGCACAGCACGGCGCCTGTGCGCAGTGTTGTGCACGAGGTGCGTGTCCGTTTTGGATACGAAAAATCTACAGAATCGTGCTCAGTCCAATAGATTTGTGATCTAAACTCAAAAACCTATTTTTCCATTCAATTAGTTTTTGAAAATAATACCATTTAATTCTCACAAGCATTTCATCAAACACCTAGGAGATACTATGACACGTGTCCGATACGGACACCAAACTGACACGAATTCCACCCAAATTTTGGGGACACCTAGGAGACTTCTAGATCTAGCCCTACATGCAAAGAAAACAGAAATTTAAATCAATTTAAGGGGTTTTACCTATATGTGCAAAAAAGCTTGAAAAAGCTTCAAATGGGGGATTCTTTCTCTTGATGGCAAAAGCTCCAAAATTATCCCAAAGCTGGGATTAAACCCCAAAATCAGAAAATAGGAGAGTATTAGGTTCTAATGCAAGAAACTAGGATTAAAAAGGAAATAAAATGGATTTATGGGGATTTTTGGAAGAGGGACAAATACCTTTCTTTTTCCAATGTTAAAATGAATAAAGAAAGAGGCAAGCCCTAGAGAATAAGTGTTTATATAGGGTGGGGATCCCTATGGCTGGTCATTTAGGGTTTGGTTAGGGTTAGGGCTTCTAGTTATGGGCCATGGGCCAAGTCGTGATCAAATAAATCATTAAGCCATAAGTCATTTCATGAAACCATAAACCATGACTTAAATTCACTAAACCAAATCCCCTCATTCTAACATTAGTTTCTAATGACTAAAAGTAGATTAACCTAAGTTAGACTAGGGTCACCATGGCTAGGATTAGCTTCTAGGCTAGTTCACTAGGTCTCAACAAGTCAAGTCAACCTAAAATTCACCAATTCAATAAATCATCAAATAATTCAATTAAGTCAAAATGACCAAAATACTCCTAGGCTAAAAATGATAATTAAATCATCCTATTGACATGGTTAGGCTCTAGGTCATGCAGTCACTAGGGTTTCACTAGCTGCACACCAAAATCACAAGTCACGACTTAAAACAGTTTTTAAATAGTTTAAAAATAATTAAAAATTACCAAAAATTATAATATGAAGTAAATATCAATAAATAATAATTATAATATTTCAAAAATGCCCTCATCTAGAAAACTGGGTGTTACAGCATTGGTCAAACCAAAAGGCATCACTAGGAACTCGTAGTGACCATAACGAGTCCTGAAGGCTGTCTTCAGAATGTCCTCCTTCTGTACCTTCACTTGATGGCAACCCGATGTCAAGTCGATCTTCGAAAACATTCTGGCTCCAGTTCACTAGTCAAACAGGTCATCGATCCGAGGCAAGGGGTACTTGTTCTTGATGGTCAGTACATTCAGGGCTCTGTAATCAATGCACATTCGGACAGTCCCATCCTTCTTCGGTATAAACAAAACTGGGGCGCCCCAAGGTGAAGCACTCAGTCGAATAAATCCTATAGTCTACAACTCCTCCAGCTGAAGCTTTAACTTGTCAAGCTCCTTCTTGGCCAACCGGTACACATTAGAAGAGACCGGTGCTGCTCCTGGTACTAGCTCGATGGAAAACTCCACTTGTCTGTCAGGTGGAAGACCTAACAACTCCTCCAAGAAGACGTCCATAAACTCTACGACAATCGACGGTGGTACGGTCTCCATCGCCATATAAACACCGACGGACCGGCCTACTCCTCGCTCTACGGTCCCTCTCATGAACTCCAACTCTGGACGATCTGGCGGCCTGAAGATGACACTCCCCCTCCGGCACTTTAAGACGGTATGATACTGGCTTAACCAGTCCATCCCCAAAACAACGTCGAAGTTTGGCATAGAAAACACCAAAAATCGAGCTCTCATCTCTCTTCCACATACAACCACGGAGCACATCCTACACGTACTAGTGACTGGGACGATCCCTCCACCCGTAAGAATCCTCTAACTCTTGGGTAAGGGCAAGATGGCTACTTTGTACATAGCAACGAAACTACTAGATACGAAAGACGTAGTGGCTCCGGAATCGAACAATACAACAGCAGGCAAAGATGCAACTAAGATAGTACCTATGATCGCCACTTCCTCTGGCTCCTCTTGCTCTGGTGCCATAGCAAAGACCTGTCCTCTCCTCTGGGCCTCTGTCTGCTACGGTATTGCACCTCCTATGGGGGCAGTAGTCCCTGCTGATATCGTGGCACTCGCTGGGCTGCAGTCGCCTGTGCTGGTGGCCTGGGTCCTGGGGGAGCTGGCCTGGGGGCCAACTGCTGAGCTCTGTCATTGTGCTGTGGGTAGTCTATGGCCTGATGCTGTCCCGATCCGTACCTCAAGCACTGGTTGAGCCTCTTTCTGCACTCCCTCTGAATGTGTCCCTTCTTGCCACAGTAGTGATAAGTCAGAAGCTCCCTCTGCCGGTACGGGGTAGCTCTCTACTGCTGATGATGGGTCCCCGGGCGTCTGGTCGGGCCTTCCGTCAGAACTCTGGCTGGTACAGCTGTCTGAGTAGGGCGCCTCGTAGTCAACGGATCCCGGTTGATAGTTTTCTGGACTCTGGCCTCAGCTAACACCTCCTCGTAGGTAGTCCTCGACTGTGCGCTCGTATACCTCTGAAGCTCCTTCGTCAGGCCGTAATGGAACCTTCGGTCCTTCTCCCTCTCATCTGGTAGCAGTAGCGTGCCGAACCGGCTGAGACGACTGAACTCTGCGTCATACTCGTCTACGGTCATGTTCCCCTGCTTGAGGTGGAGGAACTGATCGTAGAGAGCATCTCGGACGATAGATGGGAAGTACTTTGCCTCAAAGTACTCAAGAAACTGCTCCCAAGTCTTGTTCTTGCCAACTTTACTCTCCTTCGAATCCCACCAATGATGGGCATTCTCTTCCATCTGAGTCCTCACGGTAGTCATCCACAAGTCAGCAAGTAGCTGCGAAGCCTCCAAGTTCTTCTGCGTGCTGGCTATCCAGTCTGATATCTCCTCTGGGCTCTCATCCTCCTTGAAGTGCTTTGGGTTCATCTGACGGTACCTCCAAACGCTGCCTACCTGCTGGACTGGTGCTGGGGCTGGTAGTGGTGCCGGTGCTGGAACTGTCATCCTCTTCAAGGCGGTCATCAGAGTCTGCCTCATAGCCTCCGCCTGTTGCCACTGTTGCTGCATCATCATCTGGAAGTACTGGAACATCTGGGGCTGTCCCTCCGGCTGTGGCATCTGGGGCAGAATGGGTGCATACGATATCTGCTAATGGTATATTTCCTGCGGTATCTGGAAAGGATTGGGTGCATAGGGCACCTACTGCTGGTACGCTCCCTGCGGCATTTGGGGAGGGAAAGGAGGTGGTGGAGGCAAAGGGTTCTTCTCCTGACGCATCGGCGTCTGAGATGTCTGGCCCTCATGGTGCATCGATGCCGGCTGTGGGGCAAACCCTACGTGAATGGACAGGGTCAGTAGAACGGTCTGAGGTCTGGTAGTCTGGACTCCCGTAGGATCTGGAGTCCTATCATCTCTGGGCAAGGTGTCGGATGTTTGGGCAACGCCATAAGTCGTGCGTTCACTGTAGAAATGCATCTCTCTGAAGGAGACAAAACTTCCATAAGATAGGTGCATGAGACAAGCAAGATACATGATTTTAAATCATAAGATTAGGAATGCAGAAGTCAAAAGCGGTAATCAATTTGTGGATAAAATTCTACATGTCAGAGTGCTAATTGCAGGCTCGCGTCGATTTTACCCTAAGCGATGAACTGAGACCTGCATGGGCCACCACTAAAACTATGTCACTCC